>JAVDPK010001459.1:301267-322861 GCA_034780415.1 Cichlasoma orientale | reverse complement strand
AAAGATCGGATACAGGTCGCATGAGGGCAACAAAATCGGAATTGGGTCACTTCAGGCTGCAGTGTGAACGTAGCCTTAGTCGAAATTTTGAGAAAACTAAAAATTTTGACTTAGTAACTCAAAATTTCAAAAAGAATAATTAAAAAATTTATTTCAAGTTAATAAGTCAAAATGTCAAGTTACATATCTCAAATTTTCACGTTAATAACCCAAAATTTTGACTTAGTGCTGCCAATCAGGAAACTCCTTGAGCCGTATATCATTTCCATGTTAACCGGAAGCAGGAAGCTGAAGGTATCAGCTGTCCAGCAGATAGACATGAAAACATTGATTCCTTACCTTTTATGCAGCTGGTTTTTTGCTAGAAGACATGTTAGATACCCTTCCTGATGCAATCCCAAAGGGATTTGTGTCTCCTCCCAGGATTGAACTGGGGACCTTTTGCCTTCAGGGGAAATGTGTAAACCATGGAAGCATGGAACCACTCTAAATTAATACCTTAATAAAAATGCATATTTATTGTACTGACATTAGAACAACTACTTTCAAATAGACAGGTTTGGAGGAGCAATTGTTGTTTTACTGGAATAAATGTTTTTTAATGCTAAAACTACAAGCAGATAACAAATTACGACAACAGAGATAATATTGTTGTTGAACTGTTTGCTAATTAAGCCGACAGTCACCTTTGCTGGATGAGAATTTATGAAAAATGAGAAACCATGATAACTGGAAATATCAAAACATCTACATTCTGTGTAAAAAGACAGCTCAAAATATTCAGACATTTGTATTTTCCTGTGCCTTAATAAAACTTACACAATTTCTTGCACAGGAGGTGTAATGTGGCTGTTAACTGTGCATTCGCTTGATGCACAGCAGGTGTTAGCAAGGCAGCCTTTTACCATCTGTATAGCACATCAGAAATCACGGTGCATTAGCTGGACTGCGCAAGCCCTGATACCCCAGTGGCACTGGCCTTAACCATGTTCACGGTATCCCGCATATACTTTCTTGAGCACTGAAGATATTAAAGTCAGAAGATTAAGAGGTTTTATTTCATGGTAATTGGAACTGGTCCCTGCATATCTATCACTGAGCCACAAACATCAGTGCGGTACAGATGTTCATCAGTCAGTAGAGAATATTAGTGTGTACACTTCTTTGCCCAGGGACATTGTTTTATAATTAAGGAAGAATTACAAACACATCATACAAAAGCATTATAAATCTGGACTTTTATTATTAAAAAAAAAAAAAAAAAAAAAAAACATGTGCAGTTCTAGTCCCAGCTGTGTATTGACTTTAAATTGTATGCAGCACGGTGTATTGCTGTACTTGTGCGTTACACATGCCTTTCACTGCTGTGTATTCTGTATGAGTCAGGCCAACTGGGAAATGCGGTTGAGGGGAATAACAAATGTTCAGTGATTTCTTCTTTGTGTAGGTGATAAGAATAAATTAAAATAGAAAAAGGTTGGAATAAAGAAGATAAGTTGCCAATAACAACCCAAAATGAGCTATTGTGGGGAATATTTTAAATGTTATATGCAGTGGATTCAGAGAACAGTCAGCTCTGGGCATGTTTTGCACACTATTGTTCTGTTTTTGACTTTGATATGGCTAACTATTCCTATCAATCAGCAATCAACCCAAAGTAGAGTCTTTTAAGGGATATTCGAGTTTATTAAAAATAAAAAAATTCAAAAATCTAACAAAAAACTACATTCATATCCTTCTCTGTCTCATGCCAAATTGTAGGCAGGCAATACTGAGAGGAGTAGCAGAAGAGAGTGCTGAAGCTTTCATTTATTAGTTCAGTCTTCAAAGAACTGAATCCCCAAGGAGAACTTCCAGGGAACTAATAGCTGTGAGCTCCTCTAAAAATGAAGATAGTACCACTGTTTTGATGACATACACAACATCCTGCTACGAGGGAGGGGGACAGAAGTGCTAAATTATACAACAGCCAAGGCCCCGCTGTCAGGTTATAGAAAATGATACGATTTCTAGCATTTGGTGTGCAAGAAATCCTACAAAAGATGCTTGTCTATGAAGTGAAAATGTAAGACAGACATCCAGATAAAGATGTTGATGTTTTGTGATTCTTCCACATTGTTTTTTAAGTGACCCATTAATAAGAAGACATTTAGAAAACAGAATATTTCACTGACAGAATGAGGAGATCAGAAAGATGAGTCAATCATATTTCGCTTTAGTGGTGGGCAGTGAAGAAAATACACCAAATGTTCTTGCTACATTAATTAAGCTTCTAGGCATTCTTTGTCAATCAATATAACATACTACAGCTTTGCAGCATCAGACAAGGGAAACGCATATAATAGAGTTACTAATGGGAGGAGAGCATTGTTGCCAATCAGACATGGCAAATCTATTAAATTACATTTTTTATTAAATTAAAGTTGCATCCAAGACTGCAGACTAACTTAGTAACCCTTATTCTTTTTTCTAATGTTGTAAAACAAAATGAAAACATTTTAGGAATTAATACCTTGTTTCAATCAGTTTTAAGAGAAATTATCAGTTTTCATACAAGCTTGCTTGTGTGTTGCAATAGGGGACTTTGTAATAGGAAGATATGAAACAGTCAAAGATTAAAGTGATTTTTTTTACTATTCATAAACAAGTAGATATCGGGGTGGGCTGACTTACAGTGGAACTGTGTCAGAGGCAGAATTACAGCAGTCAAAAACTGAATGGATAGATGTGAACTTATTCTAGCTTATATATTTCTACTAATTTTGTTTGCGTTACAATTCATCTTCTAAATTCTGGGAAGCAGCAAGCTGATCGAATACAAACTGTATAAATTCTATTTTTTACTGTTTGAAAAATAAAAGATGATGCTTCCTTCCTCTGAAGGATTATTGTCTTTGTATTGGCTCTGCTGTAATAGAATAATATTTGCCAGTGTTCTCTCTGTGTCCTTGAAGGTTTTCCATGTCCGTGAATGGAAAAAAAAAAAAACTACACGTAGACACTCGAAAAGATCTGGCTTGTGTCCTTATCTACAATTGGGAACTGCATTGAGAAAGTTAGATCATTCAGTTGACTAGTGTATTTTTGAGAGTGAGATCGGTTTTATCATAGCTTCAGTAGTCCTTAACTAGCTGCATGTTGAAGAAAGTCTCAGCTGCAATTGGCAAATGAGGAGGATTCCCTATATAATCACTTTGATTTTTTAACAGGAACTATATTTATTTTGCCACTAATGTGATTCACAAAATGAATGCTGATTTTTGCCCTTACCCAGATACAAATAACCAGTATCCCATTAAATATAAAGCATGCTTTGAGTAGGTGGGTATAATAAAACCTATAACAAGCTAATATGCATTTGTAAAAACTTTGTTCAAAAGTGTCCCTATTTTCATAATTTCTAACTAAATATATGTAGTAAGGAAGGAAATTGGAACAAACCATTACACCCTCCACTGCATTACTGTACAAAGTAGGACTGTAGTCCATCCATCCATTTTCTTCTGCTTATCATTTTCAGGGTTGCAGTGGGGCTGGAGCCTATCCCAGCAGCCATAGGGCGAGAGGAGCCTGGACAGGTTGCCAGCCTGTTGCATGGCCATTATGTATAGTTTACACTATATATTACATACTGTATCATCCTTGAAAAAATTGAGTTCTGAAACTTTTGACTGATCGTGTACACCCCTCTCAAGTTGGTCTGGGGGATTGGCAAGCACACTGTATGATGGTAATGAAGTGTGAAACAAAGCAGTTTATTTTAATGGCCTCTGTCAGTTTTTGCCTCTAAAACCGTTTTAGGATCGACTTAAACAAACAAAAAAAAAGTCAGCCTGCGGTAATAAACATGACAGGACTGATGACAGTACCAATAATGCTGCACTTGTGTTTTCCTTTCTCAAAAAGATTGCATCAATAATGAAACAGTGGAGGACCACAAAACCCTGACTTTCCCCTGCCTTCTGTATGTTTAGTGAGCTATTTACATCTGATCCAAAGGCTAATGGACCTCAAATTGGAAATAATTTTAATGCACAATTCTAATTTCTATTGATTCCTAGACAATTCACATACTCCACTTTTTGCAGCTGCTGATGTAGATTCACTGCGTAACTGCATGATTTTATATATACTCACTGGCCAATTTATTAGGTTTATTCTGTTCAACAACTCAGTAATGCAACTGTCTAATCAGCCAATCACATGGGAGCAACTCGATGTATTTAGGAATGTAAACATGGTTAAGATGACCTGCTGAAGTTCAAAACAAGTGGTGCTCTTCTTCTTTGGTTATATGTGCCAGACTGGCTGGATTGAGTATTTCAGAAACTTCTGATCTGGGATTTTCCCACACAGCCATCTCTAGGGTTTACAGATAATGGTCCAAAAAAGAGAAAATATTAAATGAGCAACAGCTGTCTGGGTGAAAATTTCTTGGCGATGCCAAAAGTCAGAGTAGGATGACCAGACTGCTTAAAGCTGATAGGAAGGCTACACTAACTCAAATAACCACTTGTTACACTTAAGGTATGCAGAACTGAATGCACAACATGTTGAACCTCGAAGCAACAGAAGACCACACTGGGTGCCACTCCTGTCAGCTAAGATCAAGAAGTTACATTGTGCATGATGCCTATGTGAGGATTATTGCTGACCATGTCCATCCTTTTATGACCACAGAATACCCAACTTCTGATGACATGATATGATAACATGCCATGTCACAAAGCTCAGATCATCTCAAAATGGTTTTTGATCATGACAATGAGTTCACTGAATGGCTTCCACAATCACCAGATCTCAATTCAGCAGAGCACCTTTGTATGTGGGTGGAATGGATGATTTGCGTCATAGATTGGAAGCCAAAAATCAGCAATTGTTTCACGCTAATCATGTCAATATGGACCAAATTCCAGCACCTTGTTGAATCTATGCAATGAAGAATTAAGGCAAAAGAGGGTCCACTCTGGTACTAGTAAGGTATACTTAATAATGTGGCCAGTGAGTGTATAATTTGAAGATGCATGGAAGCCCCATGGAAGCTGCATTTACAATTATGAAAAAACAGAGTTTAAAGTAAAGTCTTTTCTTTTTTTATCTGATAGTAGCACCGTGTACTTGAGTGTAATTCTCAGATTTATTAGTTTTTTATTGAACTACCGAGCTCACTGAAACCTCTGCTAGAAGTGAGAAGGGTGACAGCAACATCACAGCTGGGTGAAATGTAAGTTTACACATCTGTGCATCTGAATGAATCCACAAATCATTTTCTAACTGAAAAATGTGAAAAATATGGAAGTGATTTCCATATCATACAACCAATTTTTAGACTTTTTTTTATTTTTATTAAATGCATAGGCAGCAATATTATGTTCAGGAAAGTCAACCTGGTTTTCCAAACTTTTTTAAACATGACTTATTTAAGTTTAAGTCTCAGCTGATAAAAAAGTCATTGGGTTCATAGTTTTTTTGCTCATGAAGTTCTTGTACAGTCACACTTCATTGTCTTTTACCACAGATAATTACTCCCATTGCTGCCCTTTATTCTGGTCTTAGCATGATGGATGCCGCTCCCCTTCTACAGACAACAGCACCATTTGGTTTCCTATTCTGCAGTATTGCTGCCATAATTCTTAAATCATGTGAGTACAGCCCTGAAATAAGAGATGCATCTAAAAAAGTGGCTTGGGAAATACAGTAGCTCTGTAAGCAGCAGGATGGAAAAACATTGAATGCATTAAAAAAGGAGAGATAGGACCATAGTTTGTTTTCTTTCTCTCCACATTATAAGATAAATAGAAACATCAGATATGGAAATTATTTCTATAAGTATGCACAGCTTGCTTTGTTTTTGCCATCTTATCATGATGGCAGCAAAAAAGACAAGTGTTTTTCCCCATTACAGTCTAAATTGGTGCTAGCTGGTGCTGCAGTGCCAATGCATATATATGAGAAGATCTCAGTGTTCTGTGTATGCATATGTATGTACCCAAGTGTATGTCATTGTACTTGAGAGAGAATCTGTGTGTCTGGATTTATTACACACACACGAATGAGGTGATATGTCTGTCATCAGATTTTCATTACTTCAGCATCTGTTTTGTTTTTGTCAAATGCCAGCTAAGTATGCCTCTAACTCGAGACAGCTCATCTATATAGTGTACAGCACATACTGTATTTGGGAGGTAAGATGGGAGACTAATAAGCACTTCTTATACGCAGTTCAAAAGTTGGGTAGAGGTAGAAAAATAGAAAGAAAATAATGAAATGTCAGTGTGGAAGGGTTTTTTTTTTTTGGCAGATATTAAAGTCTTTCATCTTTGCCTCTGCATCTCAAAACAGTTATTTATTAACCCACTTGCCTTGACACAATGTGCTCATTCCTCCTGTAATTAAGTCTTTGTCTTTAGCCACTCTTGACTTTTAGCCTACTACAGCGCTCTGCAACAGTTTTGCAAGTCTGTTTATTTAACCATATTTAGTGATCTCTGTTCTCTAGCACTCCCATTTTTCTGACTTTAGTACAGACTGTCCAACACATTCTGATCCTGGGGCATAATATAATGCCTTTTTTTTTTTTTTTTTTTTTTTTGATGCCATCTGCGTCTCTCACACAGAAGGTGTCCTTTGGAGCTGGTGGCTTAACACACCAGCCAAGAGATAATGGCTCCCTTTTACAGGCTTACAAATTCTATGTTTGGAGGCTGGAGGTTGGTGGTCACGGGCCCTCTATGTAGTCCTGTGAAAAAATATCTACACCTTTACTGCTTCCATAGGAATTAAAAGGGTAATCGAATGCACTTGATTACTTGATCAGTAGTAAGTGTGAGCACCTCTATAAAACCAGAAGTTTTGGTGGTTCTGGAGCATTTAATTAATTGTATGCTAACACAATGCCACAATTTTGTGGACATCCCAGCAATTCTCCCCAGTGTCAGACTGTGCAGTTACATCAGTCCAATAGCTAATGCTTGGTCATGCATCAGGATAATGATCACAAGCTGAAAAGCCCCCTCCCCCCCGTATTTATTTGGGGTAAAATACACCCTCTTACAACAGTAACCCTGGACATTTAAAAGTGATGAGTTAAGATGAACCCACCTCACTGATACCATAACCTGGTGTCACAAAATCTAATCTTAATCATTCAATCTAAAATTTGCAACATATGTAACTGTAAAAATATTTCCACTGGCCTTAATGTATTTGTCTGAGACGGCGTTCCAGCCCATAAGGTTTTAGATCTTTGTGAATAGTCCATTCAACCTAATGACTAATTGCAGTGGGAAAAAAAGACTGTGTTCTAGCCATATGCTAATTATATGATCTATTATTGGTCTCAAATGAGCAGCCTACATGACAATCCCATTCATTATTATTCTTTTCAAATAGACTAATAACATGATGATTTTCCCCCTTCAGTGAAGTCCTGCAGAGAAAATTTAAAAAGTTCTTTAATTTATTCCTCACATGCTGGTACTGCAATGTTACTTTAATTGACTGGTAGAACAATTGATCGCATTCTGCATTAAACGTTTGATCCTTGTGGTATATGTCACTGCTGATACTGGGAGTTCTTCTGCAGTCAATAGCCGAGGATTACCTGTTCTACCCTCCTGCCTCCCAAATAATCTATTTCTCATTTATCCTGTGCCTGTTCAGCTCAACTGTATATGTAAACAGATGTCTTTTAAAAGGCATTTAAACCACCAGCTGTGATGTATGAATACTTTTAGCGCACACAATTTAAAGGTTGAATCAAATCAATGCTGAAAGGCTCTGTACCTTAAATATGACACTTGTTGGTTAGGCGAAATTTTTCACGACATTCAGGCGCTGCTGTTGCACAGGATAACCAGATTTTAGGGCATAAAGTAATCCTCTTTTTCCAGCCATTACTATTGAAAACAAAAGCCTGTCATAGCATATAAATGCCATCTGGCTTTATCATCCCTGCTCTATAATTTATTTTTATGTGAAATCTGTAAATGAGTACCGGTGGTGATGGAAATGACTTGATAATTTTCACTCAATGCAGCCGCCAGAGCCTCCATCCTCCATCTCTTTTCATATGAATTGTTTGTCTGGCCCGTTATGAAGCAGGAAATATGTATGAATTTGACTTGATAGCTAATAATAATCCTCAAAACAATATGCACACAAACACAAATACAGGACAGAGAGGGAAGGAGAGGAGAGCAAAAGAGGAGACAGGATGTGGGGGGGAAACGGTATGGCCGAGGAAAAGAAAGATAACGGAGGAAAAGAAATTCCATTATCCACTCTCATGGCAGAAAATAACATCACATCATTTTTGCAGAGAGAGGAGGAGCACTTGGTAGTGCTGTGCTGTTCATTAGCATTTTCTTACCACAGGAAACGAGCATCAAAATGGACCGGTAAATCACAATATGAGACTCCCAGCAAGACACAGTGAAACACTGACAGGGGCTGGACCATACTGAAAGGCTAGAACATGAAAACAGAAAAAATAACCAGTGTGACGCAAACTGTCCACAAGACCACTGCATATACCAAAGAAGCAAAGTTTTAAAATATAGTTTTGAATGACCTGACCCTTTAATATATGCATTGAGTCACTTAAGCCAATTTAGAGCAAAAACTGTTGCATCAGGTGGAAGTCAAGCACTTTTTACAGAAAATCCTCCCACACCTGTGAAAATGTATTCTAATGTGTAAAAAGGTCTAAGAAAAAATGTCGGTGATACAATGACTAAATTTCAAAAACTGCAGTCATTACATGTTACTGAGCAGGTTTAATTAGGCACAGAAAGGCAGACACTCAGCTGCAGCCCCAAGTACAATCTTTCCCCCTCTGCGGCCACTTCTATTGCTACTAATACTAATTAAGTGATATTTCAATTACTTCTATACTAATTCTGTTTGCTCAGCTGCAAACATGGTGCTGAAAGTTCAAATGGTCTCTCTATGTGCCTCGCCATCAAATTAAAAGTACTTTAGTGGGATGACTGGATAGCCGAGTGGTTTGGATGCATATGCAAACAATCTCCGGTTTGATTCCAAAATAGCTGTTTGCCATGCGTCTTTCCCCATATTTTTAGTCTCTAATAAAGATTTAAAATCAATGTCAATATGGTTGAATTGTACATTTAGGCGCATCACTTTCTGGACAATGACACTATTTTTGTAGTTTTGCCTTCCACACAGTGGCTTTTAAATTAAAAAAGTGAAGGTGCAATTGAAGCGCAGTCTTTCAGCTTTATTTAAAAAGTTTAAAAAAAGCATTGCATTAACTGTTTAGGAATGACAACCATTTTTAGACATAGTCCCACATTTTCAGAGGTTCAAAAGTAATTGGCTGACAAACAGCTTCATGAATAGGTGAGATCTTTTCCTTAATTATTTCATCAACAACAAATAAAGCAAATAAAAGATTTGGAGTTGAATTCAAGTGTTGAGCTTGCATTTGCTAGCTGTTCACTGGAACTCTCAATACGATATCAAAGAGAAACTCGACCAGTAGTACTCATTCCATTTTTGTCATAGCCAGTGACTTAGCTTCTAGCTCATTTAGTCCACAAAACCCACCTACCCACTTTCCAGCCCTTGGATTCACTATTGGTTCCCCACCCTTTGGCTCAGCCAAAGTGTGCACATTTTTTTTTTAACTTGCCAGTAAACTTTGCAAACCTTCTGTGCAGTTTTATGCTCGTCTGAAGTTGTTAAATATGCTCTTTTTCTTATAAAGAACTCCTTGTTTCTAGTTATTCTGTTGCATATTTCCCTTATTGGCCATTTGTTTGGTCATTTGTTCTTAAACTCTGAGTAGGAGTGTTTCCTTGTATTGTAGGAATTGTAGGTTAAATTCATAGAAAAAAAAAAGAAAAACTTGGCAACATTTTAGGATATTGGGGTTTTAGTTAAAATAGAAATTGGTTTCTTTGTTACAATAAACATGCAGATAAGGCTATGGATTCTATTAGTCGAACCTCAGATTCAAGAGGAACAATGCGGTTTTCGTCCTGGTCGTGGAACGGTGGACCAGCTCTTCATCCTCTTGAGGATATTCTAGTTTGCGTGGGAGTTTGCCCATCCAGTCTACATGTGTTTTGTGGACTTAGAGAAGGCATTTGACTGCGTCCCTCGGGGTATCCTGTGGGGGATACTGCGGGAGTATGCGGTGTCTGGTCCGCAAGACTGATTCTGTTCATAATTTTTATGGACAGAATTTCTAGGTGTAGCCAAGTGGCGGAAGGCTTCCACCTCGGTGGCCTCAGAAGCTCATCTCTGCTTTTTGTGGAATATGTGGTCCTGTTGGCTTCATCAGGTGGTGGTCTCCAGCTTGCAGTGGAACTGTAGCTGAGTGTGAAGCAGCTGGCATGAGAATTAGCACCTCTAAGTCTGAGGCAATGATCCTCAGCCGGAAAAGGGTAGAGTGCCCACTCCAGCTCAGAGAGGAGGTGGAGGAGTTTAAGTATTTTGGGATCATGTTCATGAGTGATGGGAGAAGGGAGCGGAAGATTGACAGACGGATTGGGGATGCATCTGCAGTGATAGGGACGCAGCACTGGTCTGTCGTGGTAAAGAGGGAGCTGAGCATGAAAGCTGTCAATTTACCGGTCGATCTACGTCCCTACCCTCACCTATGGTCACAAACTTTGGGTAGTGACTGAAAGAACAAAATTGTGAATCCAAGCAGCAGAAATGAGCTTCCTCCAAAGGATGGCTGTCCTCTCCCTTATAGATAGGGTGAGGAGTGCAGCTATCAGGAGGGGTTCAAAGTAGAGCCGCTGCTCCTCCACATCGAAAGGAGGCAGTTGATGTGGTTCGGGCATCTGACTAGGATGCCTCCTATCACCCACTCCAAACTCTTCCTATTCAGACTGTGGTTTTATAATTAAGTCACCTCACTTCCGCCTTTGCTTTAGTCATAATTATCATGGCCACTAGAGTCAATGTCTCAATGTAGTGTAACCATGTGTTAGCTGCTCCAGTCTGCAATGCATCCCAGAAAGAATCTCTATAGCAACTGTGTCCTACACTTTGACCTTTGAGATCCAAGTAGAGTGACAAATCCCACCAACCAGGGTTAAGCTGCATTACTTTTAACAGTAACTTGTGACATTACTACCATAAAAAAAACTACATTTCATTATGATGCACTGTTACCAACTAAAAAAAGAACTTTTTTGATATAAAAAAATAAAAACTCTTTATGCCTGCTGGTTACATTGTCTAGGGAGCATTTACACCAATACACATGTACCTCTGAGTGCATTGAATCTACCTGATTGTACAGTGTGTTGATATTGGTAGCATCTCCTCCACCTTATAATCAACAGGAACCTCATTAATTTTCCTTGATGTGACAGCTTTAGCTGAAATAAGTCCTTGCTGTTGCTATTTCAAAGCTGCAGCACAACATCATACTTCTCAGTCAGCTGCCACCTGCTTATGTTGCAGGTGCTTCTTCATCTTTAAAGTAGAGCTCTTCACAGCTGACAGACACTTATCACACTGGCTCAGTTTGTATTGTGATGCACTGTGATGTTGTTCTTGTTCTTTTCATGTGAGTATTTCCATGATGTAATGGCTTCTCTTTGCCATTTTGCCAGCTGAGCTACACGTGCACTGACACATGCACAGGATTGGATAGCTTCCACTACTGGAAACCTACCTTCCAGTGGGTTGAAGGAAAATAGAAACAGAAACTTCTATCTTTCTAATTTCTTTTTCTAGTGCCATAGGCAAATTGTTAAAGTAGCTGAATTTAATTTTGCCTGACAAAATACCTTTTTTTTTTTATAAAAGTGATTGTCACCTCTCAGAAAAAAGGCAGTTTGATGGCATAGATTAAAAGCTAGAGCAAGACATAATAAAAAGAAGACGGTATGGTAGGATGTGAGATACAGAACAATATAATAAGCAGAGAAAAAAGAGCTATAGAAAATAGAGAAAAGAAATTGTTAGAGAGAGAGCGAGAGACAGAGAGAGAGAGAGAGAGAGGGGCTAGTATCTTCAGAACAGCTGAGCAGCAGGTTAAGACAGAGGCAGCCTTCTGAGACTAAATGTGTTCTCCAGCTCTGGTGCCCTCACTGCCTGCTGTGTCGGCCCACACAATGACTGCCTGGTCAACCATAACGTTCTTCATCTGAACACACACAAACACACATGCACACACAAAGTTCACATAGTTGTAGAAAAAGACTTCACTGCTTCTCTGACTTACCATGATGAAAATAAGTGTAGGCCTTTGTTCAGACCCAGGGGAACTGGCATTCTCTCCTTTCACCCTTCTTCCTTCTTTTTCTTTTTTTTTTTTTGAGGGGGGGGATCCTTTTTCTCTTTTCCCTTCCCAGAGTCTGCTCTGATTTGTTCTCATTTATTTCACTCCCTGTCTCTACTTCAATTATCTTTACATTGTTTCTCAACTCCAATCAGTGCTTCTTTGGTTGCAGCAACAATAAACTGTGAGCAGAAACATCACCATATCATTACATTCAACTCCAAGTCACTCCAAAGGTGTAATTATGTGCGCACAATGCATGACCACTCTGGAGCGAACCCACTTGAGACTCATAAGCCAGTCGTGATTAACTTCAGGGCTTCCTCATTGTGAGGCAACGCTGTTAGCACAAACCAAAATACAAAATGCAAAATCCATGGTTGCTCTTGGTGTGCACCGGCCTTTACAAAAATGAAGGCACACTAAACTAATTTGCTTAAAACCTCTTTTAAATATTTAGGGACTTGTAGACTTGTTGACTGAGTGCATTTTTCAGAATGATTGGGAATTAGAGCAATTTTCCAAAATGATCAATTTTTGTGTCAATGTTTGTTTGGAGCAGTTATTGTATTTATAAGCTTTGTCGAGTCTCTCCTTCCTACAGATCCAGGTTTGCACTTTAAATATAACCATGGCCACGTTTTGACTTCTAAGAGATCAACATTAAAATTTAGCAGCTTAATTTAGGTGTGTATGCAAATCGTCGTCCATTGCGCATATTGCAATGTATTTGTGATGCTAGCCCTGGCTGTGTGCTCTCTTTTTTAGATGAGATTATGCAGTCTGTATCCCCATATGGGTCTCCGGTGCCCCAGAAAAACAATGTGAAAAGGCCAGTGCATATCAGCAGTTTGGTAAACAACCTCCTAATTAGACTCATTGATTACACACACCTGGTTCAGCCACCCGTGAGATAACGGTGCTTGAGGGGCGGGCCAACATTCTGTCAATCCAAAAGCTTTCATACTGTAGACTCTGATATAATGCAGCATCTTAGAGAAAGGGAAAGACAGAACCAAAAGGGAACAGCAGAGGTTAGTGGTTATCCACTTACATAACCTCCGATTCCACTTTCCATCGAATGGTGCTTTTATTGCGCTTTTCTACTCTAACCCAGCATTCAAAGCAGTTTTTACTGTCACATTCACACACTGCTTTACTCTGTGCCTTTAAGCACTTTTTCTAAACACACACATGCCAGTGGACATATCAGGGGCAATTTGGGCTTCATTATCTTGGCCAAGGACACTTTGGCATGTGGACTGGAAGAGCTGGGGATGAAACCATTGACCTTCTAATTAAAAGACAACCTGCTCTGCCTCCTGAGCTGCAGCAGAAGCTGCTAACTGTTAAAAAGGAAATATTAATCCCAATTTTGCCAGTCATTCTTTATATTGAAACAGAAAAATATCTTGCATGCATCTTTTTTGCCTTGGTGAGCTAATCTGTACCACACATTAGAATTGTCGAGTCTTAAGTGGGTGAATTTGCATCCAATGTCAAGGATATCACAGGTGAAATAAATTTGTTGCACATTTCACCCCTTTTTGGAGCAAATGAAAGTGACAACAGGTGCACTGGAGAGGCAACAAGAAGACAACCCCCCCCAAAGGCGAATGGTTTTGCAGGTGGTTGCTACAGACCATTGCTCTCTCTTTATCTCTCCTAACTGATTTTTCTCTAGTTTTCTATTTTGTTAGTGTCCTTGTTGCTGCTGGTAGCATGAGATGGTACCCACAGTCCATCCAGGCTGCACAAGAAATCCAGCTCCTTCAGGATGGTGTATCTATACATGCCGTCACAAGAAGGTTTGCTGTGTCTCCCAGCAGAGTCGCAGGCGTGTGGAGAAGATACCAGGAGACGGACCTTTACATGATGAGAGCTCGACGGGACTGTAAAAGGGCATCAACCCAGCAGCAGGACCAGTAACAGGAGGAGCATTGCCAGAGCCCTACAAAGTAACCTCCACAGGGCTACTCATGTGCATCTTTATGCTTCACAACTAGACAACTTGATTGTAGTCATCTCTTGGTTGTGAATCATTTTGTGACATTCTTGGATGTGATGTGTGTGATGTGTGTGATGTGTGTGATGTGTGTGATGTGTGTGATGTGTGTGTGTGTGTGTGTGTGTGTGTGTATAAACTTTTTAATATGAATAATCAAATCATTATTATAAATGTGGAAAAAAACTACACATACATTTGACAAGATTTACTTAATTTTACAAGGCAAAAACATTTCAGTGTAATAAGTTCTAATAATCTTTTAGATATTTAACTTTAAGAGAGAGGCCAGAATCCTGCAGCAAGATATTAACATGACCTCCCACTGATATCAGCAAAGGTGATACAGGTCTGCATATTTGGATATCCTTGTAGACAGCATTTGGCTCAAGTTTGTATCGTTCTCGTCAAGGATTAGTAGTTAAATGTCCCTGAGAAAAACTGGATTTTCTATGGAATTACAGGATGTAGACACAAAAAATCGAATGTGTTTAGATGAGAAATGCATGAATTTGCAATACATTAATCAGTGTGTGAGTTTACAGTACATTGATTTTTATATGAATACCTGAGTGGCTGCATGCGTGCAACATACATTTTCATAGTGTGTGTCTGTAACTCCCAACAGGGACATTGCTGTTGTTATATTATAGGTAAATAGCTGGTCTACTGCCTTGAGGCTAACAACAGTGTAGACAGTGTCACAGTAGGTGAAATTTACCATATGAAACAAGTCACTCTTACATTCAGATTGATGAGTGCCTTCAGGAATAACATGTCTTTGTTTCTCTCAGAGTTCTGATTTTTGGAAGAGCAAGTATGGCTGCTTTCCAATTCTCTCTGCCATTCAGATGAAGGTTGCAGTGCTTGCAGAAAAACTAATAGACCTTTTCTGTCCGGTAAAGATTTTTTCAAATAGTTTTTGCCAGAAATATGTACATATAAAACAATGAGTAATATAAACATGATTAGCAGATTGCATTGTGTATTTTACAACTGGTTTAATTAAATAGAGGCAGATCTGTCCTCCCCCCTTTACTAGAAAAGCAAAAGAATCATAACTATGGCACTTGACTGCCCTTTCTTCTGTCTAAACAATAAAATATGGGCGTGGCCACGACGTCACACATTGATTTCTGAAGTCCCATTTTGATGCCTCAAGAGGGGCATTTCCGCCACCAACATCTTGGTTTTAAAAAAAAAAAAAAAAAAGATTATGATGAAATGAGGTGGGTCTGACTGTGAAACCATACGCTCATTGGCTAACGGCATGAAAAAGTTAGCCAACTAACTTTTTGCTTCATTTTTCTGACCATGTTTTAGACCATCTATGATCTAAACTAAATTCATTCTTATGTCTTCTTTTCCTGTTTGCCAGCTTTTTCTTTTGTCGCAAACATTTTAATCCTACAAGCATGTATACTTACAACATTCGTCACATTGTGTAGACAGCAAGTCGTGATGTTTTCTGTTTTATTTCTGTTTGTAGTCATCAAAATTATTACATTGCCTCATCACCCTATAATGCATACGCCCCACAGTCTCCTCCTCATCTCTGCTATCTCATTATGAAAGCTAAAATAGCCATTGCCTTCAAAGCATGTAGCAGCCATCGGTTTCGCCTCACAACTACTCAATCATATAATTGAATATCATGCCTACTGGGCCTTCATAACTGACTGACCCTCTGCACGCACATCATTGCACACCCAGTTGCATCTGTGCAAGCAGACACGTGCAGATGCATTTTAGTTGGCTGTCTGATGCTCTTATCCACTGTAGCTTACAGTGAGTGTTCAGTGTCTTGCTTAAGGGCCTCATGAGAAGGAGGACCCCAAATCACACACAACAAAGAGAAGAGCCCAAAGGTTTTTCCCACTTAAGCCTTAAATTTATAGATGGAGAAGATGCAGAAGTCAGATCACTGGGCACTTTAATACCACTGAAAACACAATCAATAGTCCAGCCCAGTGAGACAACAGCCTAGTCAACACAAGCAGCTGGTCCAAATACTGAATACAATAAATGACTCAGTATGGCTCATATATGCAAAAAGTAATACATAGTTTAAAATAAACTTGTTTAACACATTGTGACAATGTCATCATGGTCATTTTACACATCACACAGAGCTTGTATAATATTGTTTTTAATTTTACGCTAAAAAATAGTAATTGGGAGGTTATTTGAAAATTCACTTTAATGCATATTTTACATGACTAATTTGTATTTGTCATGTAAACATAGTTTTCTTGTACTTTTCACATATTCTTTAAGGATATTGAATCTATTAGAATGAATCATATTGAAATAAAAGAAAAGAAAATATTCTCCTCAAATTTCGTCGCCTGGAAAAGGCGTTTTGGAGGGAAAAAGCCTGCCCCATCCTCCATTTTCTCTCTCACTTTGGAAACTTTACTGTGGTCTGGAGTTCGACACCTTTAAAGTAAACATTTAAAACTGAAATACAACTGGGAAAGAGTGTAGACCTTTTATACATGTGAATTTTTACCGAGGTAGTGTTTTTTGTGTGTATTTCTATATAGAGTGGTTATTGACGTAATATTCATATTCCTGGATGTTTAGTACCCTTTGTGCACTTTGGCTGTATTTATCTGACGTGAAGAGTAAACAACATGGAGCATGAGTCAATCTATTTATAGTAACATCAGTTCAAAGCTGCAGCCTTATTGATTACCCTGTGATGCCAACTTCTGATTGGCTGAGCATTGTCTAACATGTTGATCAGGGATGGCTCATAGCCACAAATAGTACAGATTATGACTCATCATTGAGCAATATACCTACTGCTCAGCATTACATTATTGGTCAAATGTAAACTACATGGTTACATCATGCTTTGTTAATGGTTGCCTTATGATTAAAGTGATGTTATGCAAAATACATTGATATCAGCAGACTGCATTATGTAGTCATATTACTTTATACACATGAATATAATGTGGTATGAATATTTTCTAAGTATGCATTATATCTGGCTTATTATTATAGCTTATATAAATGGAAAGACATTATATAGTATATGCCCTTGTATAAGAGTATAGTATGTACTTTCTCTTATTTGTTTATCATGGAACTTTTTTGTGTCTGTTCTAGGATGTGGTTATTATAATAAAAAATTCACACTCATGAAGAGTAATATTGTTGGAATATTTGACTTTTTAATACATTTAGTTTATTTTTATAATAAAGAATTTGCTGCAGCTCTTACTGTTAATGTGGCTGCTCTGTTGGAAGTGCATGGGCAGTAATACTACCAGTACCAATAGCTGAAGCCACTGGTAAAAGGCATGCTGACAAGGTGATTTAGCTACTGTAGTCCACCATTCAATTCAATTCAGTTCAATTAAATTTTATTTATATAGCGCGGAATCCTAAGAGTCACCTGAAGGTGCATTATATTGTAAGGTAAAGACGCTACAATAATTACACAGAAAACCCAAATGTCAAAACAACCCCCTATGAGCAAACACTTGGTGACAGTGGGAAGGAAAAACTTCTTTTTAACAGGAAGAAAGCTCTGGCAGATCCACGCTCAGGGAGGCGAAGTCATCTGCCACAACCAGTTGAGGCTGAGGGGAGAGAGACAGGACAAAAGACATGCTGTGGAAGAGAGCCACAGATTAAAAATAACTAATGATTAAATGCATAGTGGGGTATAAACAGAGTTAAAAGAGGTGAACGAAAGGAAATACATTATGGGAACTAAGGTTTGTGGGGCCGAGTACAAGAACTTCATTTTTATCTGAATTTAGAAGCAGGAAATTAGAGTTCATGCAGGCCGTTATGTCTTTAAGACATTCCTGCAGTTTAACTAATTGATGTGTGTCATCTGGCTTCATAGATAGATAAAGCTGGGTATCTTCTGCATAAATATGAAAATGTATGCAATACTTTCTAATAATACTCCCTAAGGGAAGTATAGTATAAATAAAATTGGTCCTAGTGCAGAACCCTGCGGAACTCCATAATTGTTCATGTAAATGGGGAGTCTTACTCACACACTGAGGTTAATTATGGAGTCTATTAGATAAAAAAAAAAAAACCCTATGGAAGAGTCATCAAGGGAACTGTTTACCCTGCCCGGGACAGGGTTTAACAGGGCCCCACCCTGGAGCCAAGCCTGGGGAGAGTGTCTGGTGGCCGGGTATTAACCCGTGGTGCCTGGCCGGGCACAGCCCGAAGAGGAGACATGGGCCCACCCTCCTGTAGGCCCACCACCCGTAGGACGCGTCGTAGGGGTCGGGTGCATTGTGTGTCGGGCGGTAGCCCTGGCGGACCGATCCCTGGCTATCGAGACTGGCTATTGGGACTTGGAATGTCACCTCTTTGGTGGGGAAGGAGCCTGAGCTAGTGCATGAGGTTGAGGGATACCAGCTAGATATAGTTGGGTTCACCTCTATGCATAGCCTGGGCTCTGGAACCAATCTCCTGGAGAGGGGCTGAGAGAAGAGAGAAGAGCTAGAGAGGATGTGGAAGGTGAAGGTACCAGTGGTCCCTGTGGTAATCTGAACACTTGGGGCAGTGACCCCCAAACTGGGAGAGTGGCTCCAGCAGATTCCAGGAACGACATACGAGATTTCTGTCCGGAAGAACGCAGTCCTAGAAACAGCTAAGATGCTGCGCAGGACCCTCAGGCTTGGAGGACAAAGACCACCCACAGGGCAAGTGAGGAATTTATACACCCACACAGATTTTATATTATATATATATATATATATATATATATATATATATATCCAGGACAGATACAGATAGAGAGCGAGAGAGCATTAATTCTTTAATCAAGTTTGTCTGTCTGAAATTTGTCTGATCTTAAACTATCCCTAAAAGGTAGTGTAATATTTTATCTTGCTTCCAGTTTGGTCCAGCTTGTCCACATGAAACCCCCATTCGTCATTACCAATGCTGCATGCTGCCCCCTACACTAAGCCTCCAGTATTACGGTCAGTCAGCTGTAGTGTAATTAATTTCTCATTAGTGTAGGCAATAATAACTCATAATCTTGCTTGCCCTTTCTCCTTCTTGCTTCCCGTTTCTCTCTTTCAGTCTCAGTCTCTCGCTGCATATGTGTTCCTTCCTCACCTTGCTGCACCACCCCCATTTTTGCAGCACTACCAATGGCATGCTGAGGGGGATTTGTGTGTACTCACATTTGTGGTTAAAAAAAAAAAAAAAAAACAAGCAAACAAACAGTAATTAGCTTCCTGTTGACATGGAGAATAGTAGCCTCATCTCCTGCAAATTACCCCTCACTGAGGAATAGGCAAGTGGGACTTTCACTTTAGGTGTTTTTAATGACCCACCTACTGTACATGGAAGCTAATCATGAAACTACACACACATAAGAATACAGCAGCCTCAGCAAGTAAGACGCCTAAATGCATTAAAGAGAAAGATGAATCAATAAAATTGCAATCCTATTTGCAAAAATTATAAACTGCTTGTAAAAGCTTATTAACTTATTATTACTTATAAGTATTATTTTTGGACCACCAAGTAGCTTACATAAAATCAGCATTTCTGATCAGCTTAAATTAATTTGGTGCTAGCAGAATAACATGTTAGGCTGTAACCTATGGTCAGTGATAGTGCCCACACATTTATCAAATAAAACACATTTTTTAATATAATTTTGTAAAGATTTGGTAAACCACAACCTGTCTCCTCATGTCTGGTGCAAAGTCCGTAATCAGTTAAATAACTTATTGATGTCTGAGCTGTTCCTCGCAAAAGAGGGGCTTAATTGTGTAAAGGAATATAAATTTTCTGGCAATCTTTAAACATTTATGCTCCAATACCATGACATTTAGAGCAGAGGAGCATAAAATGCTGTTCATCCTGTGTTTCATAGGCTAATGTGCCTCTCACTCTCTCTCACTGCACGTTATCCGTCTACTGCATATTTTATCTCTTTTTCTCTTCCCTCACTTTCCTTCCTTCATCCTTACTGGTGTGAGCCCTTCTGTCCCTCGCTCCAACCGCAGTAATATGTCAGATAAAAGTTAGACTTTGATCGCTCTTTGACTTCGAGCACAGCTGTGCTCCTTACTTTTCATCTAATAGATTTACCATTTCACCAGGCTCTACCACAGTCCAATTTCAAATCAGCTCAGAGCTTCTTTTCCACTCGTTCATTATGCATCACTGAAAGTTGAGAACTTTTGGGCTTCCTCTTGAATACCAAGTAGTATCACAATGAAGCAACTCATTAAATACAACTTTTCGCTTTGAAAGAGCAACATTTTGGTAGTGACATGTTCTGAATCTGGTTGTAAATAATACTTTAAGCTTTGAATTCATTAGATGCTAAGCTTTTTAGAATAGAGATTTAAATAGTGAAATGTGAAAGAGAATGTTGAATCAGCATTTCTGTGTCACTTATCACAGCATCCTCTATTTGTGTGGATGTTCCCCATAGAACTTCAGTAAAATGTCTGGTTTTAGTGGACCATAAAGAGTTTTAACCAACTCCAAACATTTTCACTGTTTAGAGTAACTATGTAATGGTCATAGTTATTTATATACCACATTTCATTACATGTAAACTCTGCATTTTGATTTTAAAAAAATGGAATTATTAGTTACCCTAACATTCATATATTTAGAAAATGAACACTTTTTAAAAGACAATCAGTGTGATAAATTTAAAATCCTTTCCATAAGATCCTAAGCCCACCATAAATGGTAGAAGAAAAAAGAAGAGATGGAGACAGAAGATGTTTAAGGAGAAACAGTGTGGGGTCCATCATATCTCTGCTGCTCTTATCCCAATTAAAAGCAGAACTAACATGCACCCACGCTACACAAAGTTAAGAAAGCTAAATAATTTAACACCTTTCCAGCTGTTATCATTTATTGATGAAATGCAGAAACATCCCCAATTATAAAGCACAACGTTTGATATTACAGTGAAACACTTTCAATCACTGTGTGCTCTTCCTAATTGGGTAAACAATGCTGAGGCTTATTACAAGAAAGATCAGTCTATTAGAGGAACACGGAATTAACTCGATATCTTTACCATCGATATATTTTTTTTTCTCAGTGCACTTGCAAAGCCTGAACAAAAAACACATTGTACTGTACATGAAATCTGGTCAAAGGAAGTGCACATGCCAATCAACCAAAGTAAAAATAAGCTCAGCCACCTATCACTATCCACGTCAGCAAATGCTGCATTTATACAGAACAGAAAGCAGCAGTTAGTGGATACCATGGCATTAACACTAGAACTACCAGACTGCTGCCAAATGGCAGTTATACCTTTAAATCCCATGGTGCTGCCAAATGGCAGCTG
>JAVDPK010001459.1:283497-301167 GCA_034780415.1 Cichlasoma orientale | reverse complement strand
CCTATCACTATCCACGTCAGCAAATGCTGCATTTATACAGAACAGAAAGCAGCAGTTAGTGGATACCATGGCATTAAACACAAGCATACTAATAATAATTTAAAAAAAAAAGTAGATTAATAGCATATACCTTTCTTTAAGTGGAAAAAGAACTTAGCCTCAGTCTAAAGTAACCCTGTTGAGACTTCTCTAAAGTCTCGAGTTTTGCACAGGAAAACACTTACAGTACCTACAGTAGGGGAAATAACTTTTTGACTCCCTGCTGAATTGCTATACAGAAGCAGTTTGTTAATGATCTGAAGGCAATTGGGACCACAGTCACCAAGAACACCACTGGTAACACACTACGCTGTAATAGACTGAAATCTTGCTTTCAAAGTCTCCTTGCTCAAGAAGGCACATGTACAGGCCCATCTTAAGTTTGCCAGTGAACATATGAATGATTCAGAGAAGGCTGTGGAGAAAGTGTTGTGGTCAGATTAAGCCAAAATTGAGCTGTTCAGTATCAACAAGACCTTTGGAGCAAGAGAAATGCTGAGTATTGCCCAAAGAACACCCTCCTCACAGTCAAGCACGGAGGTGCTTCTTGGCTGTTTTTCTGCTACGGATACAGGACGACCTCATCACGTTGAGGGGCCAACGGATCGGGCCATGTACCATAAGATCTTAGACAAGAACTTCCTTCCTCAGCCGGAACACTGAAGGTGGGTCGTGGATAGGTCTTCCAGCATGACAATGCCCTTAAACATGCCACCAAGGTAACAAAGCAGTGGCTAAAGAAGAAGCACATTAAGTCACATCTAGTCTCCAGACCTCAGAAAATCTGTGGCGAGAGCTGAAGCTTCAAGCTGCCAAGCAGCTGCCAAGCAACCTAAAGGATTTAAGAGCTTCTGTAAAGAGGAGCGGACCAAGAGATGTCCTGTTTAATTTTGTTATTGCTGGTCTTTGTATATTCCTGTCACTTTTACTTACCTCCCTTTGGTATTTTTCCATCCTTGATAATTGTATGCCGAGTAATGATTATTGTTACCTGTGCTGTATAAATCATACCTGCTTCCAATTAATCAGCAAATTCCTTAGTATATATACTATACATGCAGATGATTGCCTTCTTTGTTTTTCTTGTATTTTCTCATGTGACCTTTGGATTGTTGTTTGCATGCTCCTCATTTAGCTCTGACTGATTCCCCATGTATGACCACTGTCTGTTTTGGATTAACTATACAATTTCAGAATTTACATAGCCTCTGTGTGTCTTGCATTTCGGTTCTCTCCTGTAGTGTGTTCGTCACAATACATAAACACAAAAGGAAAATGCATATTCATGAATGCAAATGCATACATACATCCCTGTTTACACATTTATGAATGCAAATTGCAAGATAAAAGTAGCTCCTGAGCTATAAATCAGTCAGAATGGTTCATTGAAGCAACAATCAACTTTAACATGTCCCTTTTTCTTTTTGGACATTTCTTTGTACACTACCAAGTTCAGAGTACGCCATGCCCTGTGGGGAAAGGCTCTGCAATCCAGTAGCTTCTGCAATCAGAATTTTCTTTGTTATTGAGAAAATCTTGGCGCTAATTATGTGATATGCCGTACACATGTTGAATTTGCAAACAATGGAGAACATTGTGTTCTGCTCAGAGCAGATCTCTGGGGACTGTTCTTACAATAACCATTGATGTCTCATGACTAATGGAATGAATAAAAGATGCATTAAAGAGGTTGTGGGAAGACGAGAGAGAAAGGAAAGTTACAAATGCTGGAGGAACAAAAATGGACAGCAGCTGGGTGTAGTCTCCAGCATGCTTGATCAGTATAGGTCAGAAATCAGGGAGGGGTAGGGGAAAATGCCAGTATGGGCATGATCGATTGCAGCTTTATCTCCAGGAAACGTAACAGGAGAGAGAGAGAGAGAAAGGCATCCTCTGACCACAGGTGTAGCTATGAGACTCTAAAATGCAGAGCTGCCATATAATGTTGCCTCAACCAGAAAGGAGTTGATTTATTTAAAAAAAAAAAAAAAAAAGGAGAAGAAGAAAAAGAAACCCAAGGTGCTATGAACCTTCTACCCAAACTTATAAGCGTACTTCTTTTTACTAACGTAAGCAGCACACAGTCTATATTGAGTCCCCAAGCTATGCATTTTTTTTTTTTTATTTGACATTTTCCTTTTCTGGCAGTTTCACTATGGCGAGGTTCGAGGACCAGTCAGTTTTCATCTTTGTTCTCAAAGGCTGATACTCTTAGTTAAATAATAAAAACAATGACACAATTCATTTCATAATAAAATGACCTGTGTAATCATTTTCATTGTCAGTGGTGGACAATTAGGAGGTTTTAGATTCACACTGCCTTTGCACAATGCTGACATGTAACTCAGCATTCCTTTTTATTATATGATTTGAGCCTCAGCAGTTCCTGCCCCCTCTCCTACAGCAGGAGCCACAATCTAATTGTACATAGACGGGCTGCACACCTTCAGCTTCTCAGCAAGATAACTAACAGCTTTTTGTTTCTTGTGTAAAAATGTACTGGTTCTATGTGCAGCATAATTATGATTGCTCGTGGCATTATGGAAAAACTATTGGCTTACATCTTCATTAAAAGAATTAAACCAAAAAAAATTTTATTTGTCTGCACACTACATATACACAAACTAGTTTTCTGTTTTCTGGTGTTGAAGTTAAAACTGGAAGCAAATAAATCGCAGGGGTTTTTTTTCCACTGTTTTTCCCAGAAACATTTATCATATCAAACTGTTGCATCATGTCCCTCTGTATAATCTGTGATGACTCTCAGTTTTTAGACTCTTATCATTAAAATGGCAGTAAAACCCAACACGACTGTAATCTTTTGTCTTCAACCCGGCGATGGAGCAGTGCTCGCGTGAGGTTACAAAACTGAGAGGATCACGACCGGCTGAAACGACACTAAAGCACAGCTTGCACCAGCAGATTTGATGTCACTCGTCGTCTGGCGCTGTTCGCGATGGCGAGAACAGAGACCATAAATGGGCCATCAGTGAGCGGGAAGCCATACAGGGACAATGCCCTTGTTTTTATAGCGGGTAACACCAACCAGTTATGTGGGTTAAATTACCTGCAGTGGGAAGGAATACCTGAG
The DNA here is from genome assembly GCA_034780415.1 of Cichlasoma orientale. Lineage (NCBI taxonomy): Eukaryota > Metazoa > Chordata > Actinopteri > Cichliformes > Cichlidae > Cichlasoma > Cichlasoma orientale. The sequence goes on along the minus strand of JAVDPK010001459.1, from coordinate 298,037 downwards.
GGTCAATATTCATTCATTTGTACGCCTCTTTTTTAAAATTATTATATAACAAACATAACTGTGCCCCAATAGAAGGAATTGTATTAAAATCTGCAAAAGCTTACTTTCCCTTTTTTTGTAGTAGTAGTAGTAGTATCAAGGTTTACATTTGGTTTCACACCAAACTCCCCCAGATCCACTGCTTAAACCATTAGGCTGTGACACATTACTTTCATGCTTTATTGCTTACTCACCTGACCTGGTCTAAAAGGTTTTGTCAGGGGCTAGATTTGCTAAAGTTTGAAACTGAAGCCCAAAAGAGGTTCAGAAATCCATTTCCCTCTCAAAACATATGAATTAAAAATATTCTGACAGGCTATTATGGATTTCTTCCCTGTCCCATGATGCTAAAAATCATAACATGTTGCCTAACCCTCCCGTAATGCGCTGACATGATCCAGAGAAAAATTTAGATACAGAATATTGAGTACTTTGCGAGCAAACAGTTATAATTGCTTTGATTCTTCTCCCTTTCAAATACTATACCATCTACTCTCACTAATGGCTTTCATTTTTAAAGCAAATGAGTTCATACCACTGCTGTTCACAAACAGAGCACTTAAGCATGTGCAAACATGCACGCACAGGGGCATATTGCCATTCATATCCTGGGTATAAATACGTTTACAGCTAACAGTCACATGTAGCCAAACTATATTCACACCACTATCCTACAAACCACAATTAATCACTTGTGCTCTCCTGGTCACAGTAATTCTTTGATCCTCTGCACTGTCACTCGCTTCATAAAGAGGCCCACACTGAAGATAAGAGAGGAAATAGGAATGTATTCAGCCACGAAATGCTAGCAAATGACGGTCTCGTGCATTCCTGCAGACACTGGGTAATGCATTCACTGCTGAAAATAGGATTCTAAACGAAAAATATATAGCACAACGAAGGACGTAGAAACGAGAAAATACATCAAAATCAAAGGACCACATATGAAAAGGGTTTGCGACTTCAACTCAACATAACTGGTTTTATACTGTAGCTCTAAAAATACATCCTAGTTGTGCTCTTGTTGTTATTCACAACAGCAGGTTATGATGTGCCATGAATGCTATCCCTTTCTCTTGAACCTGACATTTTCTAGCTGCCTCTTACTGCATCTGAGAACCATCTGTGCTGCTGTTCTTGTGATACAAATCTAATGAGCTTCATCAACAAAAAAATAAATAAATAAAAGTATATGGCACAACTGACAGATTCTGTGGAGAACACTACCATTTTTTTTTCATAATAAAGCGGTCAAAAGCAACCATAATTTATCTTTTCTTTTGTTTAAATGAGGAGAAAGACTCATTTGAATAAAGACAAAACACTTCTGTATCTATTAATCCTCTGGTTTTATTTGGTCTTTAAACTGAAACAGATACAAAAGCTGAGATTTATAAAGTCCACATTCAGCTATAACGTGATTACTTTTCTCTCCATGAGAAATGGGGAATATGAGTAGCATTATATAATGGTGTCATTCTGTTATTGCCCATAAGAGTACAGGACTTAAAAGAACCCTGTCCACTGATGGAATATACAATTCAGCACTTCAAGTGGAAAAAAAAGTGCTGAATATGTGCAAGAATACACTTCAAACAAATATACAGAACTTGCAAATGCACACAAATAACTTCTTTCACATCTCATGTAATTCACCTTCTGTTCACTATTCTTAGAAAGGGCACTCAAACCCTCTTCTAATCAGTTTAATATTAAAGAAATTAACTGTTTTAATTAGAAAGTGTTTTTGCTTTAACTTTTTATTATGGAATCTGTTGTGTTTGTTCTTTGTAATATCCCATTAAAAATGACAGCTTCGTTGTTTAAATTTGTTGCCTATAAAATCTTTTTTTTTTTCCCCAGTGCTACCACCAGCCTGCTACTGGGCTGGAATGTTCCAGCAAAGAGGAAGTATGTCAGCAATCTTACAAACAAACCTGGAAGAAGCTAGAAAATGACTATAGGTCATTAGCCTAATAATGAAAACTAGTCTCAGAAGTTTTGGTGGGGCTGCTTAGACTTTCTGAGTTAGAAGTCTTGCTTGAGGAAGCTTTCCAGTTGAAATTTTCAACTGGGAACTCAAAAATAGTACCATGTTTTCATTGAATTTATGAAATTATAGAACTAAAATGAGCATGTTTAGGCCAACTTTGAAATAGAGTTGCTATAAACCTCTGCAACCTGCTCCGGGCCAATTGATAATAAATAAAATATAAAGCAGTCTAACAGCTTAACTTTTAATTTCTGGGATTTGGAATCCATACCCACAAGGACTCAGGATTAACCATTCATGTGTTTACATCCATGCTCACTATCGCAATGGAGGTTCAGCAAAATTAAGAGGATCAGGAGGGAGGTGACTGACATACTGTAGGCTATGATGCACATTTTACTTGGTTAAATATTAAAACTTTTATATTTTAATTTGGTTTTTGCAGTTGGAGAATGTAAAGCCGCACTAACAGCAACGCTAATAAAAAGTTTAAAAATGTTTCTTTTTTTTTTAAATAGCAATTGTTCATTTTCACATTTATTTATTTTTACCAAATCCACAAGTAACCACTGGAGATGGGAAAGAGCTGCATGTGACTCGTGTTTGTGCTCCCTCCTTTAAAATCTTCAATGCATTCAATCTGTTACACGTTCAATTTTATAGAATAAATGCAAATCATTGTGCAGGTATCCTGGTTCCCTAATGGACAATACTCTTTAAAAAAAAGCCTACTATCTTTAGAAAGTTCACTTCCTTAAATCTCAAAGGAATCAAATAGACGCAATCAAGCTTTTGCTGTTGACTACAGTTTCCCGTCCACACGAGCAAAATGTGGTCATGATATATTTCTAACTGGTAGTATGCACCCCAAAGGAAACTTCATCATTAGTCTAAGCTCATCCAAGCAAGCCCACATCGGGCTGTGCCAAATCCACTGCCACAAGCTGGTTTCTAGGCCAAGTGGTGTAATTGAAGTGAGGGTATTATCCAATTAGCACAAAGGACAAGACACAAGACCCAAAGAACTGAGCTCAGCTTCCTGTTACAAAACTTGCAACAAAAGAATTCACACTTATTCAGGTCCTTTGGCAAGCAGCAAAGAGACACCAGCCCATTGAGAAACATCCAGATAGCTGCTGTGTCAGTTCTGGTACCCAATAAGTTGATTGATGTTATAGCCCAGCAACTGAGCTGAAAAAGCACATGCAGCTTGTGAGGTGGACCGTGTGCACTGCTTTCTCTTCTGCTCAGGCTTGCTGCTCCGTAAGCAGTGAATGGGTAACATTTTTGGCAAATTGTTGATCCTCAAGGGACTAGGACACAGAGGGATTAAACAGACATGGGAAAACTATAACCAAGAACAGATCTCTAAACTAAACTAAGAATGCCCAAGGAAATAAATAAACTAACCGGGCATAACTACAACAGGTAAAAAATAAATTAAAAAAAAACTCAAAGATTGCAAATCCCAGAATAACCCAAGAATCAAACAGAAACATAATAGAACTTGAAAGTCCAAAAAAGAAAACGCTGGGCTCTAGACCCAGGGCCATGACACTTGTGGTAAATACATTAGAGTGTTACCTAGGCAACCACAACCTGGAATGTCCACAAGCGATGGGCCAATCCTTCCACTGTGGACATAGCTTCATCAGTATACAGCTGTATTTTACTACCCCCTTACATCCAGAATAACATGTAAATAAAAAGTAGAATGCCTTTATTTAAAAATTTGGTTTCCTCAGCTACCAAATGCCTCCATGGTAGTGTTAAAAGAAGAGGTGGGCCATCACAGTGAAAACATATCCCTGATTTGAAAAATCATCCTGGCAACAAACTCAAAATTATAAATATAAAAAAAGTTAGGTTTTTCAAAATAGTTGCATTACTTATTAACGAATAATGAAAATTTTGTAAAAATGTGTCTGTCAGACAATGATCTGACCACTATCAAAAGCTTTTACAAAAAGGCTTGTAAAATTATAAATAAATAAGTCTTTCTACCCTGCAGCACTGTGTTAAAAGGACTACATTTTGCATGCTTTGTGGAAAAAGATTAACCTCAACTGTGTTGTTTTTGAATGCCACTTCACACATGGCAAAAATGTGATTTTTTTTTTTTTTTTTTAAACCTGAACACAGATAATAGAGTGGGTCTGTGGGCAATGTTAAGATCTCATGATATCTGTCAAAAGATACCATTGGCATTTTAGTACGTTATTTGCATCTGCTTCTAAGAAGTTACTTTAAGGCAGAAAAAAAAAACGGACTAGCTCACCAATGTGAATGTGAATTGCCCATGAAATTTTAAAATATAGTAGCTTCTGTCATGAGCAGACTCTGATTGAATCCCACACCAGTCCTGTTCTCAGAAGTAACTCCCCCGCTCTCTCAAGCCTCTTCTACTGTCACTTCAGATCAACTTGCAAGTTCACTTTTAGCTGGATAGCTGGAGGTTAACTTGCAAAAGGGAGAAGCCAGAGTCAGCAGAGCACCCAGAGTGTCTGCAGACAAGAAGTCCATTTCTAAACACTCACACAGTGACAACACTCCATTCCTGCCAGAGCACGTTTTCTCTATTTCTCTCTCTCTCCCTCTCTTTCTCTCTCTCCCTTCTGCACCCCCTTCTGCTCTTTGAAGTGTATAAAACAGATTACCAACTTGGCAACTTAATTTTCCCAATTGTATCACACACTGAGCCTTGAGCTATGCATAATTTTCATAATGCACAATTTCACACTTAAAACTCCAGATGAATCTTAAACCCAAGTTGACCAAAAGTGTTGCAATAGCCTGTGTATGCGCAGGAAAGGGAGAGTGTATAAAGTTTTTATTCGTCCTAAATGTATGCCTTTTTTTATTGCAGTGCATTAAGTAAGACATATTGATTGTAGCAGTTGTACTATTTGATCAGCCAGTCTTTGTTTGCACAGCTACATCAAACAAACCATGATGCGTACTGCTGGTGGACAGGCTGACAGACAAGATCATGCAGAAGCCTCTGTGAACTATTATGTTAGCAGATGAATTTGTGATCTGTACTGAGAGCAGGAAGCAGGTTGAGGAGAGCCTAGAAAGGTGGAGGCATGCTATGGAGAGACAAGGAATGAATGTCAGTAGGAAGAAACTGTAGGTATACTCCACCTCTCTATTGCACACCCAGAGCAACAGGGGGTGCAGAAGAGAGGTGGAGTAGAAAGTGCAGACAGCGTGAAGTGGATGGATAAAAATCTCAGGAGTGATTTCAGACAGAACAAAGTAGCAAGAGTAAAAGAAGGTTTATGCAATGGTGGTGAGACCAGCTATGGTATACAGGCTGGAGACAGTGAATTTGACAAAAAGACAACAGAGGGGCTTGAGGTAGCTGCAACAAAGATGCTAGGATGTGCTTTGAGAAATATCAGAATGGAGAAGTACATCAAGTTGGATGGTTCACAGACAATGTAAGACAAGACTGAGTTTATTTGGACAAATGCAGAGGAGACAGACTGGATATATTGGGAGAAGGTTGTTGAAGATGGAGCTACGGGCTAAGAGGGAAGGAGTAAGGCCAAACAGGAGGTTTGTGGATGTGGTGACTGGTGAGAGAGGGCACTGAGGTAGTTGGCATGACCAAAAGCAAGGCCGGCATAATCCTTGAAGGGGCCCTAAACAAAATTTGATTTGGGGCCCCCCCTTCATTGTCACCAGAGCCTAACCATTATTAAAAGCTGGAGGGTTGAAGGTGAATATTAATTTTTTTGGGATGCATTGCTGTTTTGACCTCATGTACACAAGACTGTTGAAAAACAACGTATTTCAGTACACACAAGGTAATCAGGCAGATAGGACACACCAGGGAGCACAACTGATCAAGAAAAGGGGAGCAAAACTGAATACAATACCAAGGACTGTCATGTCGTCGATGTGGCAGGAGAGATTAGACCCAGAAGCAGGACTCAGGCAGAAGGTGAACTTAAAGAGGATTTATTGATACAGGGAAAAATACAGAACAACAGAAAACCTAAACTGGGGCTGGACGGGAGCCAGTACTACACAGAGGTGAACACGGGAAACCAGGGAGACACACAGCTGAGGGAGCACGCACGGACGACGCAACAAGAGGCAGAGAAAACACTGGACTTAAATACAAGAGGACAACGAGGGGAGTAGGAACAGGAGGGAACACAGGTGAACCACATTACACAGACGAGACAATGGGAAGCAAAACTGAACATAACAGACAGGGACCAAATGACTATCAAAATAAAACAGGAAGCAAGACGAGGGAACAAAGACGCAGACCTGACACATGGAAACACAAGGAACTAGGAATAAACTGAGCACTAATAAACCAAAGATATAAAGTTTAAACAGAAGCAAAAGACAACACAAAACACTGGGCCACCGGCCCAGGACATGACAAGGACTGCCAAAGTAAAACAGGAAGTGGACGTGGAAACAGAAATTCCGACTTGACAAAACACAGGAACGCAGGCACACTTGGGGAGTACAACACCTACTGTAAAGGAACAAGAAGAAAACACTGTTAACTAGACACAAGAGGAAGGAACACTGACGGAGGACTTAAACTACAGCACAAGGAACAGAGACCAGGACTAAATATACTTAACAGGAGAATAAACAACAATAAAACAGTGCAACATGATAATGGAATTTTACAGATTTAGGAAGTTAGCCAAAATGAAAATCTACTAGTTGTTAACCAAATTAAACATTTCCTTTTTCATCAATAATGACATACTTTATTGCAAAATATTGTTCAAAAATATCAAATCTCAAACATGACATCTCCCTGTGTCCGTGTGGGTCCTCTCTGTGTTCTCTGGCTTCCCCCAACAGTCCAAAGACATGCAGTTAGTGGGGTTAGGTCAATCAGTGATTCTAAATTGCCCACGAGAGCGAATGGTTGCCTTTCCAGGGTGTACCCTGCCTCTCACCCTATGTCAGCGGGGATACGCTCCAGCCCCCCTGTGACCCTGAAAAGGATAAGTGGGGGAAAATGGATGGATGGGGAAACCTGTCCGCACTGGTAGCTGTAACTTTGTCAGCTCAGCTGGCTGCATATCCTCACCCTCTTAAAATAATGGCCTAAATCATTTTTTTCAGGTTTTTCAGAAAAGGCAAAAAACTGATGATTTAGGCAAAAAAAAAAACCCAAAAAAAAAACTGACTCGTGACGATATTGTCTGTCTCTTAGTATACTTAGTGGAGACAGGAATGATCATACTTTGAGGATCTCTGGATATCAAGGTGTAGCTTAATGCAAACTGAGTCCAGCCACAAGAAAAGAAGCTGCTTGTGTATTTTAAAACAAATGGGACAAACGGGGGCCTAGCAAAAAATGTGAGACTATAAGGGCACATGAGCAATCATGCTGTCATCATGCTAAAAATTTGGAGAAGTCAAAGCTCGTGTTCACTCTCTCTTTCTGTCTCTCATACACACACAGACACACACACACACACACACACACACACACACACACACACACACACATCATGATTCACACATTATTTCATTACATCCTGAAGGAGTTGTTAGATAATGAAGTCAGCAGTCTCAGGGATAACTAGTGGGGCTTGAGTGTAAACAAGTCACTCTCACGTCTACTCTAGAATTCTCTTTATTCTATCAAGGATGTCCTCTAAAGCAGTCTGCGGGCTATAAGTTGGCAAACCAGAAAGGCTCGAAAATTCTCTTCAGTTCTATTTAACTGGGCCAATTGACAAAAGAAAAATGAAGAGAAGTACGAATAGTCATATGGAACACACAAAAGCACATTTTTAAAGAGAGAAATCTCTTTGTGTCAGAAGTAAAGTTTGAGTGAATTTTTCGTGAATAAAAGGTTGACAACTCATACCTTTCATTTATTCAGGAAAACAACATAAATGCTTTCAGACTATAATACATGACGACTATACCAACTGATTTCACGGGGGGTACAGTTGGAAAATGAATCTGCACACTTGTTAACAGCCTTTAATTCAGAACATTATGTCAGTAGTCACTCTTCTTCTTCTTCTGGATATCAAAACGATGTTGAACCAGAAGGCACCTTAGGTGGAAAGTAAGATGCCCCATTTCCATCTGTTTTTTAATTTGCAAAAAAAAAAAAAATTAGCAGGAAATAAATAAATAAATAAGAGGTGGCACTAAAGTAGAAAAGGGGAGATCAAAAGCACGGAAAGGCATACTGATTTTGTTTTACTACACATAAAGACTGGGAGAAATTTAAAAAAAACTGAGCTATTATTTGATTAATCTGTGTGTCTCTATTCTGGAGGAGCGTCCTTTGGTGAAGTCTTTTCATACCAGACTACTTGTTCAGTGAAAAATTATATTTTTCTGCAACCAGCTGAAACAGCCCAACTTGTAAAAAAATCAGTGGATGATTTACAATATTTACTGTAAACCAAACAATACTTTTGTTTCCGTTAATATTGCTTCTGATCTGCTCTTCCAGTTCACACCTAAATAGTTTTTACAAAATCTATTCACACCACACTTACAGGCTGTTACCATGGACTTGCACTGACGTTTGCTCTTCAGGAAGAAGATTTGGTATAAAATATTGATTAATTAATAGATGCATGCTCTCTAAACGGTTTCTACAAGCCAGTTTACCAGAGTCATTACTTCTTGGTAGTTTATGGTGATCTTACCAAATGAATGAAAGCAGAAGTTTTGGCAGTTTGCTGATCTGGTGCATTTAGGTGTGTGTTAACACAGTGTCACAATTGTTCCAGGAGTCAAACTCCCAGCAAATTCACCCCGAGGTTGGACTGTGTAATGCTCAGCACTCCAAAGGCCTCAGTTACCATGTTAACCCCTTAACACCAGTGTAGTGTAGTGGTGATGGCTTGGTGTTAAAGGGTTAAATGCTCATGACAGTATGGTTAGAAAAAGACTGAACAAGAAAGGCTTGCTTGAATGAGAAAACCTCTTGTCTCCAAAAAGAACATGGCAGCACAGCTTTTGTTTGCATCTGAGCAAACCACAAGACTTCTGAAACAATGTTTGAACAGATAAAAAAAAGTGGAGATGTTTGGCATAAAGCACAGTACCGCATTTGGTGAAAATCCAACAGCACGTCTATACAAACAGTTCATATCATCTGTCAAGCATGGTAGTGGAGGGGTGATGATTTGGGTTTATTTTGCAGCCACAGCGCCTGGGCACCTTGCAGTTGCTGAGCTGACCATGAGCTCCTCTGTATACCAAAGTAATCTGGAATCAAATTACTAGCCATCTGTCCAGTGACCTAACGTGGTCCACGCAACAAGACAATGATCCCAAGCACAGCAGCAAGTCTACAACAGAATGGCAGACAAAGAAAAGAATCAAGGTGTTGCAGTGGCCCAGTCAAAGTCCAGACCTCAATCAAATTGAAATGCTCTGGCAGGACCGTAAGAGAGCTTTGCATAAATGAATGACTGCGGGTGAGCAAAGCATCGATCATACCACAATAACACAATCCTGCACACAAAACCACTACACACTCCCAAATCTATTCATGGAGCAGTCACTGCAGTTCCCAACCAACCATCTTTCTGTATCAATCTACTACTACAGCTGCTTCCACCATCACAGCATCTCTCTGTCTCTGTGTTTCCACCAGTGTGCCTCACACTGTCTCAGTCCAAGACATGTTGGATAGCAGCCCAACAGGGTGTGAATTGATGTCTCATCCCCATCTCCCTTTCTGATTGGACTCCAGCTCTTCAAAGATGAGCATCTTCTCAGTAGCCTGGACGGAGCTGCCAAGGCTGCTGTGGTGGGATTATGGTGATTAGTGTGTGGCACTGGCAGCCAGTGACAAATAATAGCCTGGTTGACGTACTGCCTTTTAGTATGTGGCCATTTAGAAGATTGTTTTATGCGTAAGATGTTACAAAAGTTGAATCTGTAACTTGTTACTTCTCAAAATTCCTTGAAAAACAAACATAGCTGTGGGAACGTTGTTTTCTATGTTCTCACTTCATCTTTGATAATAGTGTAAGATGCAGACTGCTTCAAAAGTTGTGAGCTCAGATTAGTGCTATTATTCTACTACCAAATCTCTTTAAATAGGAAATTGTTTTTGCTGCTTTATTAAAGTTCAAAATCGCATTTATAGAACGTTTAATTCACAGCCTTGCACCTACCCACACACAAGCACTAACATCGTGCCTAATCGACTGAAATTACGTAGGTGAATTTGCATGGTGAGATATACTGTTATTAGCTCATCCCCCATTATAAATGTTTGATACTTTTTAATATATACCACATTAAACAACAGTTTAAATAATTAAGAACATTTTGCTTCTATTCATCCTAATTGGATGCAGAGATCCATCCATCCATCTTATTCTGCTTTTCCTTATGAGGGTCACAAGGGGGCTGGAGCCAGCTGTCATAGGGCGAGAGGCAGGGTACATCCTGGATGGGTCACTATCCTGTCGTACGGCTAACACAAAGAGGCAGACAACCATTCACACTCACACCTATAGGCAATTTAGAATCACCAATTAACCCAACCCCACTAACTGCATGTGTTTGGACTGTGGGAGGAAACCGACGCATACATGGGGAGAACATACAAACTCCACACAGAAAGGCCCGGGCCAAGGTGGATTCAAACCTAGAACCTTCTTACTGTGAGGCAACGGTGCTAACCACCATGCCACCATGCTGCCTTGAAGCAGACAGTTTTTTGTTCTTTGGTCACTTGATCACGCACCACTTTATGTGTGTCCTCAAAGAATGGAAATCTGTTCCACTTTCTAACCTCCCGTTTACCACAGCAGGTATCAATGTCCAGGTGTGGATAATAACCAATTAAGGTGTGTTCGCCTCATGTTTTAGTAAACATCAAACATTCACCTCTTATAATATTAGGAGCTACAGTACTTATTATTTAAATTTGTCAGGAAACTACTTACAAATCCCTGAGACTTAAATTTAAATTTTAATGCACCTATTAGCTATTTTTACCCACCCTTCCTTTATTAGTAACTAAAAAGAAATGCGGAATCACAGGAATATAAAATAATTTATTATTTGTCTGAACTATCCCTCACATACATGTATTGCCACAATCATTATTAACCTATATTCCATGCAACACTGAATTCACTGTGTTTCATACCAGCTATCTTTGCTGATTGTCTCGATAAAATACTTAGATTAACTAAGAAGAAGATCGATTTCAGCCTTTTTCAGCCTCGTGTCTTCTTATTAAGAATGAAAAGTTCATATTTTAAATACAATGGAGCGCATGTAGGGGGTCCAAAAGAGCTATTACTTGCTAGTATTACCTGCTTATGTAGCAGAGAATGAGAATTATTTAAGCTGGCTGTGTGCCAAGTATTCCTCTCTTCAGTAGCCTACTTAGCTGCTTTCAGCTGAAGATGAATGTGTATGTCCAGTTATGAAGCTCTCACATTTGAACACAGGAGAGTCTTTTATATCCTTATCTTAAGCTAATGATTTGACATAATAGTGACAATTCTTAATATCAAGAGCACTATTTATGCTTATTATAGATGCTTTGCCATAGCATGTGTGTAATGTTAAAAAAAAAAAAAAAGGCTCTCCCAGGAGGGAGCCACAAATTGTCTTTCCTCACAGTTGTAAGCCACTGCACCCCATTTTGGGAATGTTACACATTTCTAACTATAATATTATAATAAAATTAAATTGTAAAGCTGATGGACATTCGGTGCAGAGTGAAGGCTGAGCCGGTGAAGCCAGTGTGCTTCAAACTTCCCTTTGTAGGTTCAGTCATCCAGGTCATGGTAGTGTCCACAGACACTGTCCAAAAGACAGCTGGACTTCTTAAGTTTTGGCCTACTCTTCATCACGTGCGTCATCACATGAGCTAAGGCGTGAAAAAAGGCGTGGGTCATTACCATCAGGGGTTTCAGGTGAAATCACTGTGAGACCTTGCCCCGCCCTATCATGGGACTTACTGTAGAAGTAAGGTGTGAGTGGGAGTTGAGGAGCCTGGGAAGGGATCTCAAGACTGCATTGTAGGTGGCTGATAGCTGGTGTTGTAAACCACCACCTCTGGTCAATGATAGTTGTTCACACATGGCTTCTTTTGCTCCCCTTTATCAAAGACTATCTCAAGAATTTGGGAGTGGAGAGGATGGAATGGCCTACCTGCAGTCCTGACCTCAACCCCATTGAACACTTGTGGGATCAGTTTGGCTGTGCCGTTCATGCCAGAGTGACCAACAACCACACTGGCTGACATTCAGCAAATACTGGTTGAAGAATGGGATGCCATCCCACAGCAGTGTGTGATCAAGCTGGTGACCAGCATGAGGAGGAGATACCAGGCTGTTGTGGCTGTGTATTGTTCTTCCACATGCTACCGAGCCCTCTGTTTGTTAAATAAATAAATTGTTAAATTGCAAACAAGTAATAGTAAACAGGCTTTCCAATGGTATACGATTTATTGCCAAGAGGCATTGTTACAACAAAGAAATAAACGACCCAACAGAAATGTTCTTTTTCTTTGTTTCTTTTTTCATCACTGATCATACTTTGCATTTTTTCTGTGAGTTATATTTATTCAAGCTTTTGGAGAAAATTTGGAGAAAAAATTTGTAATTTTGCAGAGTCTGTCTTGCGGGCACAAAGGTGTGCTGCTATAACATTGTGTAGTGCAGTAGTAGGTAACGTACAGCCTGCTAATATCACACACAAGCTACACAGTAAAACACAGTAACAAAGACAAAAAAACACATTTACATTGAGTGAGACAGATGATTGCGGGGCCTCGTATCATTTGCAGTTAGGTAATAAAACAAATCTAAAATTCATTTAGTCAGGGAGTTTCAGAGTTAGTAACCAATGAGGCATGATAGAGAATTGTAGTCACAAACCTCCAGCTGATCAGCATCAGGTGAAACACATTTGTCAATCACTTTCAAACAAAGCCTGTCTTCATCACCAGCTTTCAGTCTCACATAATGGAACCCTTCTGGTGATTTTTTTGATTGGCATGACTGATTATTCTGTCCATCGGTGCACCTGCTTTAGTTCTTATTACTGCATTTAGTGATAATTTCTCTCACCTTGTGAATTTTGTGTATCACATATCTCATTGTTATGTGTCTTCTGGGCCCTGCTCTGCACAGCATAGTGCAGACTGCTCCAGTCCTGGCAGATTCATGCACTGCGGTTAAACACACTGGGGAGTGCCTTCAGGACCAGAGTCTATTTCATGAAATAAAAGTGTAAGACCATTTATGATGTGGATACCCCCCCCCCTTTCCTCTCTATCTCTCTCTCTAACAAACGGGTTGTGTGCAGAGATTGTTTTTTGTCTTGAATTATAATTGGTAGATTTGACTTCAACATTTTGCCTTTGCTGTAGGTAATTTTTTTCAGTGCTATTTACACAAGGTAGTTTGTAAACAGAAGGAAATTGAGAGAAACAGCATGTGGCACAGTGCACTTTACACTATAGGATTGTCTACATACTGCGAAAGGAATTAATTTTAGTTTCCTGTTGGATAAATGTTTGCTTGCTAGTTTCTAAATTTCACTTGGGAGATGCTTTAGGACTATAAATTGATTCTGTTCTGACTGATAAATATTCAGTATGTGATGAAATGTTTGCATTTGTTTCACCCTGCAGCAGCAAAGCAAGTTCAGGGAGATATCATGATGGTCTGCATTTGCCTAAGGGAGATATTTTGCTGTCTGGCCTTTAAAACGGAAACGATTAAACCTACTGTTTAGATTCAAGACACTCTGCATGCTTTAGTTGCCCTTCTCACCTCTTTTCTGCATCATAAAACATGCAGTGTCTGATTTTTTTTTTAATCATGGCTGTGAAATTAGTTGGAAATATGCTGCATGGTGCAAAAGTTTGAGATGCTTTGGATTTTGAAATAATCTGCTGTGCAACAGAGAGGCTTTTGAATGGTTCCAAATTCAGTCTGCAGCATGACAGTGATTCAGTGACCATAAACATATGCTGTCTCTATACAGCAAGAGTCAGTAATCAATGGAACTGTCCCCACAAAACCAGTCTGGAGCTACATGAAGAGACCACTGAAGCCACTGAGACAGTCTAAAGAAGAACTATGTCAAGTTTCCCAGGAATCTCGGAACTTTATCACCACTGAAACAAAACAATTTAGATTTTTCCCTTCACTGCAGTTTGTATGAAGTTAAATAAGATATGATTTTCAAAAGCATCCTCACTTTGTTTTTAGTGACACTTGCTAATATGAGAAAATATAGAGGTTCTGAGGAGCAATCTTGAGTATCTGCTTCATGAATACAGTACTTCATTTTTAAATTTGCAATGTAGAAGTAATGACTACAAAAATTACCTTCACCATAGTCTTCAACTATTTTTTTTATGTCCAATCTATTCAATTCAATTCAATTCAACTTTATTTGTATAGCGCCAATTCACAACAAATAGTCGCCTCAAGGCGCTTTGTATTGTAAGGTAAAGACCCTACAATACTGCAAAGAAAACCCAACAGTCAAAACGACC
>JAVDPK010001459.1:259161-271349 GCA_034780415.1 Cichlasoma orientale | reverse complement strand
GTGTGTGTGTGTGTGTGTGTGTGTGTGTGTGTGTGTGTGTGTGTGTGTGTGTGTGTGTGTGTGTGTGTGTGCGTGAGTGCGTGTGTGCGTGTCTCTATTAAGAATGACCTGGCCAAGACAGCAGCATTATAACAATTACAAACATGAACAATTACACAAATACAACTTTCACACACTACAAACAAGCACGCACAACATCCAGATTAATGCAATAACCTATGAAGGACAAAACAGTGACAGTATCACAAATTTCCACAAACAAACTGCAGCATTTTTTTATAATGATATTTACACACGTGTGACGATGAGATGGAACCAGCCCCAAGAGAGTTTTATGTAAATGACAGTATCAGTTTCACACAATCAACACCGTCAGCGTTTTGTCTTTCAACTCAACAGGAGGCACTCATCAAGCAAGTGTACAACATAACCTTTGCAGAAGGATCAAAGATTAGGTCAAAGCCGGTGCTCTAGTCTGACCTCACTCAAACACATGATGCTGACGAATAACTTGTCAACAATGCAGTTTACCATATGCTGTAAGGCGCACCAAGTCAATAGGTTTAATTTATTTCTCATCTGGAAAATATTCCACAGCATAGCAGTTACACGTTTGCCTAATACACAAAACATCCCCAGTTCAAGACCAGGAGGAGACACAAATGCCTGAGAGGGTTTCATCAGAAAGGGCATCCGGCATAAAACATCTGTGCAAATCAAATATGCAACATGCTCCTTGCAAAGGAGCAGCTGAAAGAAGCGTTTTTATAATTACAAAATGAATTTACTATTTTAAATTTTACTTGCTTTCTTACGACTTCTTCTTCTAAAATTGCAATTGAAGCACTTTTCATGAAATCTGACACCTCAGCTCAGGCCTGCACAAAAGGCACGTTCTCTGTGGTCTTTTTATTATGACTGGCCTTTGTATAATCTGAAAACAGTGCTTTTGGACACAATGGGAAATAACAGCGTTGGACACAGAAAAACATGTTGGTTTTTTTGTTTGTTTGTTTTAAGAAAGTCAAGTATTTTATTAATGTAGTTTGAGAACAGTGTGTTTAAAGTTTTGAGCAAAGAAAAATAAAGACAAATAAAAGTGGCCCTTCTAGTGAAAAACTCTACAGTAACTTTCACCTTAAATAATATCAAATTCTGGATTGTTTACCTTGCTGTCTCCCTCTTCTTCGTCAGTCTGGCCAACTGCAGGTTTGTAGCTTCCCATCCCTCTGTATACATTTATTCTCTGGGCTATGAGCCCTGTTGGAAGATAGACACCTGGGTACAGAATAAAACATGTTGTCAGGAGTGAGAACTTGTACACAAAATTTCAGACTCAAGTGCTGGTTTCATCTGCAGCAACAGCATGTGCTCTATTTCTAACGCATCGATGTTAGAACCGGCTGCTGGATCCAAGAACATAAACAATGGTAACCAAAGAGGCTGGTGGTAGTTAGATCACCAAGAGGGATGCTTATGGTTTTCTCTAACTGCTAAGATATCCAGAGTGGCACAGTCCATTCGCTCTGAGCTGTTTTTTCTTATAAATGGCTATAGATAAGTTGTGAAACATTTGAAATATTGCAACTGTGTGCCATCAACTTGCAATCTCTCTGCCTTTGAAATGGTCGTTTTGAAGAGGGGAACCAGGCCCGAGACCACTTGCAGTCAGTGGGCGTTGTCAAACGCACCTTCGTGCATTAAGACAGCAATGAAATGGGTATAAAATAGCATTAAGACGGAATCAGTCTGCCATCAGTTTTCGACTGAACGGGCTCAAGTTGACACTTACATGCAATCTGTTTGTGATAATATGGCAATCAAATGTGACAAATAGCAAATCTGTTGCCTATTGCTGAAAGTCTTTTGCAATCTACATCACAGGCGTTCACAGCAACTAGCGGACTGTGCAGAATCCACACAACAAGTGCAACTGCCTCCTTTAGCTGTAGACAGGGCCAGATCTAAATGGGGCAATAAACTTTATAGATTTATAAACAAACAAAGATACGGCTACTTCATTTCAATAATGACCAGAATTCTACCAAGAGCAGCGTAAATTTATGGCTCAACAGTGAGGGACAGAATAATGTACTAACAAAATGATACCGTGTAAGCCAGAGGTTTTATGCATTGAAAACAGTGTGGCAGTTCAGATAAATGAGAAGGTGTCTCTGAGGAAATGTTACACGCACAGTTTGTTAGCTTTGAAAAGCCAACAAACTGATAAATAGGAGCAGCCACACTCCCGAGTGAAAAGATCAACCCTAACCTGATCATCATTCACTGCATCAGTCACCATTAGAGGCTGCAGTCCACTGTGGAGTAAAACACGTCACAGAGCCAAATCCATTTCATGTTTTTTAACTCTCAAACTCCAAAAGCCTGCTGTTGATCTCAGTGAATAAACAGCGGTCGCCTCCTTCCCAGAGATTTACAGATGTGTACAGATGTGCTTCCTTAAACTGACAGTATTTGGTGCCTGTTGCACTCTGACAAAATTTCATATTAAATATAACTTAAGTGGCACAGCTGGTCAAATAGCATTAAGTGGACAGGGGAATAAATTCTGATGTGTTAAACTGTTTGTATTGTTGCACATGATTTGTGTGTGTCTGAAGAAGAAAGCATGAGATTGGAAATATTATTTTAACTAACCCTAATCCTAACATATTGTAACATTCAGTCTCATTAATAGCTGCATTTTAACAGACATATGTTATGTAATAGCGCCTAGAGAGGGAAGTTAAAGAAACACGAATGTTGCTTTGTGTGTGTGCACTGCTGAGACAAGACATGCAGAGTGTTTCCATTGTTTACTGGTCTCTGTGTAGAAATGTTACTAAAATCCTGAAATTCTGGAACCCGTTCTCCTCACCGTAAAAAAGGAAAACAAAATGTATCCTTGTATGTGTCTTGCATCAGGATATTGCCCCACACCACCATCATGTGAGCTATTGAGGTCACCTGAGTGTCTTCTAGGTCAAAAATTTAAACATTGGTATTTTGGGCCGAGAAGACAGATGGTTTGAGAGTGGAATAAAGGACGCCATCTATTTCCACTACAAAATGAACATCGCTGAACAGACGATCATTCAGGTGTAGCTGGCTGATGCCACCAGCTATCAGCCATCAGCCAGCTACAAGATTCCGTCCCAGGCATCTCAACCCCCACTCACACCTTTTCTCACGTGACCTCAATAGCGCACATGATCACATTGTGGGCAAATGTCTTTCACACATTTGCCCACACCTTTTTTCACACCTTGGCTCATATGATAACTCGTGATTAATAGCGGGTCAACGATCCTGAGGACCATCTCTAAGGGGACAACCCCCGCTGGTGGTTAAATACATTTATCGGCCAGCTGTCTTCAAACTGAGAAGCCTCTTGGACGAGAGGCGAAACATCTTCACAGACCTATTGAAGTCCAGCTGCCTTCTTTTTAAGCACTCAAGAATACCATAAACTGGATGACTGAGAACCTGCATGGACATTAAGCCATTGAAGGTTAAAAAAAAAAAAGGGGGGGGGGGGGTGGAGTGTTATTGCTTCACTTTTCAAGTTTAAGAAAATCACATATTGGAACTACTGGGATCAATAACCCATACTTAAAGTTATTAGAAAACTAAAAACAGCTCTTTCTAATCATATTATTGAGGAGGGACGACAAACTTCAAGCTAGTTCTCATTGCAAAGGCCTGGACTAACAGCACTGGTCTCAATGTGCATCTGGCTGTGAGATGAATATGGAGAGAACTTCTACACAGTGCAACACACACACACACACACACACACACACGGACAGTGAGAGAGAGACAGAGCAAGTGAGAAATACATGGCGTACAAAAAGTAGCAAACTGCTTGCCTCACTGTGCCTCACTATGTGCATACAAACTTAAACACACTGTACAGAGAAGTCATACCCAGCTAGATTAAATGTGCATGTTTTTACTTTCATGGTACAGAAACATGCACAGATCCCTTCTTGCAAACTACTACACATTATTTGAATCGCTTGCTCTTAGTTTACATGTAGTATAACCCAAACAAACAAACCTAAGGGCAGCCATGAACATAAAGTATGACATAATTCCACTGCATGCTACATAATTGTAAAAACCCACTCTGTTGGTCGCCGTGAGTGTCCTCAAACCCGCAAAGCTGCTCCATCTCGAGGTGGCTGGGAGGGATTTTGCGGTGGATAAAGCTGTGAGGGTACTTTTCCTCTGGGCTCTCCAGCTCCTGACCGTCCTCGTACACGTGCTTCAGCACTCGGCCACTGTAGGATGATGCCAGCTTGAACCTCACCTGCAGTTTTGAGTGGAAGGTGACGTGTTTTATTCCACTGCTT
The DNA here is from genome assembly GCA_034780415.1 of Cichlasoma orientale. NCBI lineage: Eukaryota > Metazoa > Chordata > Actinopteri > Cichliformes > Cichlidae > Cichlasoma > Cichlasoma orientale. Next base: position 266,994 of record JAVDPK010001459.1, on the reverse strand, counting down.
GTTGTTTTTGAAAAGAAGCTGAAAAGATTCATTAGCAGCTTATGAATCTTTAGTAACTGTAGGGTCTATACCATGCAGTTCATATAAAGCACCTTGAGGCAACTGTTGTTGTGACTGTGCACAACATAAAGAATTGAATTGAAGCCAGTATAAGTACGTGCCTTATTTGCTGTCTTAGAATAAAGATAGGTTCATGAGTGAAAAAAAAATGCTGTTTGATCAGACAAGAGAGCTGCGTGCAAACATTTGCAGCGTGTCATCACACACGCCAGCAATCCTGTGGCACTCTCGCTCCGTTTGCAGCTTCACAACATGAGATGCAAACAGAGAACTGTTTAACTGTATGCTTAAAATAACCTGCTAATATTCAAGCAATTGTTTAGAGAATGACCTCAATATGTCTTTTCTTGTGAATCATTTCTGAAAGTCAGCTTCAAACCCGTAGTGCTGAAATAAAGTGGTGTTGCAAAAACTCACCTTCCTTGGCTTGGTGCCTTCGAAGCGCTGATTCAGTTTTCTCTGGAGTTCCTCCATGCTGGCCGAATGAGGATGGGATGCAGAAAGGGGTCAGTCCATCCAACGAGCTCCTTACCTTGAGTGAAATGGTTTTAGCTGGATATTGTAGAGCCTGGTGTAATGAAAGGTTGTTTGGATGGATGAATTAAAACTTGGATTAACATACAGCTCGATGGAAGCACAAGAGCCGGACTGAAGAGCTGTGAGTAAGGAGTGGGTGGATGACAAAGCTACAGTAGGATGGTAATGCTCTTTCAGTGTGTCCTGCCTCCAGAGTTTGCCTGTACCTGCTGTTTTAAGGGACCCACCTTTCTAGCTCGCAGTACTAAATTATTCACAAATAGATCGAGTGTACAAAAGGGTGGTTGAGAAACCAGAAGCCCTGTCATCAAATAATTATGATCACAAAAATAGAAAGCAGTTGGAGCCTGTGTGTAGCTCTGTGTGTTTGCTAAAGGGAGAGAAAGAGAGAGTGAGGCAGTGCGTATGGGTACATGTGGGAGTTGTTAGATAGTTGTAGCTGCAGCCTGTCATTGAACAGGAGCCGAGTGTATCTGTGATGGAAAGTAAACATGCCATTTGATGTCTGCTGTTGTTATTAAGAAAACATTTAGCTTTATCAAAATATCTCTATGATTAGTGAGGTTCAAGTGATATCTGAAATAACATATTGCTTTTGTAGTGTGCCTCTGCATTATTTATTTCATGTGCTGCTTGCAAATTGAGTAGTCCATCTCTGAAAGTCTAATCGGAAGCGTCCCAGAAGTGAAACACCAGTGTTCTAGTTTTTGTGTGCTTGGGACTGAGGGATGCAAATTTCATCAACAAAGAGTGAAGACAAGGATCCATGCAGACCTCTGTGTGACCTCTAATAATGACTCACAAAGGTACAAACTACGCATGTGCCCTCCGAGTGGACTAGGGCCTAGTATTATAAAAACTTTCCCATTATATCATTTGCCCGTGTCTGCAAATGAATCCTGGCCCGACGAGCTCAGAATCACCACAACCTCAAAAAGTAAAGTTTTCACGCACTTTTCCTCCACAAGGCAAGAACTCATAAACATCATTTGAAATTCAAGAAGATGTGGTGACAGAAATATCAAACATCGCAAATGCGAGTCAAAAACAGAAAACTGCTTCAATCCCGACATGAGATAAACATTAAAACAAAGCCAAAGGTTTTAACATTGTAACTCATAGATATATATACACTTACAGCACTCCTATGTTCCTTTGCCTTAACATCTTCAAACATAAGTAAGTTCGAATGATAGGGACCAATGGCTAATATTAAGTTATATATGGAGAACCTCTTGATAAAGTGAACAGGATCAAACTGTTTTTCTTTATTTATTTTGCTATCTATATGTGAAAAGAAAGTTTTCACAGGACTTTTCAAAGTCCCCTGAAAACCTTAGAGGGTAAGAGACGCTGCACACATTTAGGTGTGTGCTAAAACAAACCCCACAATCTTCCCAGGAGCAGCAATTTCACCCCAAGGTCAGACCATGCAAAACATACTAGAGCTACATCTGGGACTGTGCAGGCCTCAGTTAGCATGTCACATGTTAAAATTCATGACTGTACAATTAGAAAAGGACTGAAAAAGCCTCTTTTCTCTAAAGAGAACATGGCAACATAACTTAGGTTTGCAAAGTTGCATCTGAACAAACCACAAAACCTCTGGAACAATGTCCTTCAGACAGACATGACCAAAGCGGGGATGTCTGGCAATAATCTACAGCACCACGTTTGGAAAAAACTAAACACAGTATAAGCAGCACAAACACCTCATGCCAAGTGCGAAGAACAGTGATGGAGAGATGATGATTTGGGCTTGTTTTGTAGCCACATGATTAGGGCATCTTTGCAGTTGTTGAGTTGGCCATGAACTCTGTACACCGAAGTACTCTAGAGTTAAATGTGAAGCCATCTGTCCGATAGTTAAAGCCTGGCCTAATTCGTGTCATGCAACTGGAGAGTTATCCCAAATACAGCTGCAGATCTACACCGGAATGGCTACAAAAAAAAAAGAATCAAAGTGTTGCAATGGCTCAAGCAAAAGTTCAGAACTCAACCCAATGGAAATGCATTTCATCAACACTATTGAGAACCTGAGTTGTGCATAAACAAATGCCCACAATCCTCAGTGAACTGAAGCAAAGTTGTAAAGAAGAGTGTGCAAAAATTGTCCTACAATGATGTGAGAAACTGATGAAATCATACTGAAAACGATCTCTTCAAGTTATTGCTGCTAAAGGCGGTTCTACAAGCGACTGGATCACGGCTGGAGTTAGGTTTTCACAGGACTGCATAAAGCTCTAAGAAAATGTTCACAACTTGTCCAATTAAGCAATGTCGTGGAATTTTTCCTTTTAAAACCATCCGGGATATCAAATCCCAGACGGTACATTATGTTAAACACTGTGGACCTAACAGAGTAACACACGTTCTCAAGTTATGACCTTTAAGAAAGACTAAAAGGCTCCATGGTACAAGACTTTCCCGGAGAAATGGAATTTTACAAAATGTACAAGAAGTGCCATCAGACTGATGATCTTTGATGCCTCTCTAATGCCTTTGATAAACAATGTTTGTTGTGTGTTTGTTTTTTAATGAGCTCATCGTATAAAGAAATCACTAACATCTCTAATTGTATTCTTTGTCATTTCCAGAATTAGCCCATCAGATTCTTAGTAGGGCTAATTGGGTATTATCAGCATTCATTCAAGCCTAATCCACCAATTAATTTTTGAGGTAAAGTACTAAAATGAAATTCTGCATCACCTCTGCTAAGTCAATTTTAGGTCATATCCTGACATTGTGTGTATGTCCTGTGTAAATGATGGACCTGTAATAGACCTATACCCATTTGGATTGTTCTGTTTACACAGTTTTCTTATTCAAAGTTTCAAACTGCTGATGGCAGTGGCAACTTTTTTTTCCATATCTTCCAAAGGCCATTTTACAGAACAAACACTAATCTGGCAAATGAATCTCATTTACCCCATGCATGTTGAGATCAATCTCGCAATTATCCTTACAGATGACTGTTATTAAGTCGAGAGGGAATGGATGGTCTAAAAGTAGGGGGTGAGAGCATTCAGATCACACAGAGACCCTCTCTTGTCTCTTCCCTGACTGAGAGTCAGCTTAATCAGACTGCAGAACAAGCAAGTATGCCTACTCAGGCGAGAAATTGTTTTGGGTGCATCGCAATGAAGGAATCGTTTAATGTGCTAGGATTCTTGCTGCTTTCGGTTTAAATGATTGCCACTGTAAATGCGTATCTCTGTGTCTCCACATTAACAGTTCATGTATATTCTATTATGCCCATTAAAGCTCCCCCAATACAATATTCACTATGAGCTTCATCACTCAGGTACAATCCATGGTCCAAGCTGGCTATAAATCACCTAACTCATTTTCAGTGCGCTGAAGATAGTGATCGAAACTGGGAAACAACAGTTTTGTTTTCGCTGTATTGGTGATGATGCATTTAGACTCGAGTGAACAAAAGAAGCCTCAATAGACCACAAATTAAAATCCAAATGGAAGTATGTGCCCCAGACGGCCTGATGCAACATCTATGTGCTAACTTTGGATTTGTAAATTAGAACCAAAACTGTACCTTCTATTACATCAGCGAACCAGGTATTAGCAAGATGAAGGCAAGCTGTTCCTCTCCAGAACGTTTAATCTAATTCTGTGTTGTCATGCACTGTGTACATTTAATGGCAAAGTCTCGGCTGTTTATGCCTCAGTCCCTCCTCAGCAATTCTAACACATCCTACCTTATACTACATTAATACTACATCAATCATAGACAGTTTGTATTTAAATAAGAATGTGTGGGCTAAGTTTGATTACCCCAACCCTCAACAATCCAAGAGCACCCAAAGGAGGTGAGTGTGTTATACTTGGCTCACTTTCAAGGCCTGAGGGCAGCATATGTCCTCGCCACCCATTTTTGTGTACTCTCATCTTTCCTCATCTTCCTTCCGTCTCTCCTGGTGTAAGTGCAACAAAAAACAAAAAAAGAGAGAAAGGTGAAACTCTCACTCACAGGAGACATACTCATTATTTTTCTTTTTCTGATGCCCTCCCATGGGGGATGGTATTGACTGACTCTCACCTACTTTCAGGCAACAACAAAACAGAGATCAGTAACAAACGCTCGCTGAAATGCTTCCACACTGGTCATTATTGTGAAGGCAGAGAGTTTGGGAAAGGTGGAATTAGTGACATTTAAGGAGTATATAACCGGGGGAAAAAAAAAAAAGAACAGCACTTTGCCATTTTTAATGAAACCACTTGTATTCTACACCCTCGCTGTCTTTATCTACCCGTTTCAGTACCAACCTCACATCTTAACTGCTCTGCCCTCAGAAGGCTAACAGGCAGCAGGGAGCAGGAGCGTCAGAGGAAGAGAAAAAGACAGAAATTGAAAGAACTGAAAGGCTGAAATTAGAGATGGATGGGACTATGAGGGGGAACCAAGGAGAGATAAAGGAGGAGTGATGAAGTTACAGATGAATGTGAAAGACTGTATTTGTCCTCAGACATTTCTCAACACACTAATGTCACATCTTTTCTGAAGGTTAACAGACAAAAAGGAAAAGAATATGGATGCCAGACAATAGATCGGGACAGTTTCTTCTGTGTTAACTGAATGGAATACAATTATCATGTGCTCTTTATGGAAAAAGATCATATTTATGACTTGGAGATGATGAAACATGTGGTCTAAAAGACAATGAGAGGGTATAGCTAAAATCATCATCAGTGTGTAAACAACTTCTTGCTTTCTCCTTGTTTTAATGTAGTTCATGCAGAGAAGATCAGGGAAAGTGACCTTGGCTGACATCGTGAGACAGTAAGCTTTTAACCTAACATTAACTAATACATATTTATATTGTAGGAATCAAAGAAAAAACTTATAAGAATTAGTGGTCCAAGTTTACAAAAGGATTGAAATGATGACAAAGCATAAACCTTTAACACTTAATTTAATTAGGCTGCCATTTTTTTTCCACAGCAGCACTGCTTTAAATAGAACTACTTATGCATTTAAACTTCATTATCTTAATTACAGTGTCTATCAAATGATAAATGTTGCAAGTCACACTCAAATTAATATTTAATATTTCACTGGGACTGATTTTCTATCTCGTTTTAATTAGCCGTGCGCTGGTGACGATGGCGTGTGCAGTTCTCATAAAAGCTCGTGCTCATGCAGAAACGCATGTCTGCGATGTTTCAAAGGCCTCCTCCTGTGACCTCTCCACCCCACTCTAATTTCATCTTCAGAAAAAAAAAAATAGTCTCAAAAATGATGCATGGCTGTCTCTGCAAACTGCAATCCCAGCCACAATCAGATTCAGGACAGCAGCAGGGAAATCATGGCCAAGAATAAGCATTCCACTCCTACTATGCTTTGTAATTTTGCTGCAAAGCCCATTTTCACATTATATTGTCCAGAAAATAATTGAAGGTGGATTGAGGTGGTGCCAACGAGCAGAATTCTGTACGTGTTTATTTGTTTGTGTTTTTTATTCGAGCTGAAGAAGGAAAGAAAGTACAAAAGAAAGTTAAAAAGTTCAGATATATTTAGAAGTGCTACGAACACACATGTTGATGCTTCGTTACATCTCAGTTTAGTGTGCTACAGATGAAGCTGTGAGACTGAAGGGGGTGTCATTAGTTTTGCTATTTTTATTATTATTAAAAATAGCCCAAGCATTTTTTTTTCTCTTAAGAAACATCAATCAGATCACCCGAATGATCACAATTTATGTTAAGTTACAACAAATAAGTCCTGGTGGGGGTTGAGTTCATCTGAGCAGCATTGTTATACAGTATATATATATCAAGTTTTATGTTAATGCATCTAATAAAACTCAAAATATTTTACTAAAGGGCAATTCCCTCAGGTGGCTCAGCTGTGAGAATGTTTAGCTAAAGTCCTAACTGAGTAAGCAAAGTAAGTAAATACAGTTTTTTTACAAAGCACAGTTACAGACAGCTTTTACTGACCAAGGTGTTGTACAAATTTATTAGACTAACTGTCATAAAAACAACAAAACACAAATATTTTTAGAACTAAAAATTACCGAATTCACATTTTTATACCCAAATTTGAGCCGGCACACTGGACGTCTGTGAGAAGACAAAAATTAATCAAACTAAAACTATTTTTGTTTCTGTTCAGGAATACATGTAAGTACTGTTAATTTAGGGCAGCAGTGGCATAAACCTTACGGTGGGTGGTGGTTTAATTGTTAAACACTGTGTACACACAAATCTACATCCATACATAGAAATGTGAAAAGATTCTGAAATACAGATTGAGAGACCTTCACCAGCAATCAGACACATCCTCTCAACAACAAGCAGAGAACAGCAGAGGACAAGCAGAGTTACAGACATAACAACAAATGGGAGATTAGTAGGTTGGAAAGGCCAGAGAATAAAGGCGGGTTCTGAGGCTAGACTTAAAAGCAGAGATGGAGGCAGCATTAAGGGAGCATGGAGGGAATTTTTTTGTTTGAAGCGTGACCTTGGGAATTATGAGAGAGCTTCCCCAGTGGTGATGAGAGACATGGGGGCAGAATTTAAACAAATGAAGTTGGTGATATAAGTTGGGGCAGGCCCATTAGGAGCCTTAAAAACAATTAGTAAAATAAAGTAAAGTAAAGGGAAGTGCAGTAATCCAGACATGAAGTAATAAAGGCATTATAAGACAGAACAGAGTTTGACTTTCATTTTGTTTTAGTAATTTTTAGCAATTTTTTAAAGAGAACTTTAAAAAAATTTACAAACTCCTAATCCAATGTTACAATGTAGCATGCAAATTTCAAACAGGCAAAGCTGTCATATCATCACAATTAAGAATGTCAGAGATAATTTCAATAAGGAGAGATCATTAGAAGGAATATAAGTGGCTATTTGGTTAGACTCTGATGGTCCATTGTAGCAGAACAGAATCCCAGTGGAGATAGGGATTAGGGCAAGACAACCCCCCCCCCTCCCCCCAGGGGAGAATGGAAGATAAGCAGTGATATTTAAGGTATGCTGAGCAGAGGCTGATTGCCTCAAAGATGATTGGACTAGAAGTGATGAAGTCAGCATTAAGCTTGGCAGTGGAACTGTGGAAGTGATGTAACACCAGAATCCAAACACCTGGGAAAGTAGGCAGATATTCCTTATTGAACCTACGCTTCATAACCGATCAGCAGACGATAGATAGATAGATAGATAGATAGATAGATAGATAGATAGATAGATAGATAGATAGATAGATAGATAGATAGA
>JAVDPK010001459.1:231191-258995 GCA_034780415.1 Cichlasoma orientale | reverse complement strand
AGATAGATAGATAGATAGATAGATAGATAGATAGATAGATAGATAGATAGATAGATAGATAGATAGATAGATAGGATATGTTTCTCTTTTTTAGAAGGTAGGATGTTTTTAGTTGAAATGCAATGTCTTGTTGTAATCTGTGCAGAGATACAAGAGTTTTGTTGTTTATTCGTTTGGTTCCAAAAATAGCTAAAGGAGCAAAGGAAATTGAGGCAGCATGCGACTGCATCAGTCTCCATTTAATAGTTTTCTCTACTTCAGAGCAGCCCTTCATTTCAAGAGGATCTGGCTGTACTGCAAAGAGAGAGAGATGGCCATGGCAGCTGTCACTTGAGTAGAGGGAATTTACTTTGGAGTGAAATCAAGTAAACAGACAATTATTAATCCAATATAAACACAATGGCTGTATAATAAAAGCTAAGAATTTGAATTAGGCTGTGCACCACCAAATCACCAAATGGAGGGTTTGTAAAATCAGAACTATGCTATATATTTTCAAGTAAATTGTAAATTTTAAAATAGCAGGTTTTTTTTGTTTTTTTTGGTTGTTGTTTTTTTTGGTTTTTTTGTTTTTGTTTGTTTGGTTTTTGGGGGTGTTTTTTAGTGTGTCTCATCAGTTTCCAGTTTCCATCATGGCAGGCCTGGCAGGTGGTGAGTAAGCTCACTCCCATGTGCTGAAGTGTGTTTTTGAGGTATTTTTAGGCAGATGACACACATGAATTGGACTGCATCCACTATTTATTAACCCGTCACTAAATCTGTGTGTAAAATGATTAAATGATTATTCTAAAATGAGATGCATGACTGAAAGAGATTCTCTTTTCAGCCTTACATGATCATATATATAAAGTAAAGTTGTATGTAATGTAATTATTCCTTTGCCCATATGAGTGGGAAGGGTTCCCTGCCCGGTGTGATTTCATTGTACAGTACATTAAGTGATATTAGAAAATCTACAACGCCTTCTATCTTTAAAAAAAAAAAAATACGGTTCAGTGTTTAGCCAATCCTATATGAATTTGATATTTTCTGAGTCCATCAAATGAAATAAGAAGTTTCCAAAGTTGCCATGCTTTCATTGCAAAACTTGTTACCATGCCTCCACCAGAGTGTTTCAAGTAGGTTAAGTTCAGTGAGCAGATGGTGCAACTGGCTCCTGATGAAGAGATCCATGCACGAGTAAGTGTTACACAATGAACGGGAAATTAAATGTCAGAAAATAATTAACTTAGTCATGAACTCCTCGTACCTTTTCAGATTTCTCTTCCTATTGTTGTGCATAATGTACCATAACAAGTCTGCAAAGTTCTGGAAATGTAGTTATGATTATGCAATTTTTGCAAATGAATTCCCCGAGGTGTCACATTTGTTTTTCATCTTTGCTGTCTTCCCCAATCTCTCTTCCCCCCCTTTTCCATCCAACATGATAATTGGACTAATAATGGTGTAGACGGCCTGTGGCTGTGACTCTGCACTCAGTGTATTCAGTCTAACTCAGTGCTTCAACCTGTCATAAATTACCATATTCCTATAGGGAGAGCTCATACTGCTCTCCGTGCATACCCCTTGTTCAGATATTACTCTTCTCTGTGTAAGTTCACTGGCATAAAACTCATGAAATTCACTCTCTTCTTCTACTCCTTGAAAATGTTGGTGAATGGGAAAATTTTGGACTCATTATCTTCTGAGAGAAAAAAAAAAGATCTGTGCTTCTGAAAGTGAGACTGAGTTCACAGCAACTGAGAAGAAAATGTAGTCTGAATATTCTTCTATATCACACGTGCATCTAGATCCAAGCGGCTGCTGTATGATTCAAACAAATCCAGTGATGACCTTTAGAAGGCTATCACTGTACATTTGTGATAACACGAGCCCATAGAACTAGGCCAGTGAAATGACAAAATAACAATCATCTCCTCATATTTATTATAGTTGTCGCTGCTGAATATTATCGCTACAGATGGCAGAAATTTTAACCCTCCACACAAAACATTCACAGTCCTCAACAAAAAATAGAGAACAACAGAAAATTACAGTAAACTCAATCATTTAATGGAGCCCGACACACAATGTATCATCTAATGTTTATATTCGATATATTTTTGTGATTCCTGTAATCATGCTAAATAATTACAGAAAAAAAACTGTATGCTTGAGACATGAGCTTGAGTCTTCAATCATTGGTACAACAGAGAAGAAGCAACAGAGAAGAGCTGCTGAAGCTCTGAACCGGGATGCTTGACTGGTTTGCAGAGTGAGCAGTGAGGCAAGCAGTTTGCTACTTTTTGTACTCACACACACACGCACGCACACACACACACTGTGTGTATGTATGTGTGTGTGTTCTTGCATCTATCTTTTTTTCTTCTTCTGCGTAACAAAAAGCAGCTTAGCATCTCTTGGTTGGCTCTGTTGTCTGTCTGCACAGTCTGGTCGACTTAGCCTGTCCATCTCCTCCTGAATCCTGTATGATAAGCACAAAACAAGAGATATTGCCAAACAAACGCAAATACACATGCACAAAAGAACATTTGAATAAAATAATTCAGAGATCCAGAACAATACAACCACAGGAAAATAACAATTTTGACATGCCAAAAACAAATTGGTGCACTGGCAATGAAAAGCTACTGTTTGTCAGCTAAAAGCCTCCCAGCAAAACAGTGCAAACAATGCCACCGCTGACATACATGTGGTAGGTCTACTTCTATTAGCAACCAGAAAATGTATAGAGGCTTCAGAGACTAGAACAATAAGCACTGAAACTCAAACACAATTCAATGTAAATCTTAACAGTTTGTGCGAATGTGCGAGAAATAAATTATGTCAACTATCAACTATGAACATTGTGGAAAGGAGTGATATTGTGTGTTCTGTCCAAATCTGACGAAACTAAACATTCTAAGAAATGCTATGAGGGGAATTCGAGAACTCAGCCATGATGCAGTTTTCACCACATGTATCGATGTGTGCATGCTTGTGTGTGTGTTTGGTCATTTTGACACTACAAATTAATTGACTTGGTGATGGCCTTTGAGAAAATGTTTATGCCTTAGGCATCATATTGCAATTTTGGCATCAAATATCAGTCATGAATTCACAAAATCTTTGTACAGCATTTAAATCACTTATACATTCAAGTTACTTTCACTGGGGAAAAGGTTTTAATTTAGATGAAGCTACAGCTAAATTGTAACATAATCAGCAATTGTGAATGCAAAGAAAGCTGTCTTAGTTTGACCCTGATGGATCTCCTTCTTCCTATGGCAGGTCTGTGTAGGGGTCATCACAGCAGATTGTCTGCCTCCATGCTCAGCTGCACGTCCTCTCTCACTACATCCATGAATCTTCACTATGGTCTTCCTCTCTTCCTCCACCCTAGCAGCTTCATATTCAGCATCCTTTGTCAAATATATCCACCATTGCTACTCTGCACATGTCCAAACCATCTCAGTCTTTGCATCTATAACTTTGTCTCCAAACCACTCAGCCTGAGCTGTGCCTCTGATATACTCATTTCTAATCTTGTCCATTCTGGTCACTCCCAACAGAAATCTGAGCATTTTCAACCTGTCACCTCCAGCTTGGCCTGCATTTTTGTTAATGCCACCATCTCCAAACCATATATCATAGCAGGTCTCATTAACATCTTGTAAACCTTCCCTTTCACTCTTGCTGCAATCCATTTGTCACAAATCACTTGTCTCCACCTGCTCTACCCAGCCTGCCTTCACTCTCCTGTGCACTATAACTTTTCATGGTTGACCCCAGGTGAATTCATCCACCATCACTACCTCTACTCCTTGCACCTGTCTCCCTCTCATTCGCACACATCTATTCTCCTCCTCTTTCCAGTGCATACCCCCACCTCTCCACACTCTTTTCCACCTGCTCTCTACTCCCACTACAGATCACACTCTCATCTGCAAACATCATTCATGGCTCACTGCAACACGAATAACACCCAAGACAACAGAAGGATCGGCTGCTTATTAACCTTTGCTTTTTTTTTACATTGTTGTTTTGTGGTGTTATGTCTGGATCTGTTGTGTTTCAGTTAGTTATATATAACTAAAACACAAAACATGCATTTTGTATGCATTTTTGATATTCTTCAAGTTCAGTTATAAGGAATTATGATCAAATTATTACACCTGTCACCTGTCTCCCCCCAGTTGCTCTCTGGGTGCTTTCTGGCTGCCCCCTGCTCCGCATGTTGTGCTGTGTGTGTGCACCGTACTGCATCCATACACCTGCCTAATATCAGCTGGAATCGTCTCTATCACTTCCACACCTCTAAAGCAAACAGCTAATAATTAATAGCAAATAAGGATACGGTTAGTAAAAGGACCAAGAAAACCAATATTTATTAAAATTTTAAAAAATACCATTAAAAAAACTTGCACTACTAAGAATGCAAGCTAGAATTATCACCTGCTTGTTTACATTTCTTGACACTGAATACAAAGTGCTACTGTTTATCATCTTTCCGGTCCACTGACCAATTTTGACGGCACTGAGCTGAACAAACTCATGTAACACCATGGCAGATGACACTGTTTCCTAACTCTTTTCCGCTCCACACATCCTCCCCCGCCTTGACCTCCATCTCTGCTCCCCTTCTCCCTTCAGTCCCTGATCTTCCTCTCTTCTCCTCCCTCTAAGCCTGATTTGTCTGTCACACTGTCACGTCCCCCTGGTCTCTCTCTTTCCTCCCTTCCTCCCTCAGCATATTCCACCTCTTTTTCACTCTCAGTAGCACACAGCCCCTCTGCCTTCGTCTGATTTAGATAACAGATTTATGTGATATTGTGAGTATTATTTTAGGAAGCAGAGTTTTCCTGAGCTGAGGCTAAGCATTACACGTACAGCTCTCCTGCACGAGCAGCTTTAATTACATGTGGTTGTCTGCACGACTACCGAGCGCATATAAACTATGACGCAAAGCCACAGTGACAGAATATATAAGGATGGGAGGAGGGAAGGGGGAGAAATGAGGGAGTGAACATCTTAATAAAGAAGCAGTAAAAAGATGGCTGATGGAAGAAGGTGGAAATATCGGGTAAACTTGGATCCCTGTAAAGTTTAAAATAGATATCACTTCCATTTTCATAAAACAAACGATATACAGGGTTTGGCACACCTGCTCAGCAGCTGGGGATATTTATGTCTCTAAAACTGCATTGACAGCCACTCTCATCAGACTGAGGCAATGTTCTGATCATTGCAGACATTAATATCACCACAACAAGATTAAGTTATTTGCGTTAATGAGAATATATTGATTCTGTCAATTACAGGCATTCAATTTTTAGCACATCATGGCAAAGCAGGTAGACTGTGCCTGGGAAAAAGGAAAAGGCAGTGGTGTGGTACCAGGAAACAACTGCATTGTCTTTGTTGTTTTGTTTGGTAGCAGAAACCATACTTATATGGAAACTGTCGTTTTAAATGTGATTTTCAATGGCTTCTTGTTTTATTTCTCACAAATTACAGTAAATGGTATTTGTTAGTGGTGCAGCACTGCTGTGTTCCAGCAGGGAGGTTCTGTGTATGAACCTCCTTGTTGGGTGGGACCTTTCTGTGTGGAGTTTGCATGTTCTCCCTGTGCCTGTGCATGTTAGATGAAGTATTTATTCTAAATTTGCTGTATGTGTGGATGTAAGTGTGGTTGTCTGTCCAACTTTCCTCTAAGCTGAGTAAGTGGTTGAGAAATTGGCTGGATGCATGGGTGGAATGCCATAGCTCCAGCACTATGAATAGAGAAGCATTTCATTTAATACACATCTTTACAGATTTTGGCTGAGAACCAAAATGCATTTGGTTCCGCTGGCTGGACAACCAGATGCATTACACATTGTTCTAACAAGTTTAGATTTAGAAATATTTAACTGAAGTACTGTCATAAACTGTGTGCCATAGAAACGATTGTGATGAAGACTTCATGGCCTTAGCCATGGCAGAGTGCTGTCCAGAACTTTTCTAGATATTATCTGAGGAAGTAGGAGCTGCAGGAGAGAGCACTAATGTTCAGGTCAGGCAGATTGAACATTAACTGGTATTTAGACTGCCAGCTGTCTAATATTAAGCCTTATTTTGTGCCAGTGTGAGAATCCTGCCTCCTACATGTTCAATTCCAGCAATGTGAGCATGTCTAAATTCGACTGCCTCTTGCTGTGTGCTACATATTCTTTTATCTTGTCCTGCCCTGATTCTCCTGACATTTGTCCAGACTACATGTGTAAAAATATTCTTGAACTACCTTAAGAATCCACAAAAGTCCACAAAATGCCACTGCATGAGAACAAAACATTGCTGTTCATAAAACTTTTTCCTACGTTTTGATCAATTTTTGTACACATTTTGATTTATTTTTCCTCACAATTGTGACTTTGGCTCTCAGTCTTTTTCATTTGCATTGACTGATCATGCTATTAGTGTGCCTTTGGTACCTCTGCCAACATTTTTTCCCCTCAGGAGCAGGGCTCTAGAAGCCAGACTGGGAAGGCAGTGTTCATATTTATGGAACTTTATAGAATTCTGTTACATATTGCCAAAAAAAAAAAAAGAAAAAGAAAAAAGAGTATCTAGCCCTAAAAATGATAAATAATACAGTAGCTATACATAAACAGTCTCTCCAGGTTCCAGTCTGTAGCTGCGCCAATTCTCTGCAGCATAATGCTGAACAAATCATCATGGCTTGTGTCAATATTTCTAGTCCTTCTCCCTTACATATTTGTACATATTTGTGGATGATGTCATCCAGCAGAATCTGCAGGGTACAGTTTGTAATAGTCTGTACCACCAAACCTAGATCAAATCAGTAACTCTAACCTCATATCCCTAAACATGTACCTAACATAGCCAAGAAAAGGTCTGAAACAGATGAGACATGAATGGATTACCCCTATGCCATCCGTCCTGCCTCCTAACCTGGATTTGTGTGGCTCTCTAAACCTGGAAACCTACCCATTGCTCACTGACAGTGCCAATTAATAAAGTGACAACTAAGTAGTAGTAGGCAGAAGAAGCCACTGAGGCAATATGCATGAGACTGATAACTAACAACAGGCACTCAGTGAGTTGACAACATTTGGAATGGGGGTCTGTACACCAGTCACGTATATACACTCACTGAACACCTTATTGGGTACACCTGTTCAACTTTAAATATCTAATCAGCAAGTCACATGGCAGCTACTCAGTGCATTTAGGCATGTAGACATGGACAAGATAACCTACTAAAGTTCAAACCAAGAATCAGATTGGGGATGAAAGGGGATTTAAATGACTTTGAGCATGGTATGGTTGTTGGTGCCAGATGGGGTTGTTATATAATGGAGTGTATAGAGTGAAGGACCCAAATATAGACTTCAGAGGCAGACTTGATAAAGCAAAAAGCAAGGCTTTTCTGAAAAAGCCCAAAAACATAAACTCAAATGTTGAGGCAAAAACAGTCCAACAACACAAGAAACAAAATCCCAAATCACCAGGAAACACACAGGCAACAGTACAATGCAACAAGGTTCAACCAAAAGTTATCCATACACAGAAACAACTGAAGGCTAATAAGGGAAGTGGAAACATCTGGATAACAAAAAACAGGTGAAGCTAGTCAATGATAACAAGACAGGCGAGGTAAAACTAAATACAAGGCAAAAGACTACCAAAATAAAACAGGAAGTAACATAACAAGGGAACACCTAACACAGCTAACACAGAGGTGGGGGCTTAACTATATGATACAGATGAACACAGGGGAGGCAGCATGAACTGAAACTCAAGGAATATAAACTATAACTCTAACCACAACAGAAACCAGATCGCAAGAGGCAGTAAAAGTAAAACGAATAAAACCAAAAGACTAAACTAAGAATATAATCATAAAGAAACCAACAAGAAAATGTCTGTTACATAAAAGGAGCTCAAAACACCATAAACACAGGAATCCTCAGGGTCCATGACAGGGCTGGTCTGACTGTTTGAGAAA
Source organism: Cichlasoma orientale (assembly GCA_034780415.1). Lineage (NCBI taxonomy): Eukaryota > Metazoa > Chordata > Actinopteri > Cichliformes > Cichlidae > Cichlasoma > Cichlasoma orientale. The sequence goes on along the minus strand of JAVDPK010001459.1, from coordinate 251,005 downwards.
TTACTGATCTTCTGTGATTTTCCCACATGACAATATCTAAGGTTTACAGAGAATGGTCCAAAAAAGAAAAACTATCCAGTGAGCGGTATTTTCTGGGCAAAACTGCTTTGTTAATGTTGTTAATGAGAATGGCCAGACTGCTTTGAGCTGAAACGAAGAAACTCAAGTAACCACTTGTTACAACCAAGGTATGCAGAAGAGCATCTCTGAACACACAACAGGTTGATGCTTGTAGCAAATGGGCTCCAACAGAAGAACATACCAGGTGCCACTCCTGTCAGCTAAGAACAGGAAACTGAGGCTACAATTCACATGGGCTCACCAAAATTGGACAATAGAGGATTGGAAAAATATTGCCTGGTCTGATGAGTCTCAATTTCTGCTGTAACATATGAATGGTGGGGTCAGTATTTGATGTAAAAAAAATAAATAAATAAATAAAAAATATGAAAGCATGGACTGCTGGTGGTGTAACAGAGTGGCACATTTTCATGATGTGGTGCATATATTAATAGCATACTTCAGGACCCCGTGTACCACCTGAGCATTGTTTAAACACCAGCCTACCTGAGTATTGTTGCTAACCATGTCCATCCCTTTATGACCACACTGTACCCATCCTCTGATGGCTGCTCCAGCAGGATAACACTCCATGTCACAAAGCTCAAATCATCTTAAACTGGTTTCTTGAACATGATAATGAGTTAAATGTACTCAAACGGCCTCCACAGTCACCAGATCTCAGTCTAATAGAACATCTTTGGGATGTGATGGAATGGGAGATTTGCATCATGAATGTGCAGTCAGCAAGTATGTGATGCTATCATGTCAATATGGACCAAAATCTCCGGGGAATGTTTCCAGCACCTTGTTGAATCTATGCCACAAAGAATTAAGACAGTTCTGAGGGCGAAAAGGAGGTCAAACCTGGTATTCGCAAGGTGTACCTAATAAAGTATCTAGTGAGTCTATAAACCCAGTTTTTCTCAAGTCTGCCCTTGACAGAGAAATGTGATATAAAACTTTCTACCTGTACTGTAAGTAAATTTCCATGCCTTTGCTTCAGTCTTTCTATAAGGAAATGACCCAGCAAAAAGATGAGCCCTTTAGGCTCTTTTCACACATAGTTCTAAAAAATTTAAAATCTGGTCGGGACGTTGGTCAAAGCTGTCGTTTCTCACATCACGCACACAGCAGAAGATAGTTTGCATCAGCACAGTTCTAATGGAGATACTTTGTTACTACTGCCAAAACAAGCCCTGAAGGTACATACCTCCAATCACAGAGGCAAAAAAACCCAGAAGAAACAGTAGCAGTCGACATCCTGCATAACAAATAAATCATCCTCTTCTTTTTGCTTCTGGTATCTCTTAATTAATGACACTTGCCTTAAAGAATAATTATCAAATAACTACACGTAGTTTCAAGTGATGAGCAATCACTTTTGTCTTTCTTTTTACGTTTCTTCTGTTCTTTACCCTCTATGAAATAATTGTGGTTATGACAGGGGGCAGTCAATGTCATCAAATGGCAGATGGCCTTGCAAACACCTTTGATTGCTGAACACAAAATATTCTTTTTTCAGTAATGCTATTCATTGGAGTCGTTTTTGAGGTTTTCCACTGTGATCTGTGATTTTTCTCCTTTTGTTTCCCAAGATGCATTCAGCTGGTTGTGGTGAGTAAACTGCACTTTAATTTCATAATTATCACAGAGGCAGAAGACAGTAATATGTTTCAGAATTATAATGTTCCACCAAGCTTTTCTCTCTTTTTCTGTTTGACAGCAGCTAGCTCACCTTGTCTACACCTTATTGAAGCAAGTTTCAAATTAGATACTGAATCAAATTCAGTCTCAATCATGAAAGTCCCAACACTAGGTACCATAACAAGTTACCACTCAATAGTCTGATACGTACATCTGTGTGATTACTGATAATTTTATTATCAAATGGTAGGTAATAATGTGAACTCATACACTTATAGATATATCACTCATCAAGTAGATTCGATTTGTTTGCCACTTTCGGCTGCTCCCTTGTTTACATGTGTGTAACTCCACATGTTTGATTTGGCAGATTTTTACACCAGATGCCCTTCCTGAAACGACCCCAAAGGGATTTGTGTCTCCTCCCAGAATCAAGCCAGAGATCTTTTGTTTAGTAGGCAAAAGTGTTACCCGCTACACTATGGAGCCACTATCAAGCAGATCAAATGTTATTTTTAACTGGCAATTTGTTTCCAGCATTGTGGGAAAAGTGCTTTGCATTCTGATCTTTCTGAATGTTTATTTCAGCCAAACCTTTCCTAAGATATGGTTCCGTATACGAGAGTGAGACCAAAGGTGATGGATGTTGTCATTATTCACAAAGAGCTTCATGCACCACATTTGTCATATTCATGACCTTGCCTGCTAATACAAATAGTACCCTTGTATCACCTTTCCACGCCACCATTTTTTTTTACCCCAATATCTACTGCTGCGTTACAAACAGAAAGAAACCCCTAGAATTATAATGCCTTCAGTGAAAGAAATGCATTTAAAGCACTGCGCGCAGAATAGTGCAATGAAGCCCTGTAGGATCAAGATGCTAAATTAAATAAAAGTATTGAAACAGTGCTTATGGAAAACCCGCTATTTAAACTTAATATGTACTTAGTTGTTTGTGTTTAGATATGGAAGCTGTAACCATAAAATTCTGTGACATATTCTGTGAAAAAAAAAAAATCACTCCTGATTTAAACATAGGTGGTCTCGCCTTATCTCCTTGGGCAGCACCACACCACTTCTAGTGAAACTGCTATTTCTAAGTAGCTCAGTGGAAGCTCTTTCTGTTATGGAAATTATGATGAGAGCAGGTTATCTTACAAAGAAATAAACTGAAAAGGAGATGCTGATGAGCAGCATATAAATACATGCAAATACATATATTATGTAAATTACTTGATATCAAGGAAAAGGAACTATTATATGTGTTACACCAGATATCACCATCCTCATTCTAACGTCATAATCTCACACAATTTCGTACACTCCATCTGAAGTCTGCTCTCCAGATAAGAAAACGCAGTATGCATCTGCACCATCAAAAATCAACTAGGCTGTCCTTGAGGTCCTTTAAGTAGTAAAAAACATCGCCACAGTAAAGGCAAGCCATTATGCTCTAAAAGCTTCTATGAGATATGACCATATTCAGGCCTTCCTGATATATTAAAAGCTCAATAAATACAGCGATACCCCCCCCCCCAACAAAAAAGAAGCATTACCCTGACCACTTGTGCAATGCACAATAGAGCTGCTTAAATTACCTTGAAACTTGAGCTTTTAAGGAAGAGGCCAGTGTCAAATGTGTCAAGGAGGGTATGTTTGAAGTGAGGATTGTGTGAAAACTTGTTTTCAGTGGAGATGAAAGTAAGCAGAAAGACACACGTGCACCTGAGTCAGCACAGGCAGACTGACCATCAGGAGCACAGGGACATTGCCCAGTGTCCTGGGGGTCATTTTGGCCTGCTGAGGTAATATAAAAGCAGGTATGAGTAGACAGACACCTCAATGCACCCATCAGGCTTGACTTTGTCACATCCCAATATAGACGGTCTGCTCTCTATGGCAGCAGGTGCGCACCACAGTGACGCACATGCATGTGCACACGAAGCCTGCTCATCTTTCTCTCTCTTTACAACACATAATCTTGGACACGTCCCTGGTGTAATAAACGCTCAAAGAAAAGGCAAACATGAGAGAGATGAAGCTGAATGCTGAAGTGTCGGTCAGAGACCAGGCCAATCAAAAACACTAGCTAAAACACACTGTCTCTCTCCACTTCCCTTCAGTCCTATTTTGTGGGTAATTAATTTGCAAAAAATATACAAAACCCACATCCCATAGCACTATTCTTTCTTTATTTTAATAAAAGACATCCAATAATATCACAATGAATGAAGTGGCCTCGGATGGAGTCAAATTCCCAACCTAAATTGTTGTTTCAATCCATCCCTGAGCACAGTTAATCTGGTTTTACTCCTGAGCTGATCGCCCCACATTCATACCTGGTAACTGTGGATTCTTCTCTGAATCATAGCCTGAGACCCAGCTCTCATCACCAGTGATGATCTTCAACATACAGTCAGATCAGTTTGACAGAAGTTGATGTTGGCTCTCACAGTTGTGCAAGTGTAAGTCGTCAAGCCGTGTCTCCCAGGGAGTAATCTAAAAATAACAGACAGGCTGGAAACCTTCATGGGGTACACAAAGACACAACTTTGAAGGAGAGATCAGCCAAAGTTAGGTGTATTTTTTGATTTTTTTTTTTTCCAGAGGCAATTGCTCAATTTTTTAACCGACTGTTTATATTTATTCTGTTTATGTTTTGGCACCTTTATGAGCTCGGATTTGCAGTTTCTATGTCTATGTTCTCTATCAGAATTTTGAAAAACAAAAAAAAAACTAGTATAAACAGCTATCAAACAAAGTGCAACATTGTAGTGAATATAATCCTTTATTTAACAGACATTCAATAAAGCAAAGACTAAGATGTAACCATAACCCACCCTGATAGAAAGAAGCCCAATTTTAGCAGTTATAATAATACAGATTTCTTTCTAAAGGACTAATCAGGGTCACTGCTACAGGGATGAGATCATGTTCAAGGAGGAAGATAGAAGATAAGAGTGCTCAAGGACAGACCGTTTCAAAGGTACTATTTGAAGTTATTGATTTTAACTGCCTATTTGAACGACCTTGCTGTGCTGTCAACATCCAAGCAGGGTATGCCCATCACAGGACGCAGAGTCCCTTGTATATTAAGTATAACAAATTTAATTAAATGATTCAGTTAAGCAATTTTCTTGCCAGCCAGCACTGATGTAAACACTACTTTTCCTCTGTCATCACATCTATATTAAAATGGTATGAATTAGCTTTGAAATTCTCTTGCCACCATTCACTCATTGCTCAGATTTTAACTATATCCCACTAACATTGCAATGTAAACATTACAGATTAAACAGATGCCTTATATTTGTCATTCCCTCCTCTCTATTCTGTTTAATTCCATGACCTTTCATCAAACACATCTTATTCTTTGCCCACCTTTTGTGGACATCTCTCTCAGTTTGCCATTACTTCACCGCTGTGAGGGGAAAAGGTGGTTTCATTGTAATATATAACAGAATAGGGCAGTTCATAGAAGCATTAGTCTAACATATCTTGTAGTAGCAGGGCAAAATCCATATTTCTGACATGGTTGTCTCCAGTGGAAAATAGACCTGAAACCCTTTGGTGCCACATTCTCTCAGTTCAGCTACATTTGTCATGGAAAGTGCAGCAGGTAGTGCGAGGCCAGTGTGTTCACAGCTGTACATCTGGAGTCAAATGTGGCTGGTTTTAGCACAAGTATGGGTGGAAAGGGCTAATTAGATATTTTATGCAAAACCTGAAAAAAGTCGTACAACATAAAAAGAGAACAAACCCATTCCGTGCCAGCTGTCTCCCAACACGTTCCTTTACCTTAATCATATCTCTAATTTAACTTCATGGTACTCAGTACTTGATGCAGCAGGTTTGAGCAGCTGAAATGACAATACTGCAGTCCTGACCCATACAACACTGCACCATAACCATACATCATGCATCTACTATTGGCATATAAAAAGTACTGGTATGATTTGGTGGCGCCAAGTGTGTCCAAGCTTTACTTCTGCTAACAGTGGTGGAATTAAAGAGGTTGATTCTTACAAGTCAAGACTGGTGGACTCCTTTTATTATCTTAATTATAGAATAACTTCCAGTTGTAATGTGCCATGGGAAACTTGGGAGTACAATCCCGCCATAAGGTTCATTGATTAGTTACAGTTATTATGATTGGGTGGCAGAACATATCAGTCTATTAAATACACTATCGTCTTACTGTTATCCCCTTTTTTTTCAGCTGTGAGTAAGGTGTGAGGTGCTTTATACACTCTGGCTGTTTATGTTTTTCAGTCTTTCTGTATTGTTGATCAATGCTAGCAACGCAGCTGGTCCAAAGATGTCCTCACACACATCTTCAATGCCTTTCTCAGCCAAGCAGCTGTTACCACATGCTTCAAAGCATTCAATTTGCATATCAGATAAACTGGTCAGCAGATGAAGCAATTTCCTTTGCCCACCACTCAATCTTTTCCATCTAGATACGAAAACCTCCCGTGTTGGAATGCTGTTCAGAGATTTTAGCTCAGCATTTAACAAAATGATTAGCTTATGTACAAACTGGACCAGCTGGGCCTGAAAATTTCTCTCTGTAATTGGCTGCTGGACTTCCTCACTGAGAGACCAAAAGCAGTTCAGCTGTACAACAACACATCAAGCACCGTCACAGTGAACACTGGAGCTCCCCAAGGATGTGTGCTGAGTCTCCTGCTCTTCACTGTGCTGACCCACAATGGCACCCCACACTGAAACAATAACCTCTTCATTAAGTTTGAATATTACACAACTGTGGTGTTCTCATGATAAACAACAATGATACATACTACGGGAGTGATGAATTAACAGGCCATGTGGTGCAGTGACAGCAATTACTCCTAAAATGTGGCTAAAACTAAGAAGATTGTCATTGACTTCCATCGACTGAATGGTTCAGCTGTGAAGATCAACGGTTCAGCTGTTGAGAGCACCAAACTTCTGGGTGTTCACATCACAGAGGACCTCTCCTGGATACGTAACACTGCATCACTGGCCAAGAAAGCATAGGCTTGCTTCTACTTCCACAAACTGAGGAAAGCGAGAGCCCCAGTGCCCATCATGTGCTGCTTGTGCTCCTTCAACCGAGGCACCGTTGAAAGCATTCTGACCAGCTGCATCACTGTGCGGTCTAGAAACTCCAGTGCCTCCAAACACAGAACCCTGTAGTGCATTGTAAATGCAGCAGGAAAGATCACTGGTGCCTCACTCCCCTCCCTCCTGGACATTTACAACACCCGCTTAGCCTGCAAACCTCTCAGTATTGTGGGCGACCCCACCCACCCCTCACATGATTTTTTCAAGTCTCCTGCCCTGAGGGAGAAGGTCCTGGAGTCTCCATGCCTCTTGCTCTGAGAAACAGCTTTATCCACCAGGCTGTCAGGATATTGAACTCCCTCCCCGCTCTTCCAAATTTCCATTCTGCCCTCAAAAAGACTGGAGTGTGACACACATACACGTACATGCACACCACGTCTTACACTTTACATAAAGGATTTTACTGCTGCTGTTGGGCATAAACTACAATTATGTATACAGGATTTTAATCAGTTATACGTCATACAATAATTGCAATAATGTATATAGTTGTGCACCTCAAAAATTTTATTCATAGGCAGCAATAATTGTATATAAGCTTAAAATATATCTTCTGTGCCTCGTAGTTATACTACAATACCTCATATTTATTTTCAAATTTTTGCAAATTGTTCCAATGGATGACTGTGTCAAATTATTCTCCTCCTCAGACAGTCAGAGAAATCCTGACAGTTTGGTGCGCCAGCATATTGGTAGCTTCATTCTCGTTTTACATAAATATTTGTCTGGTTTTGTCTCTGCTTCCTTTCTTGCTATTTTAATCACAACCTCTTTTTATCCCAGTCTTTTCTGTTGGTCTCCCGTGCCACTTTGCTGTCCTTTTCTTTGTTTCTCTCAATCCTTGCAGAGCTCTCAGTTGTACTAATGAAAGAATGACTGATGTGGGTGTTAGCTGGGAGATGGAGCCTGTCATATCTTTTCCAGTTATCTGCAGGGCTCGCCTCGGGCCAGGCTCACCTCAACCACAAGGATTGTTACTTTGAGCTTTTCGTTCATGCTGAGGTGGCACGTAAGGTACAATGTACTGCGTTCATACATATGCACATACTGACTATACACACACACTCCTCCCATCCTGCTGTTGACTCTGACAGACTGATGTTTGCCGGTGTCTCAGAGAGTGGGAGTCAGAACAATACACTTTAATTGAATCCCTGTTGCCACTGTGTACCTCACCCCCACTTTCTCAGTGTGGCAACAATCTCTTACATAAAGTCAATCTCTCTTGAAGAGTGTTTGCGTCTCGCATGACTTTGATTTTCTGTTTAAATATCCTTTCTGCATACTGCTCTCTACCGGTCTCTTTTCCAACCCACTCTTTTCCTTTTCCTTAAACTCTAGCGTTCTTCCTGTGCACCCCTTTCATTGATTCACACACGGTGTGCATGTGTAAATGGCATAGAAAACACAGGGGTCCAGTGTCTCTGGTCGGGTAAATTTATTTAAATCTTCATGATCATTTCTATTGTGTAATTAATGAGTATAATATGCAAATGTATAAATTTCCATGTGTTTGTTTGCATCCGTGTCTCCTCTCCCTATGCATCCTTTGTGCACTGACTGACACCTCAACCAGTCGATCTCCTCCATGCCTCATCGCGTTTCATTGTTTTCCTGTATGTTTGACTGACATGTCATCCTCAAAAGATGTTCGCATCGTCTAGTCGCTCTAGATTGGACACGCTTGCGCAATCCCAGCCTGAGCTGCGTTTGAAGAAAGACAGGCAGTTTGGTTCTGGTTTATTTATAGACTCCCATACTTGTTCACACTCTGCAGACTATGTTTTGATTAGACGCCTCACATGGGGAGATCAGGGCCTCAGTTGTCTCACATTATCTGGAATATTTGTTGCGACGTTTCGAGATTGGTGAGGTGTAGCAAATCGGGACAAGTCACATAATTTCTTCAGAAGTTTTTCATTATTGACAAAAAGTAAGTTACTGTAAACACACCTCCAGGGCATACCATGTTGCAGTGGGGTAGTACATGTACAATGAAATCTGTCTTTGCAATTAACAACTATATATAGCTAATAAAAAAATAAATAAAATTGCAAGTAGGGCACAGACACGCAGACAGGGCCAGAATTTTCAACAGCATCACTCACTTCACTTAGAACATAAACTGTCAAGGGAGACTAATCCAGGCCAGTCCCAAGATGCTGAAAGATAGCACTGAGCCTCATTAACGAATGTTCTCTGAAATTTAACTAACTGGATTTTATTAACTGAAATGTAACTCCCAGGAAATACCTGTCAGGTTTGTTTTGTTTTGTTTTTTTATTAGACACCCTCAAAGCATTTTTGGGGGGATGGTCATTGGTTACTAAGTCCACCACCTGGTTAAGACTGAAATATTTTCATTTTGATTAATAAGCATGAAATGTTTCCCAAGGACGTCTCCACAAGATATGCTGTCATCACTTAATGATTACTTAACTTTTCCTCCAACACTGTTGAGTCAGAACTGTACTTTCTGTACCTTACTATGGCAAACTGTACCCACTAATAAAGTGATTATAAACTAGAGTCATTTGAATACCTGATAGAGGGGCAGTGCCATACAAAGGGTTTGAGTTACCCCTCATTTCAATAAGAACATTGAATCATTTGGAAGAATTGAACATGATTTACTGAGATATAGAATTCAACTGAGCTATTTGGTGATAGACTCTGATGACCCATCATAGCAGAACAGAATCCCAGCAGTGATAGGAATTAGGACAGGACCCCTCTGGAGTCTAGACGCTGGTGGTGATGAAGATGAAGACAGAGGCTTGGATGGAGCTCTGAGTGACCGGGTGAGGCGGAGATGGGGAGGAGGTAGGTTGCACAAAGGATAGTCTGGAAGGGAGAATGACAGAAGAGAACTGAAATTGAAAGTATGCAGTGGAGGCTGATTGGCTCAGAGAAGGCAGGAAAGAAGATGATTAGATGATTGGACTAGAGCAATGTTTTGTTTTGTTTTGTTTTGTAATTTCATTATTGAACCACTTACCAACCTATGAATCATTCAAGCATAAAAATGCAACTAACATAAGGGATGAACCAATGTTGCATCTACACATAACAGACAACTTAGCAAAGAACCACAGCAAATGAACAGAACGTCACGTCCTTCAGAACTGACCTGGCACGGGACCTGAGAGAGGAAGTTCTGTACTGTTTGCTGAAGTCTCATCAGAAATTGTCTCAGTGGAAGGGCGGCTGTCAGGAAGCCATTCTTAAGGAAGGGAAATGTGGAGAAAAGGCTGAGGTATGCCACATTACATGAGAAGCGGACTGAAAAAATAAATCAGTGGCAACAGGTCTGATGGAGTGATGAATCCAAATTTTAAATTTCTGGCTCAAATCATCGTCGACATGTATGGAGGTCAGGAGAGAGGTACATTACTGAGTTTCTGCAGCCATCAATAAACCATGGAGGCGGCTCTGTCATTCATTCAGTGGTGTTGGGAATCTTGTAAAGATTGATGGAATTATGAAAGCAGAACAGTGTGGCCAGATGTGATCCGCCATGCAGTGTTGTATTTATATGTAGGTTTGCAGATGTTTCAATCACTGCACCTGTTCGTCATTCCCCTGTCAAATAATAACACTTGGAAACTAACTTGTCATTTCTCATTTATATTTCTTGTTTATATTTTTAATAACCTATGGATTTCTTGCCCTTTGGCCATGGGGCCCCCTGCTGGGGCCGCCCTCCTCCTCCTCTTGGGTTGGGCACGCGGTTGTCATCGAGATGCGTGGTCTCAGGTCTTTGGTGCCCGTGGGGGGGCTGCAGGCGGCCTGGGGTTCCTGGGTCTATCTCTGGTTATCTCTGGCTCTGGGAGTCATTGTTGTGGCTTCTCACCCTCCTTACCATGTACGTTTCATGACAAACGTACACACGCTTACAGGCATGCACACACACACAAGCAACAGAACAAGAGTATATGCTTGTTTTCTGTTTTATACTTCTCTTTCAGGTGCTGTTTGCTGTAGTTGTTGATGTTGTTGTTGTTGTTGTTTTTTTACTCTGTCTTCTTTTTGTTTGGGTGCTTTGGTATTTTATTACAGGTGCAGCAATTGGTGATATTATAGTCCAATTAGCCATTAAACAGACTTTAATCTGCCAGTTCTCTAGTACAAAATGTGGTGCCTGATTGCACCAGTTGTGCCAGTGTGAGAATATTGGAGCTACTGTGACTTGACAGGTAGCGACTGGTTGTCCTCTGTCCTGCCTCCTGCACGCTCTACTTAGACAGCTTACTTCAACCATACAAAGTATTTCCAGCACTGACAACACAGCTGAACTCTTTAGGAGTTCATGTTGAACATGGTCGTCATTATAGCATGAGACAGCATTGCCACTATGAATATGTTAGCACGCTGTCATAGTATTTAAAACCATAGCATCTAACCAGAGACCAGCCGTAATAATCAGGCCTCATTGTCTCTATGGGAACAACCGAAAACCAAATCAGTCACTGTGATTACCTCTCACTGAACACAATATTTATTTTACAAATATTTTAAGGTATTACGGCTGGCTGAGGGAGGGAGACATGTGAGAGATGTGGCTAGGTAAATAAGAGACGCTTATTTAAACCCACCAACCTGGAAAGGAAATTTTAAGGTCATATCTCTAACTGACAACTGTGACAAGCAAACACGCAAACTCATCCAGAGGTCTGTGATAAGGTAATCCATTTACTGGTATGGGCTACTATCCCGCTATAATGCTGAATGATGAAAGCATGGTTTTCATCATTCAGCTCTCTCCCTCTCTTCCCCGCTGTAACTCACTCACACCAAGACACATACCTTATCTTTCCAAGGATTAATCAGCTTAGGAGCATATGTAGGTGGCGAGAAGAAAACTTAACCCTGCACAGATCAGCATGTTTTTACATGAGCCACTAGGCAGGTGTAATTCATTCACACATTGTGTATTCGGTTTGTGTTTGAGAGATCCTTTCCTTGGCAAAGTTTTGTACATTGTGATTCTATCGACACGTCAGACTTCCTGTCTGTTCAAATATTATGCAGGAGTTTAATGTTACTGAAGGACATTTCAAAGTGGTGCAGATTAATGCCTGTGAAGTAAAACTGTCTGCTTCTGGTGTTTGTTGAAAGAGCAACTTTAAAAGGGGAAAAAAGAAAATCAGTGAGGTACTGCAGTCTGACACACATGCACGCACACACACACACACACACAAGCATGTATATACAATTTGTATATACACCTTTCAAAGAAGAACTTTCATATTAAGAAAAGTCTGAACTGTACGTGTGTGTATGTATGTGTGTGTCTTTCTTAATGAGCTCCTCAGAGCTACATTTTATTTTTATGTCTTTTTTAAACTGCCAGTGCCATCGAAATCTGGTGCATTTGGCACCACTCACATTTATTTATTTATTTTCTACTTGCCTATGCATGTTTTGTGTATACATAAACATGCAAGTGCATTTTATTTGCTGCTAATTAATCATTTTTATGTTTGGACAGTGAAGCTGATTGACTAATGCTACACTTGGTCCCAGAGGAAATTTAAATGAACAAACAAGGACCTTATTCCAAAAAAACATAAACCAGGCAGTGTTTTATGTTTTTTTTCTTCTCACAGTGAGTCTTTTAAAACCCTTAAAGAAATAGTGAATCCAAATTCAACACTGCATGAATATTTGAAAATTCACATCAGAAAAGACGTGGTCAAACAGATAAATGAGCCAGATGAACACTGACTGTCAACAATGATAGTATCCAGTATAGGAAAGAAGAAATTATATTGAGTGCATCACTGTCAGCTACATGGCTTTGATTATAATGATTTATTAAACTTTTGACTACACTTTGTAAAATATGTCATTATCCATGATTGTCCAGAATAAAAGAATAAATAGTAAGAATAAGAAAAACTTCATTCATCCCATATTTGGTTAATTCTTTTTTTTTTTTTTACATCAGTTGAAGTAATAATATTAATTACAATAAAATATTTCTAAATCAACGAAGCAAAACAGAATTTTTATATTTCAATGAAAATTAAAAACTAGATGACTGCCACACATAGGTCTTGTTTTATAAAGAGTTGTTGTACATGGTCTGAAGAATCTCCTGTCCATGCGGCAGTGGCGTTGAATCCGAATCCAAATCAGAAACACTTTATTGATCCCAGAGGGAAATTTCAGTTGTTACAGCTGCAACCGTTTATCATATAGAATCAGTCTGTTGGAGAAGGTGCTCCACTGCCTGTCGAGTAAGTGGTGCAGAGGGTTGTCAGAATTATCCAGGATGGATAACAATTTGTTCAATGGCCTCTCCATACTGCATCCAATCACAGAGCCAACCTTCCTAATCAGTTTATCCAGTTTGTTGGTGTCACCGGGTTCGATGCCAGCAGAGCACTAGTTCTCCTCCTCCTGCCCATCACTTATACATCCAAATCCTGCCAAATTATCAGTGTATTTCTGTAGGTGGCGTGAGCTGAAGTTATACTGAAAATCGCAGATGAACAGAAATCAAGACATAGTGCATTCCCTTGTGGAGCTCCAGTACTGCACATCACCAAATCAGATATTACAGTACCCAGTCTCACATCCTGCGGCCTGTCTGTTCGGTAGTCAGTAATCCACGAGATGGTAGATGTGTCTCCTGACATTTCCTAGCAGAGGAAGGAAATGCAGCATCTGGATTGAGTTAAATGCACTTGAAGAAGGCGATCCTCACCGTGAAGCCGTTACCATCTATGTGGGATCATGCTCTCTACAGCAAGTAGGTGATTGCATCATTCACTCCCAGATTTGGTCTTTGTGCAAAGTGCAGAGGATCAAGAGATGTTTTCATCTGCAGTCTCATGTGGGCCAAGGCCAGTCTCTTCAGTAGCTTCATCACATGGAAGCATGAAAGCAACTGATCAATACTTGTCAATCTCTAAAGCTGTTGACTTATTCAGTGTAGGACCTAAACAGGATGTTTTCTACAGTGCCAGTACCCTCTCCTGCTTCAGATTGCTTCAGGTTGTAAATGTGACTCAGGATCTCAGACGGCTGGCGAGCACAGGTCCTCACAACTTTGGGGCTATCAGGGCCTGCAGCCTTCACTCTGTCCCTTACTATGTTTCATCTTTTATTAATACACTCAAGGCTACAAACCAGCATTCTGTATGTCAAGAAGAGCTGCTATGTGAAAGTCTTGTCTGAAAGACATCTCTGTTTAGATTCCACAATACATGAACTACAGCTCAATACGGCATCATTCATGAATGTAGCAACAAGCGAGTGTGCGGTAACAAGGTGCGCGTGCAGCATCATGACTGAAACATTAGGTTGTTGGACTGAATACTGGAACGACACTGACATGTTAACATTGCATGAAGAAAACACATTCAACCATTAAGCACAGAGTGTAGTATGGAAAAATGAATATTAATCAGTCACCCCAAATAAACAACCTAATTGGGGTGGTATCTTGTTCTAATAATCCCATTATCATGTGCATATAAACACAATTTGACTTTGCCTCATTCATTTTACAATTCATAAAGTGACTAATTGGAAATTGGCTTCACATTAAGTGAACCATAAACAGAAACTTCCACAGCTTCTTTTCTTCTTTAGAACAGGTTGCAACAGCATGGCATCAACCTCCATCCAGGCCTTGATGATCTGCTACAGAAGCAGTTTGGTTTACATATTCAAACCTCCGCATTTATCCAGGCTTGGGACTGGCTGTTTCAAACAGAAACTACCACAGTTAGTATTTTGTGTATGTAGGAAATATATCGCATTGATTTCTGAGTCTCTCCATAACATAAACAAAGCAAAAACAATTAGTCTGGCTTAGCTCCTATGATACATTATGTGATACATTAATGAGTGAATTATAAAGGTGCAGGTATGCTTCCTATCCAGCACAGTTGTTACTCCTTGTGGCAAATTGCCACCAAAAGTCTAACCCTGGGAATACCTTGGGCGTCAAATAATATCTGTGTGGCAGGCAGTGTAGGTCCCAAATGCAGAAAACAAGGACTGAACTTAAACATAGCTTTATTGCTTGGACTAGAGCCAAAAATACACAATCTAGGAAACAAGGAGGAAACTGTGAACACACAGCATGAGGGGGAGGATGCAGCAAAGGACAGAGGAAGACTCATGAGGTAATCAGGAAGATAAGACACAACAGGGACCACAGCTGAAACTCACTGGGGGAAATGAGACTAGGGAGAGTAAAACTACATCACCAAACACACAGGACACACAAGACTACCAAAATAAAACAGGAAATATAACTAATACTAACATCAAGACTAAGACCTACAAGCTTGACACAGAGACAGAAGATAAACAATCCAGGGAGGACATGAGATAAGAGAGGACACAATGGGAGGACAAAAGGGAATTAGCAACCTATCAATTAAAGTATGCTGGGAATTAAAGGCACAGAAAATGGGGAGATGTAACCAAATGGGAAGACAAGATTAACTTGACAACTGAATGGAGAAACCGGACAACCATGGGGACAGGACCCAGAGAGACAGGACAGACACAAGAACACTAAGGACAGAACACAGAGACGAGATCAGAACAGACTGGGCATAAAAAGGACCACAAAAGATGATAACGAAATACTACATTGCCAAGATGCATGGACTCAGCTAGTACAGAAGCTAAGAAAATAAAAAGAGCCAAACTTAGACACAAGAGATCCTCAAAACCAAAAGGAATCACAAAACCTACAGAGAACACCATCCCCATTTTGTTCCATATTTACATGGCTTCAAATTACACCAGGAGCATTTCAGAAACGGGGCAACATGGTGACACAGTGGTTAGCACTGTTGCCTCACAGCAAGAAGGTCCTGGGTTTGAATCCACCATCTGGCTGAGGCCTTTCTGTGTGGAGTGTGCTTCCCATGTCTGCGTGAGTTCTCACTGGGCACTCTGGTTTCCTCCCAAAAGGCGTGGGGTTAGGTTAATTGGTGTTTCTAAATTGCCCATAGGTGTGAATGTGAGTGTGAATGGTTGTCTGTCTCTCTGTGTCAGCCCTGTGACAGACTGGCGGCCTGTCCCAGGTGTACCCTGCCTCTCACCCTGTGGCAGCTGGGATAGGCTCCGGATCTTTTATAAACCCTGAGTCTAACTTCTCCCATCTCTATTTGCTTTGCGCTGCTTGACGGGGCTTCCATCAATACACCTGCTGCTATTTTAGCGACAGGGAGTGGCGAGACGCTTCCGAAACACACTGTGATGCATTGCAGCTGAAACACAACGCAGATGCACTCAGTGTTCAATTACTGGGGTAACCCTGAAAATGCACCCACTGCTCCTCCATAACAACAGCAACAATAAACAACTGAAATAGGTTATTTCAGTGTTTATGTGCATAATCAGCTGGAATACAATATGTGTTGGTGGATGTGTGTAAATTCCCTGAGTCTCTGATGATTATTATGTCAGAAATCGTAAATATGAGTCAGAGGCTTTTATAGTTAAATCATTAATGTTTTGCAGCTGACACCTTTGAAGTTACAATGAGAAATGGGTCTAGATCACAAGTGATCAGAAGCATAGGAGGAACATGGGAAGGAAGGAAAGATGCAGGGAAGAAGTGCAGAAAAGGTTGGAGGATAGAGAAGATGAATCCCCCAAACTTCATTCACACTCGCTTCTTTTTCCTCTCTGGACCACTGCAACTGCCTTCACAGTGAACACCTACACATTTTCTGCACTGCAGCCTTTTGACATGTAGTAATCACACACACACACACACACACACGCACACACACATACTTCTGAGGCGCCAGTAGATGAAAGAACACCCACATCAATGGCAGGACTGTGGACGTGTGTGTGTGTGTGTGTGCAATGGCGATAAAAACATTGTGCAACACAAGCCTTTTTGTTATGTCAGCTATTAGGCACACATACATAAAGTATCGAATGAGCATTTACAGGTCACATGAAATAAGGTCCATTTGTATGGCAAGACAGACGATCTCCAGTACAGAGGGATGATAATGCACAAACATCGTAGTGAGGAAAGATCTTTGTGATTTATGCAAGAGATTTATGTGCAAATCAGGAAACTTCAAAAGAGTACATCACGATGTAGTGATTGGATAACAGATTAAATATTACCATGTTACTTACCCATGTCAAGGGTACATAAATACATGGTGCAGCCCATATTAAAGTGAAACAGAGGTAAGCATAAAACCACACAGGTATTAACAAAATATTTGTAGTATAATTTATTAGTGTTTTATCAGAGAAGTCACTGATAGGAAAAATTCACAAAGATTTCAGGGATTTATGAACTTTTTAAATAAAACACAGCATGAATTCCTCAAAAAAAGCTTTTGTACAGTGTATAATTTTGACACACTGAATCCCATTAGCACTATGCTGTCTTGTTTGCCTAATAAGTAAGATGCCCCCTTTCATAGTGTAGGTCATGGCATATGTGAACAATGTCATTGCTATTGTAACACCTTCATTTATCAAATTGAATGCAGCACATTTGACCTTTTCCAACAAGCAGTCTTCTACTATTGTCCACTGACAATAGTTACTATGGACACAAGTCCAAAAGCGTATGTGATGCATCAGTCTGCAGAGTGGCTTGCCTTCTGTCTTCTTGTGTCACATTAAACAGCATTAAGTACACATTAGTTGTGTAAACAGTGGGAAAACCTGACAGTGATATCTATTACAAAATAAAGCTTCCTTTGTACATCTGTAAAAACAAAACTGTCACAGCTATCTGGGCAAAAGGAAGCATTTGCACTTAAAAAATATTACATCAATTATTGTTTAGCTGTTACTGCAGGATGTCATTGTCAACTGTTCTTGGCTACCAGTATGTTAGCCAATAAATAACTTAGTACTTATGAAATATAATTTGTTTCCTTCCCTTTTTCTAAAATACCCCAAGGGTATCCATATTTAGTTTCTTCCTCTGTTCTCCCTTATCTCACTAAAGAAGTCACTTGGATGAGTGATGAAACGTTCTGCCTCTGAAAACACTGCAATCAGACAAATAGAATCAGCTTTCTGGGATTTCTTTACCTGAACTATTGAGCATGCATAAAGACAGGAGGAAGGTTGATAAAAAAATTCCCCACTTGCCCTGCAGACAGTCTTTGTCCTTC
Organism: Cichlasoma orientale; assembly: GCA_034780415.1. Taxonomy (NCBI): domain Eukaryota; kingdom Metazoa; phylum Chordata; class Actinopteri; order Cichliformes; family Cichlidae; genus Cichlasoma; species Cichlasoma orientale. Next base: position 233,051 of record JAVDPK010001459.1, on the reverse strand, counting down.
AAGCTCAGTTCCTCTATGAGAAGCCTGGGAGCTTGAGGGTCCTGCGCAGTATCTTAGCTGTTCCCCGGACTGCACTCTTCTGGACAGAGATCTCAGATGTTGTTCCAGGAATCTGCTGGAGCCACTCTCCCAGTTTGGGGGTCACTGCCCCGAGTGTTCCGATTACCACGGGGACCACTGTTACCTTCATCTTCCACATCCTCCCTAGTTCTTCTCTCAGCCCTTTCTTGAACTTCTCGTGTTCTTTCTTCCTGATGTTGCTATCATTTGGTATTGCTACATCTATCACTATGGCCTTCTTCCTTTGTTTGTCCACCACTACTAAACCCAGTTGGTTAGCCATCACCAGTTTGTCCATCTGTATCTGGAAGTCCCACAGGATCCTAGCTCAGTCATTCTCAACCACCCTTGGGGGCGTATCCCATTTTGACCTCGGGACTTCCAGGCCATACTTGGCACAGATGTTCCTGTATACTATGCCAACCACTTGGTTATGGCACTCCATGTATGCCCTGCAGCTAGCATCTTGCACCCTGCTGTTATGTGCTGGATTGTCTCAGGAGCATTTCTGCACAGCCTGCACCTGGGGTCTTGCCTGGTATGGTAGACCCCAGCCTCTATCGATCCTGTGCTTAGAGCTTGTTCCTGTGCTGCCATGATTAGTGCCTCTGTATGATCTTTTCGCCCAGCTTTGTTCAGCCATTGGCAGAATTTTTCAGTATCAGCCACTTCTGTCTGCCGGTGGTACATGCCATGCAGAGGCCTGTCCTTCCATGATGGTTCCTGTTCTGTCTCCTCTTCTTTCTCGGGTTTTGCTGCCTGAGGTACTCACTAGTAAGCACGTGATCATTTGTGGCCATCTTCTTCATGTACTCATGGATCTTTGTTGTGTCATCCTGGATAGTGGTTCTGACACTCACTAGTCCTCATCCTTCTTCCTTCCAGTTAGCATACAGTCTCAGTCACTTCTCCTTTGGCCATCTTATTATCCCACCAGGGCATCTGATGACTGGCAGGTGTTGATTGTCCAGTTCTTATTCTTCCCATTCAGCTGACTCCTCAGGACTTGCCTTATTCTCTGCACGTACTTGGCAGCTGCAGTTTTCTTAGTGGCCTCTTCATGGTCCCCATTTGCCTTCCAAGGTACTTGTAGTTGTTCTCAATGAATATAGTGTTGCCTTCTGGTAGTCCAGTCCTCTCAGTTCTGACTACTTTCCCTGTCTTTGTTACCATCCAACTGCATTTCTCCAGTAGTCGGTTGGCCTCTAGTGTTGTTCTTCGCATCCCCATTGAATTCCTGATGAAGGCTTTTACGGTACTGTTGATCTTGAATCATTCTAGGCATTTCAGGATCCATGTGTGAGGATCATAGGCTTTCTTGTAATCAATCCAGGCTGTGCACAGGTTGGTCAGTCTGGTCTTACAGTCTCTATCTACCTGTAGCTTGTGTTTTGCTCCTCTGGTGTTACTGCCAACTCCTTTCTGGCCCCCACTAATGAATTAAGCCAGGAGCTTCCATGTTGTACTGAGGCAGCTTATTGGCTTGTAGTTGAAAGGGACGGGTCCCTTCTGGGGTCCGTGGGGATCGGGACCGTCCGGCCTTCGTTCAGCCATTCTGGGTGTGTCTTAGCCTCTAGCAGCTGGTTCATTTGTGCTGCAGGTTCTCATGGAGTGCAGGTAGCTTCTTTAGCCAGTAGGTGTGAATCATATCAAGGCCTGGTGCTGTCCAACTCTTCATATCGGAGGTTGCTGTGGTCTGCTCTTAGATCAACTAAGCCTCCACACATATATGTGTGTGTGTGTGTGTGTGTGTGTGTGTGTGTGTGTGTGTGTGTGTGTGTGTGTGTGTGTGTGTGTGTG
>JAVDPK010001459.1:204681-225010 GCA_034780415.1 Cichlasoma orientale | reverse complement strand
GCTGACATTGCAGCCAGGACCCTATGAAACGGAGAGAGCTGCACACAGGGTAACCTGTGCACCTGTGGGATCTATCAAGATACGGTCCTTCGTGATGAGCTGTGCGCTCATTGCACAGTTTGTGCCTCAAGGTCTGGGAAGCATTGTGTTTCCTCACTTCATCTTTCCTTCATATCTCAGGGGGACTGATCACATTAATGGGTCTGGTGACCTTTGGCATTCTAGACACAATTAACCGGGTGAGTCACACATATCACATACAAGATTTCACAGTTACTTAATTTATAACAACCTTCAAGCTAAAAAATAATGAACTGTTATCAGTGAGCTACATCTAATATTGAAAACACAAGGGACATTACTTTTGGAAAGACATGGAGCCCCTTGTTGTACACCATTTTTTACAAATGACCACCTAAATGAGGCCAATATTTTTTTAATCTATGTGGATCACAGTCAGGGATTTAAATTTAGAGCTGTAGTCAGTGGTTGAAGAAATAAAGAGCAATAAATTTGTTCTGAATGTGTCTATGACAAAAACAGCTGACTTAGAAAGTGCTATATTAGAAAGAATCCCATTTTAAATATATTCATAAATGATATATATATTTGCTGGCTAAGCCCCTAAGACCAAGCTCCACATTATCTTGGGAAATGATCTGAGACAAAATGTGAAAATAAGTAAATTGCTAAATTTTTAACACGTACACAAAAGAAAATCAATTAGACAGCTCTCCTACATAGACTGTATGTAACGCCTGGTGCTGTCCAGCTCTTCATATGTCAGACTCCTTCCTGGGTGTCTGCCACTGTGATGGTTACTGGAGACTGTTCAGGGAGGTTGCTGTGGTCTGCTCTGAGATCCACCAGCCACTGAGCATTGGTGTTGTGTGTTGCATCCTTCTCCAATATGCTCTTCCAGTATTGCGCCGTCTCCAGGCTTGGTGGGGGTGCTGTTCTCATAATGTTCCCCTGCCACTCAGAGTACACCTTGGATGGTTCAGTGGAGAACATCTGGTTTATTCTCCCGGCTTCTATCTCTCTGGTATACCTCTTCAAGCAGTTAGCCAAGGCTGTGAGTCTTTGCTTGGCAGTTTCTGAGGCCTCAGGTATGGACAGCTTGTTATCCTTCTTAGGCACCCATTTCTGCAGCTCTGATAGCTGCTAACTTCCCCCCATGCTGCCTTGAGCTTAGCCTCTAGCCGTCTTTTTCATGGAGGGTAGTGCTCCTTGTGGCTGTTCATCTTATAGCCAAACATCTCCAGGATCACTTTTGCCACGGTATAGATCAATTGCTTAGTTGGTTGGTGCCCACTCCAAGTCAGGGACAAGTTGCTGCCCCAAGTGGAGAAGTTTAAGCATCTTGGAGTCTTGTTCATGAGTGTGGGGAGAGGGGGGCAGAAAATTGACAGACGGATTGGGGCTGTGGCTTGTGGGGAAGAGAGAGCTGAGTGTAAAAGCAATTTAGTGGTCAATCTATGGCCACACTCTCACCTATGGTCACGAGCTTTGTATAGTGGCTGAAAGAACAAGACTGCGGATACAAGTGGCGGAAATTAACTTCCTCCAAAGGGTGGCTCGCCACTCCCTTAGAGATAGGGTGAAGAGTGCAGTCATTTGAGAGGGGCTCAGAGTAGAACCACTACTCCTCCAAATCAAATGAGTCAGTTGAGGTGGTTCAGGCATCTTATCTTACAAGGATGCTTCCTGGGCGTCTCTTGGGTGAGGTGTTCAGGGCATGTCCTACTGGGAGGAGGCCTCGCTGGAGAGGTTGTATCTCTCGGCTGGCCTGGGGACACCTTGGTGTTCCCCCCGGATAAACTGGAGGTGGGGGTTAGGCTGATGCTACCATGACTCGAATAAGTGCAAGAGGATGGATGGATGGACTGTGACTTTTGTTCTTTAAATTTGCTATATAAATAAACTTACTCACTTAACAGCCACCCATCGTGTCAAGTTTCAAAACACCAAGACAGTAAAAAATGAAAAACACTCAGTTTGAGGCTTCACAGTATCATTGCACTCATCAGTGGGTGTGTTCAATCCCATCTTTTAAAAGGAGTCTGTGCTTTCATCTTGATTATTGCCCAGCAATAAGGTACTGAACAACATCAAGAAATTAGAAAAGGCACAAAACATATCAGACTGTATTGAGCTTGTGTATTCTGTTTTGAATAGAACAACCATTGGCACAATGCTTAAAAGGCTAAGCTGGATACATATGAAAATATATATTACTATATTTACTGCATATATTGATTACAATTCCAATAATTTTGTAGAAAACGATCTTTCAGTTTAGACAAACATGATTATACACTAAGAGACAGACCACAGGAGGAAATGCTACATTATCAAAAACAAGAACAAACATAATCAATTCCAATAAAAAAAAAAAAAAAAATCTGTTATGACGCACTGTAACAATATGAAGGGAAAATAGCGGCTTCATTGCTGCGGTTTTAAATACATTAGAATTAAATGTCCAGGAATTTAATGATGCAGTAAAAATTGCTTGAACTGATCAAAGATACTTAATCAGACCTGATGCCTCAACAAATAAACTGTTAAGCAATATTCTATATGCATGAAACCAGATTTAATGGACTTGATGTTTGATTGAACCAACTACATCACTGTAAAGATATTTGTTGGTTCACACCTTATAGCTGTACCTTTCACACAGTTTATACTATCACTTTAAGTTTGCCCTTTCCAATCACCTTTAAATTATTATTACTATTATTCAATAAGCCCTCAGGAGAAGGTTCGGACTAATGATTCTTCCTTCTCTTCATACCAGCAACCTCTGTTGGTCCTCACACATTTCTGATGCATTGAAAACAACAAAACAAAAAAAAAGACAGGCCTCATTTACTGTCTAGAGTTTCTTCAGGAGCATTCGAGTGTTGTAGACACATGATATGTCTGAGTCTTCATCCTCCGCTTCATCTCTCTTATCATCTGACATACAGCCAAAGGGTAACAGCAATACACTGTAGTCCAGTCTTCACACACACTTCCCTGTGGGTAAGCATGCAGAACAGACGCATACATGCAAACACAAAGAAGCAGCACACATGCAGACACAACAACGCAGCAGGAGCACGTGCAGAGCAAGAATGGGTATTTGTACATGACACAAATACAAAAACTAACTTACACAACTAAAGTAAACATTTAATCTATAACCATTTATAAGGAAATAGGACAAAGGTTGGTTTTCCATTTATTAAATGGACTTTTAAAACTGGCTGACACATCACAGCACTTATGAGTGCCCGTATGTTTGGTTTTTAATAGTTTCTATATCACTGGATACGTTATGGTGTTATGAACAGGGTCCATTTTGAAAAATCTGCCTTTCTCTGTGTTCAAGGACGCTCTCATAACAGTAAACCATACTGTATATCTGCACACACACACTCACTCGTATCTTGTAGCGCTCTCTGATCCCAACTCTTATGGCAAAAGTGGATCCTGGTAGGAGAGGCATGCACAGACACTCCCCGTACTGGTGAGCTAAACTCAGGTCCAAACAGCACGGCACAAGAGCCCCGAGAACACCTGCAAGCAGAACGAAACACTGATCGTGTACTGGCTCTACATTTTGTAGAAAAATCAAGTGAAAAGCAAAATACACTGTATTCCAGATTATTTAGCATTTTAGAAAAATTGGCAGGTTTTTTTGTTTTTATTGTTTTAGTTTCAATCCCAGACAGGGTTGCTAATTAGTTTTCTACGTAATCTTAATTAAAATCTTAATTAAAAGGAAAGCTACTTAAAGCAGATGTGTCAGGCAAGTCACAGTTCTCATACAATATGACAAATAAAACAATTTTTTAAGATAAAATGCTTTAAATATTTCACTGTTTTGCAGGAGATAAGAGTTATTACAATTTTGTCAAAACTGAAACGACACCACTGAACTCTAAAATAAATGGTTATAAATGATTAAATAGTATTAATATAATATAATATAGTAATAATTATATCTCAATAATGAATATAATAGAGTATCTACACCTGATGGTTTAGATTAATGGAGTTCTGGATAGCTGGTGAATGGTCACCCAGTTCCAGCAAGACTGCACCGTCAGCAAGAAGGCGGCTGAGTGATGATCTGAGCTGGAATAATGCAACGTGAAATGGTAAGTCCCCTTAGGATCTCTGAGGCTGGAAATGTGACCTCTGCGAGATATTTTATATATTGTAGACCATTTTCTGCCATGGTATAAAAATATAAAATTATTTTCATGCAGGGGCAATGCACCATCCGTGGCTGCTATGGGAATAAAAGCAGAAAATAAAGGCCTGGTCACCATAATTCCCAGTCCTCTGTCCAACTGAAACGATATTAAGTGACATCTAAAAGGAAGGGATACAGAATACCTCTAGAAAGCATCCTCAAATTTAATTAATGCAGGGCACAGACATTTTTTGCAGTGGGACGGAGAGTTATGGGAATTATGCTGATCAGGCTTTTATTTTCTGCTTTAATTACTATAGCAACCAATGATGAGTGTATAGTTCAAAAAGTTAAAGTTCAAAAGGTGAGAGAGCCGCTATTAAAAGAAGAGCTCTTATATGAGGTGTGACCATAAAGTCTGTGACCTTAAAGCATCTCCCTTTCAGGCAGCACGACTGCTATTTTTTAGATCATTCCTGATTTTTACAGAATTATTCTGTTTTTAATGTTTCTGTTCTTGTAACAAAAAATTTGAAATTGCATTCTGCATCATAATTTGGAACCACTACTTTTTTAAGATTACGTATATTGTTCTACTTGTAAAATAATCTAAATTGTATTAAAAATTCTTCAGGGTTAAAACAAAATGTTACATTTTCTTATTGTCTTGTGTACGAGAGCCCTGGGATTAGACAGCAGTACAGTATCTTGCTTTGTGTTTATATTACATGTCGTCTTGTCTCCACAGACATCAAACAGGCCGGTGCTCCAGCCCCCTCCCGTCTGCGTGATGGTGGTGATGGTGGTTTTGGTGATGCCAAGGCCGGGCTGTGTCAGTACTGGGTCCATTGCTGCACGCACTTTGCTTGACCCCCAGTTATCTTCACTTCCTGTGGCGAACCCTTCAACTTCCTCATCTTCAAATGCTAATGCTGAGGCTGCTGTGAACCCCCCCACTTCCTCCCCTTCTTCTTCCTGAAATGCTGATGCTGAGGGTGGGGTGACTGACAGTTTGGTACTGAAATTAAATTTTGAATAAATGTTACATAGAAGGTGTATAGGTTCACTATCGATCGTCAAGCATCTAAACTTCACCTGTTACTCAGCTGCAGAAGAAACTATTTCAAATGAGCAAACTGGCCTCTGTTGGTCTAAATTCTGCATTAAAGGCAAAAATCATACGACGCTTGGCATTTTTAAAGCAAGCAGGAGCTGCAGTAACAATAGATTCAAAAAGCTTTTGTTTCTTTTGTGTTATGATTTATCATAGAGGCAGAAGAAAATAAGCACAGCAACATTATTAAGAAGGGTAAGATAAAAGAGCTGTTGGCTGTAATCCCATTTTGTTCTGTGCTGGCAACAAAGTGTAGTAGTAGGGACAAAAAAAACCAAAACACACACTTACTCCTGTGTGACTGTTGTATCCTCCATAACTAGCAGTTACTGGCATCCAGACAGGGGTACGACGAGGAGGCGAGAGAGGACAGCGAGCAGGGAGTCAGCAGGAATGAGGAGGTGGAGGAGGGGGTGGAGTGACACTTTCCCAGTGAGAGGGTGTGCATCAGAGCAGATAAACCAGCAGTCAGATGGCTCGGCCAGAAGCTGTGTGACAGAGATAAGTCTTGTAGTTTTCTTCTGTCTGAGACTTTACTGTGCACCCTGCTAATACAGCAAATGCAGAATCGGCAGATACACATCAGGGTGCACGAACATGAATGTCTGGAATAAAATAATGTGGATGCTCGCGCTTAGTACGAACAGGCTGGCAGGTCAGGAGACCTGAAAGCTTGCAGATAGAACTACCAAACCCACCAAAAAGAACTGATAAAATAAGAAAAACTCCGTAAGCACAAATTACTTTAATATTTGATAAACTGTAGACGTTCAGAAAAATCTCAACCAAGAAAGCGAACCTATTCGTTTGTTTGACCTTTGATGAATTTAAAATCACTTACAGTAAATGTTACACTTACCCTTAAGGTAGAAATACAGGTCCACAGATGAAGAGCGGGGAAGTGAAAGATACATTTTAGAACCGATGAATTAGCTGTGGTTTATGTTTAGAGGGGACGTGCGTTTCCTGTGTTCTGATACTGACCTTTAAATTTAGGCTGATGTATTGTATGTCTGACAGCGGGTGACTAAAATGTGCAAAGCGAGATTCACTTCGTACGTGGTGGAAAGACATGTAGTGAAACAAACATTGGTTTGGAGGCTAAGACAGTTCACGCACAAATAGACTCAGAGAGAAAAATAAAGGCATGCACTACAGTACCTGGAAATTTGAGTTTTAATTTGAAATCCGGGACTAAAACAATGCATTTTCACTTGTAATTGTTTTCATTAATAGTGATCCTTGATTAAGTAATTCTGCCAAAAGTCTCTCTGATACAGACTTGTATCTTGTAGCTGTGCTATTGTGTCCCCGTTGCAAGGTTTCAAGCCTACCTGTATAATTAGCAGAAGTAAGGTTCCCCTCTTCAAAAATCCACGTCAGTCTAAAAGAGCCATGCTAGCTCTTTGCAGCTAGAAGTTACCATTCTTGGACAAAAAGGCAGCGTGCCGAGTTATGAATCAGGACCGGCAAGTGTGGTTATCAATCTGCATTCATAAACTGTACCAATGCACCACACAAACACACATATCTGCCACTTGGTGCTGCATAACAGATTAAAATGAATGTATAGTTAAAGTATGACTTCAGTGGTTAGTAAGACTAGAAAAGTGCTGCAGTAAAGTTGAATTAAGATTGATAATGTTTACCATTAATAATGGTAGTTTTACGGATTTTTATGACGTATCAGCGAGGACAGATTTGAATGATTTTAACGGTTATACATATATATAATAAATTTGAACAATTCCAGAATTTTCTTGCCATTTTCACCTGGACAACATTGTGAAGGCATTGAATATGAACAGTATTTAAGGTTTAATTCCATTAAAAATGCTCCAAAAGGCTCCAACAGCACAAATGCTGATCAGATCTTCGGGCCTAGCAAACACTTTGGATGCAGCTGCATGTGTTGGGACACCTGTCAGTCAAACCAGAGGCTGAAACCATTATTTGCATCAGGCTGTAAACATGCTTTTTTCTTTTAATGCTGCAAGTTGGATATTTTAACGTGGGGATTAAGTGGCTCTGGGAGCCAGCCTCAAATGGCCACTAAAGCAACTGCTGTTTTTCAGACTTTAAATTTGGCTTCATTTTTCAGGCTTCAAAAATAAAACGAGGATTATATACGTTATCATTAGAGACATTTGACATACTATAAATAGATGCAGGCTGGTTCACTCAAAGTAATGAGATTGTTAAACTTTCACTATAGCCATCTAGATTGAAGGTGCCTCGATTTTAACCTTCAAGCTACAGTTTGTTTTAAAACGTTAAATAAATGTAGTGATGTAAAACATTTCGCTGTGACATGTAATGGAGTAGAAGTAGACAGAGGCATGAAAAGCACAAAGATCTTAAATTTGTCTACAAGTATAAAAGTTGGGTAAATGTAGTAGATTTTATTATGCCACTACCAGCACCCAGGCCAGAGACAGAAACACCACAGAGGTTTAATGTTTCATAGATTTTATTAATTATCTGGAAAAGCCAGACAAGGTCCATCCACAGCTAGAAAACAGGAAAACTGTCTGACAGGATGACAAAACATAAGGGAACGATAAGCCTCACCTTGGATGTATAAAAACACAAGACACATCACCCTGTGTATGAACACATCAGGCATTCTGGAGGATGCAGGAGCAGTCTTACAGAGTAAACATGCATCAAATCAGTGGTTTTCTGTGACAAGAATAAGCTATACAGACGATTTTAAGATGGACACCACTGACTGGGTTCATGTCCTGAGTCCTGCAGAACAGATCACAAATTCTAGTGCCATCCTTGGCTGCAACCAAGACAAAGAAAAGTTAAAACTTTAAGGATAGGTTTGTAGTATTTTGTGCTAACTGTTTTGCAATACTGTCCTCTTAAGCAGAAAACTATCAGAGGGATAGCCCAGAGCTAGATCTGGATATACTACAAATGCAGAATTTGTTTCAAATAGGAAGATAGAAGCCAACATTTCAGGTCCCGCTAGTTTCAGTATCCCCCCCGACGTCACACTCAGCAGTGAAAAAAAGCTGAAGAGTGCAAAGTTATTTTTTTATCCTGGACTGTATCAATTATTAAACAGATACATCTATCAGTTGTTGGCCAGTTGCTTTGAGTCAAAATGAGTTGTTTTGTTGTAACATTTCTTGATGCATTTGAATTGTCAACAAAAGATTCACTGCTGAACATGCCTCCCACTTGTCTGTGTCTGTGACAATGTTATTCTAATGAACCAGATAAACCAAAGTGTCCCCAATGTCTACAGTGAGGCCGTTGTCAGCCAGAGTGACCTTCTTCTCCTCCAGATCGATGCTGAACACAGATTTGTTGGAGATGGGCAGTTTGCCTCGTTCCTCCTGTCCCAGGATGGGTACCCGGCGAGGCCCTAATACAGGGTCCTCATACCTCATCAACTTGACTCTGGACAGATCTGGTGGAGTGAAGGTGGACAGTGTTAGAGGTGAAAAGAACGGAAAAGAAAACAAGTGAGGAAAAACAGAAGTGTTAGAGGTGGGATACACGAGGCAGTAAGAAACAGAAAGTTATGCTTGAGATTGGGGAATCGGAGAATACAGAAGAAGGAGCTAGATGGGAAAAATGAAAAGGAAGAGAGACTTCAATGAGGATGGAGAAAGAAATGCTACAGATGAGACATTACAGGCAGAGAACAGAGGAGTGAAAGAGAAAAGAGGCTACAAAGAAAATTGGGTCATATATTGAATCGTTCTTATGTAAGCTAATGCTTTGTAACATTATTCAGTTTTTCTTTTCAAATCTGGAAGCATATTAAAAAAGAAAACACAAAACTAAAGCCAAACATAAAAGACAATATGGAAATAGCAGAAGCACAACCTCTCAAAAGGCAGAGTGTCTGGTGGTGCAATCAGAGTGGAAAAACTTTCTGATGATATTCACACAAATATGATGAAGGATGGCTGGTGGTTGTGTTAGCGACACACTGGCAGAGAGATTTGCCATATTTTTTAAACAGCACGATATGGCTGTCAACTGTCATTAGTCAGATCACATAAGTGGGCTTTGAATTAAAGATGACTGAAGCCAAGGTAGATGTACGCTGTACAGTAAATGTCTTTATGTGGAAACACTGTAAATTGCTAAGAGAGAAAAACAGCCTATCCCAGCCGTCATAGGGCGAGAGGCAGGGTTCACCCTGTACAGGTTGCCAGCCTGTTGCAGGGCTAACACAGAGAGACAGACAGCCATTCACACTCATGTTCACACCTATGGGCAATTTAGAACCATTAATTAACCTAACCCTACTAACTGCATGTCTTTGGACTGTGGGAGGAAACTGAAGTACCCAGAGAAAACCCACACAGACATGGGGAGAACATGCAAACTCCACACAGAAAGGCCCGGGCCACACAGTGCTAACCACGCCACCATGCTGCCCATCTTTTCATCTAAACTGAGTAAACATGTTTAACAGGTTATTACCCTAAGACTCATTTGGGGTTTATTTACTTTTGCAGTATATATATATACACACTAACCTTTAATGAGTCTGTTGACCTTGGCTAGCCTGCGCACAATGCTGTCTCTGTTGTCCCCCTGTTGGATGTCAACCTTTGTAGAAAACATGCCATTGGACGGTTGTGGGTTGACCAAGAACACAGAAACTCCAGGCTAGAAAAAAAAATGAGGACAAATGAAAATGAACTATTTACTTTTTACTTTGAGTATATATATATAAAAAAAATTTTTAAAAATTGTTCACCACCAGCTCGAACACACTGCAGCACAAAATCAAATAAGTCAATGAAATAAGTGCAGACATACAGAACAAAATGATGACAGACATGTGAGTGAGGAAAAAAAAAAGCTAAAACAGATCCTCCAACACCCACAAAGTCTGGCCAAAGCTAAAAAAAAAACACAGTGAAAAGTATTTACCTCTGATCTGAAAACACAGAACGGTTTCCCTGGGCAACAGTCCTCCTTCACTTTGTCATCAGCCTCAGAGGCAAACAAGACGTCAATCTGCTCCAACTGTCAAAGAGAAATGATATAGGGAAAAAAGATAATCAGCTCAGCAGTCTGGTCCACAGGGAGTGTGTTTACAGGTGTGTTTGGTATGCACACTGGCAAACGATGGTGGTATTAACCAGGCTGCAGTAATGAGAGACTTAACATTCAGTTTATTGCCCAGGATAGTACATCAGTGAGAAAGTAAGTATGTGACTATGCAAAGGAGTTGGGAACAAGAACACTGGTTTATTCTGAAAAAGCATGAAGAAGTTTGTATTTGGGTCTTTAGAGTCGCATCAAATGCTTACAAAAACTTTTCAGACCGCAAATAGAGACAGATAAAGCGCTTCTCTCCGAATCTGTCCTATAAACTGCAATAACATTTCAAGTCACACAGATCTGATAACAATCACTGGCTAACCCACTTAGAGTTGGTTTGTGAGTATAGTCCTACATGATATAGCGTATTTCTATTTCATTATGTCTGCTTTGTCATCAACTTATCTTCAGCTCTGATCTATCAGAAACATGGGAATTTGAGCCAGGATGTTACTTTGATGTACATTATGTATAATTCTGCTTTTCTGTGCTTAAATCTGTGCTGGTTTCACAAAAGTATCCTGGGGACTTGGGCTTTTTTTCTTTTTTTGACTAGGCTAAGCTTTTGTGCAGACAATGGTATTAAGGGGATTTTCTGCAGAGAACTGAGCTTAGGATTTCCTCAACTTACTTCTGCAGAGGGCGTAAAACTCAGCTTTCAAACTGGAGGCATCTCTGAGCAAGTTTGACATTTATGGAAAGACACACTAAACCAAAGTTCTGCACACTTTAGAAAAGATGCTGGTTTTGCTGCTCATAGTTGTTGCCCAACAAATTTTAGATACCAGCAATGTGGGGTTAAAGTTCACAAAGATTACCTCCAAAGAATTGGTCAAGTAGACCAGGTTCTCCATGAGAACTGTTCGCTCATCAAATTCCAGCTCCAGATCCAAGACCCTGGGCCCATTCTTCTCCAGGTTCTCCTAAAGAACAAATACATCACATTTTAAATGGTAAGAATCAGAGATACCATCAGATCAACAAGATAATGAAAAATTAAAACTCCCATGAGGAACTGCAGAAGATTTAATTGGTGTAATTTTACAAGCCAGAAGCTGAAAGCAAAACAGGAAACATAACATTTCATCTCATTACTGAGGAAATCATGTTTTAGTTTATAATGGAGCATAACACAAAGTTCATTGTTATTTTTATGCTGCCACCACAAGATTAAGAAAAAATTTATGAGCAAAAAAAATGCTAAAAAAAGGAAAAAAAATAAAACAGGGAGAGAAATCAACATGAAAGATGCAAGACCAGCTTGAGAGACAAACCGTGGATGAATACAAAGCTCATCATGATTATTTATTAGGCTCATTCTGTTTGATCACTGTAGTGAAACAGCGACACCTGAACAAAGCTTAGAGCACAAGTGATGTGGCATCTAAAATTTTAATAAGCAACAACGCTTCTGATCATTTATTAGCACTACTTGATCTTGAGTGAATATGTAGCTCTATATACCAGAAACAGTAACTGCAGGCACACTTTAATGTTATTTTTTTTTATATATTTTTATCATCTGGTGGCTACTGCTTTTAGATACAAAGGACGACTCAACCAGAAGCGAAGCAGTTTGAAAGGTGGGAATAAGAATTGTAAATCAAGACATGCAGACCTGAAGCCAAGATTGTGATGCAAATAAAGGCATTTTTGTGAACACAGGGAAAGTGGGAAGAGGCTTACATAGCCTATCAAAAGTGTGTTTTGTACTCCTTTCAATCAATAAACACATTAAACTGTGCAGAACAAGTTTTCCTGAAATTTCTTTGTAATGTCAGTGTAACGTTTGTTCACATTTTTTCATTGTATTGTCTAGAGTTTTGTTATTTGACACAAAGCACTGAAAAAAAAGAAAAAAAAAAAAGGAAATAGCTTTTGAACTCCAACTCTTCCTAACAAATTTTCAGAGAAGACTTTCAACCAATCATAAGCCGATCAGCGTGAAAAAACAAAATGCACCCTGATCAGGCAAAACATTATGACCACCGACTGAAGTGTTAGTGGGTGGGACTGGGTCAGAGCATTTCCAAAACTGCAGCTCTTGTGGGGTGTTCACAGTCTGCAGTGGTCGGTATTTATCAAAAGTGGTCCAAGGAAGGAACAGTGGTGAACCAGCAACAGGGTCATGGGCGACCAAGGCTTGGCCTGCAATTTCCTCAGATCTCAGTCCAATCGAACATCTGCTGGATAAACAAGTGCGATCTACTGAGGCCCTCACCCTGCATTTTACAGGACTTAAAGGATCTGTTGCTAACATCTTGGAGCCAGATACCACAGCTCGATGGGTCAGGGCTGTTTTGGCAGCAAAAGGGGGACCAACACAATATTAGGCAGGTGGTCATAATGTTATGCCTGAGCATAAGTCAACCTATGGGTATAAACAGCTTCTTAAGCAAGAAAACTCAAGTGAAAAAAAAAATACACAAATGAGTAAATGTGTTTAGAGTTCTGATAGTAAATTCAATATATGTATAAAGGTGACATAGGTTTATGATCATTGGTGGAGAGGGGGCTGGGTGTATCTTTACAGTGAAACAACACTGTCAGCCTTTCACCATTTTTACCTTGATCATGGCTACAAAAGGCATGACTCTCTTCATATATTTCTTCAGTTCAGGCAGGGCTCCCAGTTCACTTGCTATCACTTTGTTGTCTGGAAGGACCCCATTGTTGCTCTAGAAAAGAAAAAGAAAAGAAAAAGAAAAAAAAAAAAGGAAAAAAGGAGGTAAGAAACTAAAACAAACAGGAGCATACATAAGATGACATACAGAGTAACTAAAATAATATAATTACATGATCATTTAATCATGAAAATATGGATTTACAGAAATAAGCATTTTATTGCATCACTGGGGTGGCCTGCAGTACTTTAGCAAATAATAAATCTTCAGACCTAACGCTGTGTATAATGCAGGGTTCTGTGTGTTTGTTTGCCACCTTGTAGTGCTTGCCGAGCAGGGATAAGGCGCTGTGCTGCCATGGAGGGTAGCTCTTGGCCACGTAGATGGTGCAGTGGGAGGGCTTGGCTGGAGGCTTGGAGTCACCTTTCTGTTGGAAGGAAAACAGGATTAAATTTGAGAGAGAAAAAGAAAAAAAAAAGAAGCCTTTCTGATTCATCTTGTTTATTCATACGTCAGGCACACAAGACAAGGTGGCCTCAATCTGATTCAAACTGTTTGGATTATTCAAGAAACCAGCTGTTTTGTTTGTGTGTGTGTGTGCGTGCATGTGTGTTCTTCTTCAGCAGACATGGCAATCTGTGAACTTATTTTACATGACAGCTGTCAACTCTAGTGCTGTAATGTATGAGTTTTCACAAATGAACCCTGATGTGACCGTATATTATCTCAATAAGCAAAAATTTACACAAAACCGCTTGCTAGACATATTTTATAAATGTTATAATTGTGTATATATGCTGCTGTGGGAATTTTCTGTCAGTATGGTACTTGGACCAAAGGTTTAAACTGGATTGTCCCCACATGGCATATTTTTAAAAAAAAAATTGTCTGGTCGGGAAAGTGTTAATAAAGAAAATTAAAATGCCTTCTGAAAAATCAATCATTAAGGATTATTTGTGTATATTACAAATTCACAAAATTCTTCTTCTCCCCTCTTCCTGGCTGATTAGAAACTCACTTGCTAACAAAATAGGTCTTCCTGCTGAGTATATTTAATGTATGAAAACATCACTATTATAATTATATTAAAAAAAAAAAAAAAAAAGGAGAGAAAAAAAGAAAACCTTTGCCTGTATTTTCTTTTCTCCTCTTTTCCCATCATCTTTCCAATCCTGCCTCAATGGCAACAAAACATTTCCAGTAAATCAATAACAGGGGCCTGAAAGCCTGAGATATTGCCTATCTTAGATGTTGTCAATAGTTGTTTTGCTTTTCTCTAAGCTGCCTACAGCCGCTTATTGAAGTGCTGAACTGTTAACAAACAACAGGCCGGCTTTCCTGCTGTGAACACAACAGACATAAGCTCGCAAGTGTATCGAAAAGGATACAGGATGCAGCTGTAGAATTACAAGGACACAACATCAATAATCCACCACTGCTATGTGTCAAGATTATGAAGTGTGGAACATAAAAAAAAATAAAATAAAATAAAAAAAAAAAAGTATATTTTTGGATTTGGGTCCAAGCTGGTAAAATGCAGGAGTTTGTTGAGTTCAGTATTGCTCAAACCTGTTCAGAACTTGACCTCCACTCTTTTTTAATCAAAGGAAAATTAGAATAACATGAATTAAACCTTGTTTTAACCTGTTTTTATCTTTAGCTGAATAATATGTCGTTTAACACAGTTAGCCAGTGTTTAGTTCAGTTGTTAATTGAAAGGGTTAAGATTCAAGTGAATACACAAATGATAAATTAAATTATTTTCTTGGCTGCTGGCGCCAAATAATTTCAGGCTTTTTTTTTTTGTTTGTTTTTATAATTTTCTGCATCACTGTGCTCCTCATCAAACCACCATCAAACTGTTAAACAACACCTGAGGGAGACTCCTATGCTCATGAGCAATTTCATACAAGTGCTGGATTTCATTTACAAAACAAAACTATCAATAAGATGGCAATCAATTCTGAAAGCATTCATTTTCAATATTAACCTAAAAAGCCATACAACTGTTATGCCCCTCTGAAGCCCCCAGTGGCCTTGCCATTGCAGTGTTTGGGCTTATCTAAGTGTCTAAATGGACAATTAGGATCAAGAGGGTTTAAGAGGGTCACCAATTTCGCTGATGGAGCTTATCATGCTATCTTTGCTGTGTTTCCCCCCCCCCCTTTTTCCCCCTTACTTTGGATATGTAGGATTTCAACTGTACTCCAGTTGTTAAAGAGTACTTCAGTCCATTTTATGTCGTAGCTTATCATTCACAACACAACCGTGAAGGAAAGGCCCACTGAAGACTTCATATCTTACCTTGTTTTTGGGGGGAAGCATGTAAGCTTTGAGTCGCAGACGAAGGTCATGTGCCGTTTCCATTAAGTACTGAGAGGAACGAATCAGAATCTCGTCAACAGGCCCGGCAACGGGCCACGATGCCTTCATCAGAGAACCAGTCTGTCAGGGAGAGAGAGAGAAAAAGAAAAATGGTAACTCTGTGAGGAGGGAAGAAGTTGTTAACATATTCGGGTATATCGTTTTTTGTTTGTTTGCTTTTATAATGTATACAAAAACTACAGACGTCATAAGGCTCACCAGAGCTCCAGAATCCTGTTAACTATTTCCAGTTAACAGTTTTTCATGTGTTACTTAAGTGCAGCATTTGATACAGCAGACCATGAAACTTTGGTCAGATATGACTTAAACCACTGCAGAGTCGTTCCAGATATACTAACCCAGTGCTGCAGCTTCTTGATCAATCAAAAGGCACAGCTCTCCTTACTCTATACCTTACTCTTAAGTGACACTCAGACTATCATTCATGCATTTATTTCCTCTTTGTTATATTATTGTAATGTTTTTTTTAACAGGTATCAATCACAAAGCATTAAATAATAACATAACAATAACAGTTAATAGACTTTTATTGTCATCATACGTACAGTGAAATTAATCATTATACATACAACGAAATTTCGTTAAGAACAGCCATCAACCGCTGCCGTACAGGCGCCGCCACTAAATCAACTTCAGATGATGCAAAATGCAGCATCCAGACTTCTTGCATGAACCAAGGTGAACATATTACACCAGTCTTAATGACCCTACAACCGGCTGCCCATTAGTTTTAGAATTGATTTTAAGACTTTACTTATTACTTTTAAAGCCTTTCATGGCCTGGCCACAGAATATATACTGGAACTGCTGTTCCCATTCCAACCCTCAGATCCTCAGGTACTGTTAGAACCTGTTAACTGTTCCCATCTCAGGCTTAAAGCCAAAAGGCAATCGAGTATTTGCTGTTAGGGCTCCTCAGTTGTGGAATGACCTGTCTAGGACCTCATCATAGTCTTCTTTTAAATCACAGTTGAAAATAAAACAAGCCCTATAAAAAAGCCTCATATGGCATTTTTTAATACAAATTTTAGTATCGATTTTATATTTAACTTGTTGCTTTTAGATTTGTGTTTTCATTTTAAGTTATTCAGACTCTTGCGTGGCCTATTTTAATTGGTCTGTTTCTCTGATCCATTTCTGTGAGGCACTTTGTAACAATGGTTTTGATACCTGCTATAAAAATAAACTTTATTCTTATCATAACTACACAACCAGAGGTCACAAACATATCGCAACAGTGGCATATGTAAGGTTCCCAGACTGGTGTGTGTACCTCTGGCTACTGAGTGCCTCTTAGCTCTTTAACTAGTGATGCTGAACACGTGACTGGTTGTGGGGCTTTTTTTTTTTTTTTTTTTTTTTGTTGCTTAGCGACAGCCAAAAACCCATCTCCATCACAGCTGCACTCCTTCATATTCATAAATTTCAGTGTTAAAAATATATTTGACTGCCTGTGCTATTTGAAGCGTGCAACCGTGTGTGCACTTGTTTCATGCTGCAGAGAGAAAGCGCTCCGTAGGCTTCCAGTGGATATGTACATCAACAGTGAGAAGGTCAGTAACCATTTCACACAGGTAAATAAGCAGCAGGACCAGAGCTTCTGCAGGCCTACCTAAACCTGTAGCTTTTAACTCCTTGATCTCAGTTGTACTCATGAATATAAATGAATACAGGATGTTAAAATGTTTCTTTTGACTGCATTTCTCTTTTACTTGGAAATTTGCAAGAGAGATAAGAATTAAAGACAGAAAGGGGAAGAGGATTAAAGGCAACTCAATACCTGAAAACACTATGATGCTAAATGTTTCTTACCTTGCCAAGCAGACCCCAAGTGTATTCACAAAGGTGTGGGCAGATGGGGGCCAGCAGCAGAGTTTGCCTCTCTATGAACTGGAAGACAAGGTCTCTGTGCATGCCTTCGATGGCCAGCTCCCGATACTTATCTTTGGCTGCCTAAATACACACACAAAAACACTTCAGTGTCATCACATCAGTGTCACTCGAGTCATGCTACTGTTTCAACTATCACTGCAGTTTCCATAATATAGTATATACTACTACTGATTTAACAGCATGACTAGAGTGTACATTTCAGATACTTTAAGTTATGCTTGCAGTATCTGTTATATAATCTCATAAAATGACAGGACTGTCAGAGGGGTGTTTTATAGATTGCATTTACCTGAAACTCAAAAAAGCCGCTCTTCAAAGCCTCCTTGTACATCATCCTCTCATAGTGCTGCTCTGTCTTCAGAATGCCTGCATTTATCTCACTAAATGGGACAGAAAATTAAAAAATAATAAATTTTTACAATATTTAAGCCCAATCAGTCTATCACTTTACATTTATTAATGCAGCCATAGCTATAGCAAAAATCCTTTGTTCAAAGAGTTATCAAGGCTGAACTTCATCTAAAAACCTCTGTAAACCTTGGTTAATGTGATTATTTTAACTTTATATCTTTAATAAATTCTCAGAACTTGTCAATCTATATCACATCTATATCACACCCTCTAACTACCTGGCAAAAACCCGATCATTGAAGGTGTCTGCAGGTCCCGTCCTCAGGTTGTTCTGGTTGGCAATCATCTCCTTCACCCATTCCATCCAGGTGTAGAGGCGCAGGATGCCAGCATCAGCCATGGTCTCCACAAAGTTAGCATCTTCCACTGTGTCCCCAGCGTCAGCTAGAGCCAGACGCATACCTGAGAAAGGAAATGCGGACTTGTGTTAAAACAGCAGAAAGCAACATGGACAAACAGAAGTGAAGTATAATAGATGTAAAATTGATACGTAGTTACTCCCAAACTGCCTTTGTAATTTGCTTCAATTTAATACCAAACTATCTGGATCCTCTATTCAAGATATACAATGAACACAGCACTTATTTTCTATTCTGCAAAATAATTTGACAAGATGTGAAGTACAGAGGCTCTGTAGAAAATTCCAAAGCTTGCGAAAACTTCAGCTATTTGGTAGACATCTCTCCCAGCTCTTAGACCGAAACAACTTAATATGTCTATCTGCTGCCAGACCATGAAGTTGTTTCCTCCCACAGCAAGATAGCTTCTATAGAAGCATGATATCCATCTATTATTCAGCTCATTCGAGACATCAAAAAAAGAAGAAAAAAAAAAAAAAAGATGAATGGCTTGAAAAATCCCGAGGTATATCTAGGATGAATACACTATAGGAAAGAAACAACATAATTCTTGAATTCTCTGTGGATAATCAACGTTATTTATGACAACGATTTTCATGTTTTCACTCATTTCTAAAAATGCCACTGATCTTCCTCTTATGTTCTTATAAATATTTTATTATAGAGTCTACACTCTTCTTCTTTGCTTTTTATCTTTCTGACCAACAGGAGGAACCGCCTTCCTGGAATATAAAATACACGGGAACACGTGACACTTCATGAATGACGGAAGCAATTCTTTTGCAATAACAACAATAAGGACAACAAGGACAACAAAAGAGGACACAGATATTGAGAACATCCTGCATTTGGATTAAAGTGTGCATATTACTTTATTATTACAGAAATGTCTTAATTAAAGTCCACTAAGTGAGGGACCTGACAAATACAATAGCTCATAATACCAAGCATCAAAACCTCAGCTATCTAAATGGATTCATCTTCTAAGCATCATCACCAGGGGATAAAAGATGTTAACACTATAATCAACCATAATGGCCCAAGCGCTGCAAACGTACTGTTGAAATAGGTTCAAAATGTACCCCTGAAGTGTTTTTCTCCCAGGTTTCAGGGTATAATTAGTAAAATGAATGTCATCGAAAAGAAAACTAAGAGAAAGGAGAGAGAAAAAAGCGACAGAAGGAGGGAGATAAATCAAGAAGAAACTGATGGTACCGTCTGCTGAAAACTTCTCAATGGCTTGGTTGAGAGTGAGGAAATTTCCTGTTGATTTGGACATCTGTTCAATGAAAGAAACAGATGTTAGCAGTCACGATCTTTCAGGTCTTCCCAGTCACACAATCACTCTGTGTTTAAAACTACAACAATAACTGCAAACCAGCTGCAAAACCAGAAATTCCTGAAACCATTTAGAATTTAAAGTTTATCTGTGAAACGTTTGGCTGTTACGTTTCAACTCTGTCAGTCAAGCAATACAAAAGGTCCCATCAAGACTCAAACCAGAGACCCGTACTACAAAGCAAGATTTCATTTTATTCAGGTAACTTCAGGATTTTCTGTACTACAAAAGGTACCAGGGTAACTTGCCATGGTAACCTATGCTGAGATCATCAGGTGTGGCATAATTGCCTACTGACCAACGATTTCTCCGTAAAATAGCATCACTACGCCTGGAAGATCCCTGGACCTCTGTGTACAGAGAGAACCAGGTTCTTCTGAGTACCATCTAATGTCTTTATGTTTCCATGAGGAGCATCAACAATAAATAGATTCTTAGACAAACAATTTCACAACATTTTTATAGTTCAATAAGCTAATATGTGATCCTAAAACATGACATCTATTTGTTCTTCTGGATATTACATTAAATTTGCACTTAGACTAAGCCTATGTTTGAATTCTATTTTTATATTTATTCTTATTCTAATCAGTTGCTCTGTTGCCAGTACACTTATCCATATTTTTGTGCTTGGTCAGAGGCTGCCAATGCCACCACTTTCATGTGAACTCACTCTTGCCTAGATTTGAAAACCCTGTGTTATTTTTGCAAGTTGACAACCAGCTTCATTTGATCTGACTGCCAATATTAGGGTAAGTGAATCCAGATAACGTACACATACCCTGTGTATGTTAAACTTGCTTCATAACACAGGGCCTTGAACCTTCTAGATCAGGGATGGACAACTCCAGGCCTTGAGGGCCGGTGTCCTGCAGGTTTTAGATGTGTTCCTGATCCAGCACACCTGAATCACATATAGAGGTCATTAGCAGG
>JAVDPK010001459.1:181899-203415 GCA_034780415.1 Cichlasoma orientale | reverse complement strand
TGTGTGTGTGTGTGGGTGTGTGTGTGTGTGTGTGTGTGTGTGTGTGTGTGTGTGTGTGAGAGAGAGAGAGAGAGAGATGTAGCCATACTTGATGCCAAGTGGTGACTCTCCTTGTCCGTTAAGCACACCTCCCTGCAGAAGGTGGGCTATGGTGTAGTAAGCCATGTAGATGGTGGAGTCTGATAGGGACTCAATCAGCCACTGCTCGTCCCAAGGCAGTCGCGTTCCTATGGTAACCAGGGGACGTATGCACACACGCACACACAAAAGAAAAAGAAAACCAAAATTATTCATTTTATGACAACTGATGTCTCCTCTATTTTAACACAATGTTTTCTTGTCAAACTGCACACACATTGGTGCCAAATATAGAGGAAATGTGGAATAAGACCCTGGCTTTACTGCGCAATCCTCTGTACACGAGCTGAAATGTAACTGTTGTCAAATAAACCAAATCAAACCAGACACCAGCGCAGCTTGTCCTTTCACACAAATAGTTTTACCACTTTTTCCCCCACAGATTTGAATTTTTTAGCAACTTTATCTCTGCATAAATTTACAAAAGATAAACTATTCCACCAGCCTGAAATCAACTAAACTCAGGTTTGTGACAAGGTTAGTCATCTCACAGACTGCTTGCCTGGTAAGATAACTGGAGAGACTTTGTGCTTTTTATTCTAAAAATGTGTGGAGAGGTTTCTACAGAAGGAGTTTCTAGCTAGCCTAGACTGTACTGCAGTGTCCTGCGCTGAATGCCAGCTGGCCTTCACTCTGCATCTATTCTTGTAAAAATCAGAGATGGAGCGTTGCTAGGTGTCCAATCATTTGTCCTTTGTCTCCATCTATAGACCAAGAACATCCCTCAAATACTAGTTCAAGAACTCTAAGGACCTATTCATGTTTCACAAAATGGTCAAATCATGAGGAAAAAAAAAAAAAAGGATAAATCCTAATATAAGAAAAACTTTCCAATTAGACAATCATGATGTTAAAAGTGCCAGCAAATTTAAAGAAAAATCAAAGTGGTCATATAAATATTTACTGCCACACACAGACACCAAAACCACCTACCAAGACCATAGGTACGCGAGCAGGCGTGCTCCTGTAGCCAGGCCAAAGTTGCCTCAAAGTTTCTTCTGGTCTCCTCACAAAATCTGTAGTTTTCCAAAAATGAAGCATAAAAAAACAACAACAACATGAATTAGGAAATCTTTCAGACTTTGGAATGATAAATTTTATTTTCAGTATGATGTTTACAGGCAGTCAAGTAATGGAAGTTATAGTCCACTCCTTGCTAGATTTTTTTGAACTGTCACAAGACACCCCCCCCCCCAAAAACAACACTGGAAAAAGCTGAATTTGATATGCAAGGTAAATTAACTGCATCAGAGGTCTTACGTTTCCAAAGTCTTCAGAGCTTCATTGGCCTGCTGCTTCCACTCAGCATCCCCATAGTCCAAATACCTGTGAGATGCACAAATAATATTTACATAAGGCTTTGCATAAGACTGGACACACTAAATAAAAAAAAAAAAAAAAGTTACAATTTATTTCTATAAGAGTTAGTGATCAAAATGAGTGGATCCAATCTAACCATAACCAACTGGGGTACTAATAGAGCCCAGTGTATAACACTATCATATCTCACAGGTGTTTTATTCTGTCATAACTTTTTGTCACTTTGTAATTCAAAGTATCACACACAACAATTAAGACTTTATATTGTATAGATTTATGTGACCACAGTTCCTGCAGCACTCACCACTGATCACAGAGAGCCACCACACACTCGTCAGCTGAACGTGACATGACCTGTTTTTCTGGCTCCATGTAGATCATGGCCTCACCCTGCAATACATTAACACAGAGTCAATACCATTAAAAAAACAAAAACACTAATGCCTGAACATCACCCCAATTTCCATTTTATGATATTACAAGCTAATTTGTTTTTACCCTCTCAACCATCATCTTCTGGATGGGCTTCTTGACATCCTGGACCTTCTGGCCCTTGTAGCCTTCAACAAGCATGATCTAAGGCAGAAAATCATTTGCAGAAAGTCATACATACTGATGCACTGTTTGAACCACTCTTCACACTTCAACAGAAGGCAAGTTATGCCTCATAAATGGTTGTAGAATTTCATCCTGCTTTAGTGTTTAACTGTAGTACACAGACAAAAACTGCCTGAGAGTACCACAAAACACCGACAGTTGATGAATAATTTAGCCTAGCCTTAAGCTTTGAATTACTTGATTTGTGTCTGAGCTTCAACCCTAAAAGGTAAAGCTACAGAGGGTCTTAAGAGAGATTGCATTTTGTTGACTTATGTAGCTATTTTGGACTCATTAGGCACTAATGGCACTCACCCCTTCATAAAATCCCTTCAGGTAAACCTTCTCTTTGGCTTCAGCCAGTTTCTCCTTGTCATTCTGGCTCTGGATCTTCAGCTCATCACAGACCAGAGGAGCAGACAGGTTGCCATAGCCTGGGATCTCTATGATAGGGATCTGCACACAAACATACAATCATGATGTATTTTGTATGTGGAAATGAATTCATGGATTTTGTGCAGCATAACAAAAATGAATGGGCTAACCGGCTCAAAGGGCAGCACCATCTTGTCCTCAATTCCATACTTCTCCCGTAGGGCCTTTTAGAAGTCCAAGAAAGAACAGTGACATTAATAAGAGGGGTGTGAGAATAAATGACTACATTTTGTCCATAAAACAAGAATCAAAGCTGAAATATTATCATGAAAGATTCAGAACATTTGAACATTTTGCTGGATGGCAGAATAAAATTTTCTATACACTACTGTACAAAAGTCTTAAGACACCCCCTGGTTCTTTATGTTTTGCTTGAAAAATGAGAAACAGGTGCAGCAATTTGTTGAAACATGCGAACATAAATGGAAAGAGAGTATATAAGGCAAAAACAGAGTTTGTACATTTCTAATGAGCTTGAAAGTCAACATTTGGTATGACCGCTTTTATTCTTCAACATAGCCTGAGCTTTCCTGGAATTTCTTTAAGTAGTCCAGAATAATTCTCCAGGTTTCTTTAAGGACATTCAAAACTATTCTTTGAATGTTGGCTGCATTTTGTTCTGTTCTCTGTCAAGATGATTCCACACTGCTTCAATAATGCTGAGGGGTCTGGGCTCTGGGGAAGCCAATCAATGACTGACAGAAAAACACCCAATGGAACACAGGTATGCTTTTAGTGCAGTGTGTTTGGGATCATTGTCTTTGGCTGAAAAATGAAGTTGTTACCAATCAGATGCTTTCCCTTTTTATAAAAACAAATACATTTACATAAATGTGTAACTATGCATACTTGTGAGTAATATCAAACTGAATATCTGTTATTACTGTGCAGCAGATTATCACGTCGTCATAGCCCTTGTTAGTGGGTGGGACATATTAGGGAGCAAGTGAGCATATGTGCCCTCAAAGTTGATGTGTTAGAAGCAGGAAAAATAGACAAGCGTGGTAATTTGAGCGAGTTTGACAAGGGCCAAAACTGTGATGGCTAGACGACTGGGTCAAAGCATCTCCAAAACTGCAGCTCCTACGGGGTGTTCCTGGTCTTCAGTGGTCAGGAAAGAACAGCGGTGAACCAGCAACAGGGTCATGGGTGGCCAAGGCTCTTTGATGCATGTGGGGAGCCAAGGCCAGTGTGGTCCAATCCAACACACAAGCTACTGTAGCTCAAACTGCTGAAAAAGTTAATGCTGGTTCTGATAGAAAGGTGTCAGGTGTCAGCATCACAATTTGCTGCAAATGGGGCGGCACAGCTGCAGACCTGTCAGGGTGCCCATGCTGACCTCTGTCCACTGCTGAAAGCGTCAACAGGGCACATGAGCACCAGAGCTGGACCACGAAGCAATGGAAGAAGGTGGCCATCGTGTGCGTCGCTTACCTACGGAACACCATGTAAGCAACACTATGGGACGCACAATGCAGCCAACACCAAAGAAGAGCTTTGAACGTGATTCAAGAAGCCTGGATAGTGACACCAGGATGCACTATGGAAAGAAACCTTGGGTCCTGCCATCCATGTGGATAGATGGATGTTACGTACCACCTATCTATCTATTGCAGACCATTTACACCATTTCATGGAAACAGTATTCCCTGATGGCTGTGGCCTCTTTCAGCAGGATAATGCACCCTGCCACAAAACAAAAATGGTTCAGAGTGGTTTGAGGAGCACAACAACAAGTTTGAAGTGTTGACTCAGCCTCCAAATTCCCCAGATCCTGATCAAATTGAGCATCTGTGGGACAAACAAGTCCAACCCATGGAGGCTCTACCTCGCAGCTTAAAGGACTTAAAAGATCTGTTGCAAACATCTTTGTGCAGATACCACAGCACACCTTCAGGGGTCTAGTGGAATCCACTCCATTAGTGGGTCAGGGCTCTTGTGGCAGCAAAAGGGGGACCAACACAATATTAGGCAGGTGGTCATAATGTTATGCTTGATTGGTGTATTTTATGTCTGTCAAACTGTGATATCTTTGGCATTTTTTGTGGATTCAAAAGAAACTGGAACAAATTATATATTTTTTGACAGGCTGCTGGTTCTTGGTTTTTTAAAATTGTCTATTATGTGTAGACATAACATTTGTTCATCTCTTGAGTTACGTGCCTTTTTTATGCTTATGAAAATGAGTGCAAAAGCAGCCAGTGTCCAAAGAAAAACTGAAAAATATAATGAAGGATGGCTCAAGACTTTTGCTCAAAACAGTAGGTCTGTGACATCACCTGTTTTTTCTTGATATCCCTGAGAGCAGCAATGTCATCAGGAGCATCGGATGGTACACTGGTAACTACACCAGTACCTAAGAAAAACACAGGCAAGACACAATACATAAAACATAGAAAATGATACTGCAGATCTTGTCCTTTACCCTCCATAACCCTCAGAAACAAGATGACACAGGGGGCATAATTATTAAAATTGTGACATTTCAACTTAGTCATTTAGAAATTCCAATTATCACTAACTCTACAGAGATTCATCAATAGGACACATGAGTACAAAGAGACAAACTACTACCCTGCAGCAACACAGACAAGAAAAATAGATAACTGACGTCTAACAGGATAGAGGCACTCTGCAATAAGGTCAATTTTAAATGATTGCAAATGTTATGTGCTGGAGGGAAACAAGAACCTATTCCATCCATCCTTTGACATCACAGAGCAATACATCTGAATTCTACCTTGACCTTGTCCTGCTATCTTGAGTCTCAAAGATTTTTCCACAAAGCTTGAGCAAAACAAAACGCAATGTCATAAAACGGGGATAAATTTCAGTCAGATTCTCTGCAGAAGAGAGCAACAAAGAGGTGGAAAAACTGAAATATTTAGAAGTATTCGTGATTTCCAGTTATATAAGAGAGGAAGGTGCCACTCCTCAGGAATTATCCTGCAATTTTGAGTAAAATCAGCAACAGCATCCATCTACAACCATGTAGCTTCAATGTGACAAAATTCTACCTTAAAAAGGAACAGCACAATTTATCAAAAACATAAAACATCAACTAAAACGAGCACCGCTGACCAGGTGCAAACACTCAGCTGGTGCCGACTCCAAGGATATGACAATAGCACAAATTTTTCTTTGAAACAGCTGAGCTAAAAATGTACAAAACATTTTTCCTACAAAGGTAATCCCAGCTTCTTGTCTCATACCTTTGTCCTCCTTGATGGTGAGCATGGGTAGAGCATAGATAATCTTGTAGGAGGTCAGAGGAGCACTCAGAGCACAGCCGAGGATATCCTACAATGACCACAAAAAAATAAAATAAACAAACGTGCATTTGCAAATAGCAAAGGCATGACATTGAGGCCACAGAACCATAAACCTTAACTGTTGTTTTAATATTTGATAGCATTTTGTTATTTATTCATTGGAATGACAGAATAGTAGTAATGGCAGTGCGACACTGAAGCTTCGATACGTGCTTCAAGCCCTGAACTTACAATTCCATAGAACCACGTAACTGCTTCATTCCCCGAATGAATCACCTGACTGGTTTGTGGTCCAGTCAGGTGCTGCTGTTAGCCCAGCCCTCTCACCTCAATAATACACACATTCATCAATCTTTATTTGTAAATAGAACAAAAGTAGTACCTGTCCCAGTATTTCCATGATTACTGGCACCACTCCATTTTCCTTGGTGAAACCCTGGAAGGACATATTCCTGGCAGCCCTGCTGGTGCAGATGAAGATGTCCCCACTGGTTGTCTCAAAGGCAACATACTTCATGTCAGGTCTCACCCAGCAGTTGGTCTGACCAAACATGGTCTCTGGTCTAAGAGTGGCAGCCACCAGGAAGATGTTTTTGCCTTTCATGCCACTGTGGGTAGTACAGAAACTATGGCTTAGTAGCAGCATTTATCAAGATGACTGTTACATTCAAGAGCATAAAATCTTTTTCTTTTTTTGTAAACATATCCTCTCCAAGAAAGTTTTTTTTTGGAGTACAGTGTTAAGTGTTACCTGCTGTAAAAGACTTTGGATTTAAATTTTGCTGTGTAAGGTTCAACGATCTTCATCTTGATCAGGGTGTATTCCTGAGGTCCCACTCCCTGTAAGTGAGGTACAAATGTTAAGGAAGAAAATTAGCTAAATAACAGCTTCACAATCACCACAATTTGAATTATAAGAAGGTTCTGTGATAAAGTAAAACAAAAATTTGCAAAATTCAATACAAACATCCTGTAAATGGTAAATCAGAAATAGCAATGGGCTCACACGGCCACTGAGAGAATCGAGTTCCTGCACTAAATCTGTGGTTAAATTCAGCACGTATTCTTTGCCTAAAAAATTATGTCACTTTATTTGGTACACCTGTTCAACTGCTCAGAAGTCACTTTGAATGTGGAATGGTTGTTGGTGCCAGATGGGCTGGCCTGAATATTTCATTTCTGATCTGCTGGGATTTTCCCACACAACGATCTCTAGAAAAAGCCTCATTGATGCTAGAGGTCAGAGGAGAATGTCCAAACTGAGAATGTCCATTAGCAAGCTAATGCTAATTAGCCCCCAGCCGCAAACACACACACGTGGTGGGCTGAATTTTTTTTTCTGGCTATAACCCTGAATATGGACCAGAATCTCTGAGGAATGTCTCAATCAACTCATTAAATCTACGCTACAAAGAATTAAGGGAGTTCAGAAGGCAAAAGTGGTCCAACCCAAACCAGTGAGGTGTACCTAATAAAGTGACCAGTGAATGCATATAGCTCGTTTGTCATGCATCATCTTATGCAATAATACAGCTGTTTTTTGTAAAGGGAAGTCTACCTCTCCTGTCTGTCTGTCATGGTCCATGCATGGCTGTCCGTCCTTGGGAGAATAGATGGTATACCTGCAGGGGAGTTCAGAATAAACAATATAAAAGACACAACCTGACATCAAATTAAACTACTTGAGGAAGAAAGCCAAACTTAAATGTCAGTCATCTACCAATGCCAAGTAGGATGAATTGTTTCCTATATTACTGAAGGGAAAAAAAAAAAAAAAACTTGTGGTAGAAAGCAAGTAAAACCCTAAAAACATCTCACCTTTTGCCAAATTTGATCTTTTTTCTCTCTTTTAGTGTAACAAACTGCCACCTGACGAAGGAATCGTAGAAGGGGTTCACATCTGTGGTGATGAATGAACGCCTCCAGTCCACCTGTGAGGTAATAACATAACACCAATGTGAACTTTTTGTCCCTCTTTTTTTTTTTTTGCTCCATCAAACTGCATGAATGTTCAAAAGCACAGAAACAAAATAGAGAAAGGCAGGTCTATTCTAATGTTAAATTATGATAACTAGTCACCTTGATTCCCATCCCTTTGAGATCTTTGACAGCCAGAGGAGGGAAATAATCCAGCCAGTGCTCAGCATCAGCAAAGCTGGCAATCTCCTGGTCATTTAGGCCCAGAGACCTCATGATGTCCCACTGGAAAGTGGAGGATCCAGATTTGGCCACTGCTTTACTCTAGAAAAGAAATGAGACAGAGTGAAGAATAAAGTAAACTGAACGCTGAACCAAGTTTTATGTGAGTTAGTCACAAAACAGAAATGCTCAGAAAAATCATCAAAACTCTATATTTGTGTTACGACTGCTCATCATAGATTACAATATATTAACAAAAAGAAAAAAAAGGGATAAACTACACACTATTTAAATAACATACTTAACTGTTATACCTTCAAATATTTTCCAAATTTTTGTAACTTCAAACCAAGTTTATGAAACTGTTCTGATCCTAACCCTGCAAATTCTGTCCTGTGTAATAAAAACCTAATAGAAATGTGTAAATTAAAAAACAGCTCAAGTGTTTATAATAAAAACATACACACAATAAATTAATTTTGAAAAAGCCATTTCTGCCCTGAGATGCTAACCTTCTTGCCCTTTGCTTTGTCCTTGATAATGATTTCATCAGATGCCACTGGCTTCTGCTTCTCTTCTTCCTCCTCGTCCGGAAACTGTGGAGGGTTTCCATACAACTCCATCTCTCTCTTCAGCTTATCTGCACAGGCCTGGAGGATATAACACGGATTAAAAATATCAGAAAAAAAAAGATGAAGCTCTGTTTGTGAGAGAGGGATTATGGCAAATGGCTAGTAGCAGAAATTAAATAGATTAATATTGACAAAGTAGAATATCAGAATTGGTTAAATATTTTGCTGGCTTAAACTGTGCAGTGACAATAAGAACAAATTGTAGTTACATGTTTGTATGATGAAAAGTGGTAAGATTGCACCGGATAATAGACTGCTCAGAAATATTCTGGATTATTTATTAATTTAAATTAAAAAAAAAAAAAAAAACTCACTTTGATCGGCATTCCTGTACAGTGCAACCCGAATGGAAAGAGGCATTTTTTCCCCTTAAGCGACTGGTAACCAACACCAAACTGCAGGAACAGAATTGAACAGCAGCAGCTAAGAGACCACAAATCACAATGTTTTGATCTTAACCCATCTGCCACAGATGATGACTCAAGTCAATGTCCGTTTGCAAACTCACCTCACATTTTGACAAGCTGAATGTATGGCCAAGGTGCAAACGGCCATTCATGTAAGGATAAGGGAAGGTGACCAGGTACTTGTTTTTGCTAGAAGACAGAAAAAATAATGCTGGAATCCAAAAGTTTTGGCTATATGGCATCTTTTCCAAACATTTTTACATAAACTGGGAAATAACACAAGACAACATGACTCAACAACAAAAAGATGCACTACACATCTGGTACAATATAAAAAAAATTAAGAGCAGGAAGGCCTGTAGAAACTGCTTTTACATTCCTGGGTACTGCAAATCTTTGTAAAAACTCTTTCTATATGGTGTTACAGTTGTATATTATCTACCTGGGACAAGTTTGAGAAATACTGTAAAATTTTTCAGAAAACTGATTGCAGGGTTCTTCTCGAAAATTAGAGATACTCACTTTGCACATTCCCCGACTGTTGTCGGTGCATCTTGCTCAAATGCTCTCTCCCTCTCCCATTTCTCCTGGATTTCCAATTCAATCTTTCTCAGAAAGTCCAACTTTGCTGTTCCTTTCCGCTCCTGAAATTCAGTGTGGAACAGAGGATCATAAACTTAATGCCATAACAATCACAGCTGCAATATCTAGCATAACCCAGACTTTTTTTTTATTTCTGTACTTGGCTCGACCGCTCATGTTAGCTAACTTAGCTAATAGCCACACTAAATTAATGTTCTAAGGCAGAAAATGTATTCTTTAAATAAGCTTTAACCATTTCCTACTGCAGATAATTAAAGCGTTAGACCTACCGCCATTTTGGCCCAAATTACGAGCAATTAATTACACTGTTCTCAGAGAGAAGAAACAGTTTAGTTTGACAAGAGAAACCCACGCCACCGGTGCCTAGCTGATGACACTTTCGCGTGGTTTTCTGGGAAATGTAGTGCATCGGGACTTTTCAGACGTCGTATTTTAAGCTATTGAGCAAATTAGCACATTAATCCGAGTAATAAAAAATATTAATCCTAATAACTTTGATACACAACTATAAGCCCATTTATCTGAGTTTAATTCATATTTGTTTTTTAAAAGGGGGCAAAATAATATAACATCCGCCGTCGTGCTTACGTTACGACAATTTGACCGTGTTGCCATGCCGTAAATTATTTTGTCCGATCTGCCAGGGAAGAGAGACAGAAGGCCTTAAAGCTTATAAATTTATAGACGATGAAAGTGGGGTTGTCAAAACGCTCTTTCTTTTTATAGACAGTATTGTAGTCTTTCTCACGATGATCATAGAAAATGTTGAAGCATTGAAGTCGTGGCTGGCAAAGCTCCTGGAGCCGATGTGAGTGTTGAATTGAAATGACATTTAGCGTGTATGCTACGTAGCTGCTTTAGCCTGCTAGCCGTTGGGTTAGCCTGGCATCAATGGAGTCTCGCTGGAGTCAGATGGCAGATTCTTGCACGAGTAGCTAACCATCATTGCCGCTTGCTGGCCTTTCGGAGCACAGAGAGGCACTTTTGTTTTTCATTAATAAGAATTGTGCATGATGTAGTAAGGTTTCCTTCGTTTGTTGCACTGTTAAATCTTGTCTTCTGATAATATTGTTGTTAAGCACGCAGTTGGCGCACGGTAGTGTAACTTTATCATGGGAAGCTCTTAGCCTCCAACATGTAGCCGCACTCTTGTTTAAAACAACTGGTTTGGACAAGTTACTGAGTTAAACTGTAGCTCTGATCTCCACATATTTCAAAGCTAAAGAGACATAAATCTTTGCTTTTGGAGTTTCTATAGTAACACATGTGCTGTGTAATCGTCCCTCTTGCCAGCGTAAGGTCGTAAAATATTTTAATTGTGTTGTTGAGGGCTCAGCTAACTAAGTGCATTAAGGGATTAATTTTCTTTTTTTCTGCGGGGGATCTGTTACAACACACACGCTGTTTAATCAACTAATGGAATAACTCCACAATATTACGGTGGTGTGCTTTTTGAACGTGTCCTCAGTGAGGTTCACCCTCTAAAAAAAAAAAAATAGGATTTATTTGCGTTTAAGGGGGAAGAGCCCTTACAGAACTAAAGTGAGTCTTAATTAAGCGTATTTAACTTAAAGTTTGACTTACGAACAGCATAGTTTAATGCACATTGTTAGTAAAACTGTAAAAAAACTATATGGCACGTTTTTGAGAGACTGTACTTTCTATTTTTGATATTTGTGATTGCTGATTATTGGAATACTGTACTCTGAGGTCAAATGTGACTGAAATTAATCTTGTGAGCCAGCAGTTCATTAACTACCAGCAGCTCTTTGCTTGAACTTGTTTGGATTTCTGTTTTTGTACTGTTCTAGTAGTCCCACAGCTGTTGGGTTGTGAGGCCTTTTAGTTTGATTTTTTTTTAATATGCAAATGTGTAAGTTGTGTAACATGTAGATATAAGATTATATGAAATTTTCATATCTCAGTTTACAGGGGCCGTTATATTGATTACAGTCAATATAACTGCAGAATTGTTAAATTATCCTGAAAAGGTACGCTGAAATAATCAGGTTTTATATTACTATATATTACTATTATTTTATAACTTTGATATTGAAAGCCAAGTGCAGATTTTAACTAAGACTAAGAACTTGTAAGTTGCAGTTAGGTATATCAAAGGCAAATTTACATAGATTCAAGTTACTCTTAAGAGGGTAGTGGTGGTCATGCAATGAGCCAAGCAGTTAAGATAAATACAAAACCCTTTGTAGGAGTCTGCATTGTTTTAAACACTTAAATATAACTCAACCACTGACACAGATTAAAAGAACAAAATAGGTTGGATGACTAAATTGTGTAACTTGGTATTGTTAGCTCACATCACAAACAGCAACAAAACACTGACAATGACTTTCATTATGTTTCAGGCTTTATTGTTACTAAAGTTTATAAATTTTGTTTTCTATTTAATTTTTTTAGCATCTGTTTTAGTACACTTAATTTGTGTATTATTTTCTGTGTACGTTTGTGCGTTACTACTTTATGCAACTCCATTGATAGTACTGCTGTCTTACTTTACCAGGAAACTCTTGTAAAAGAGATTTTTAATCTCTCGAGTTATATTTTCCTGCTTAAATGAAGGTTAGAAAACAGTGTAGATAACACAGAGCTTCTTTTTACATGATTGAGACGCTATTAGCAAGTTAGACAGATGTACCTTGACATGCCCCTCATTTTGAAGGCCCCCACATCATACATTTCGCTAAAAGCTTACTTTGCAGTAACATCTGAGCCCTTTTCTTTTCACCGTGACCGTGTTTAACACATCTTGAAGCATTTGTGTAAAAAACCAAACCACGACCGCACTTCAGACATAGTCACTGCTCTCTGTCATCTTTTTCACTTTTTCAAAGAGCGATCATCAAACTATAATGCTAAGAAATGCTACCATGGAAACCCGTAGCCCTTTAAATCCTAATAGAATGATGACTTTTCTGTTATTCCGTGCATTTGGTGGCTTATTTCTTACGTTTTGTGATAATGTTGTCTCACTTTGCATAGGCTATGATTAGGTTTACTTTGCATACATAGATACTTAAACAATGCTGAGATACAGCGTATTTCAGTTGGTTTAACGACAACATTTTCTCCCGATTTTGTGTCACCTTTTTTCTATTATTACACATATGAATAAACACTTCACTTGTTGAGAATATATATTTTAATCTGCAGATGTGATGCTGACCCCTCTGCATTAGCCAACTATGTAGTCGCTCTTGTGAAGAAGGACAAACCAGAGAAGGAGTTGAAAGCACTTTGTGCTGATCAGCTTGATGTCTTCCTACAAAAAGGTATGAATTTTATTTATATAAAGTTTTTCTGCTAAACTGGCAACATGCCATTTTGACATTGTGTAGCTCTTTCTGTTCAAGGTAGATCAAAAGGTTTTCCGCCATCATTAAGCTAACAAGGGAAAGCCATTTATTTTATTTCCCTTGTACATTTCAGACAATTGAGGCTTTGCAGTTATGTCACAAATCCACTGTGAATCAAAGCCGGTGGCATTGCGGAGGTCAATTAGTAAACTGATTATTAAAAATTAGTTACTAAGTTTAGGAGGATCAGAAGAGTTTTTAATGTGTACCAAAAAAAAAATGTGGTGCCCCTTCAACTGGGTGTAGTTTTACAACCAGGACTGAAATATATAGTTTTTATATAGCTGTTTTACTTGAGCATTAAAATACATTTGGTTATCATAAATAACAAGAAAATTATTCTACTTGTTTAGTAAAATAAAACAGACTCTTTACCTTAAATATATATTTAAAAAAAAAAAAAACTTGATTCAAGCTAGAAGATGATCAGTATGGAAATAAACATAAACATAAGGCATGCTGGCTTTCAGTGAAACTGACAATGTTAGTCATTACCCAAGATTATTAAAAGCTGTGCCTTGGCAGAATGTCAAATAAACATGCTTGACATTATTGCTGCAGAAGCTACCTCTAGGCCCTCACAAGTCCTGTGTGTTAATAATTAATAGTTATACCTATGCAGCCTGCATTCTGCAGCAGGCCATGTTAATGAAGCATCATTTGTATAAGTGGTGAGGCAGGCAAAATGCCATCAATTGTATAGTGTCTTTTACGTTTAATTTAGACCATTAGTAATGCAATCTGCTCTAAATTATCACCATCTTGCGTTTCCCAAATATGGCCACCAGAGGGAGTGTTACATCATTTGAAAGTAATTCTGTATCCACAGTTGTCTCTTCATTTAGTCTCTTATTTTTAGCTGAAGTTATTTCCTTAAAAGTACTTTTTTGTTTAAATCTGCATTTTTTTAAAATCATGTTACATTTTTATCAGGCAGCTTTCCCATGTTTCATGTCTGTACTGTTCCTATGTGTTATTAACTCTGCCAAGGAGGTTATGTAGCATATGCATGTGTGTCATTCTGTCTGTAACCAATGAATTCTGATAAAACTTTGTAGCGGTGTCGAGTGGGGTCATGTTAACAAATTAAAATTTGGCTTACTAAGTCCTTCAAGGTCAACTCACTGATTTATTGGTCAAACTTAGAAACTGATTCTTACATGTGTGGTGTGTATTGTCAACATATGGAAAGTACTGCATAAACATTTAAAATATGTCACATTTGACCTCTCTGAGGTCAGTAGATTGAGCTGAAGGTCAAACAGATAATGCTATATAGAGCTGTTTAATAAAACTGTTTCTTTGTTTGTATTAACAACACACAGGGATGTGAGATTCTGAATCTCACATTATTTTGGACGTTTGACCTCCTCTGCAAGGTCAAATAATGTCAAACTTTCATAAAATATCTTTTCAATTTAAAACTATGCTTAAAATTCTACAGTCTTTGTTTGTATTGGTAACGTTTAAGAAATGATATTGATTCATGGGTGTTTTAAATATCACATTATAGAGGTCACATTTGCCCTCTGATCTCACATCTGTCTTTTAAGTTGATCCCAAAATGTGTTCTATCTTTAAAGAAAGAATTTTCAAGAGAGAGAATGAGCTGCCTAGTTAGTTAGAAATATACTGTAGTGTAACATTATATAATAAGCTCAAGTTATTTATGTCCAGTTATTTATAAATCAGTACCTGTTATCCATTACATACTCTTACATAATGCTTTTCAAAGTAAGCATCTGTCATGCTATCCTTGTGATTTTTACTGCACTACAAACTTCTTAAAGTATGTTTTATAAAGAACAAAGAAAACAAAATGAATACAAAACACAACACTATTCCCTTAAAAGTAAATACTGCCCAGAGAGTGAGCTGCCCTGACAGAGGCTTGAGAGTGCTTCTTGTTTGTTCTCTGTTTGCTATGCTTTCAGGCCTTGGGCCCTTTTTTCTGTCTTTGAAGAAGAATGAAACTGCACGCAACTTTTAATCGGTTCTCGTGATTTATTTTTGTCCTTGCAGAGACAGTGGGATTTGTTGATAAACTTTTTGAATGTTTAACAACTAAGAACTACCTGGGAAACCCTGCTGCCAAGGAAACTCCCAAAGAGGAGATTAAACCACCTGCAGTGAAGGCTGACATTATTGAGGTACGCCCTGAAACTGAATAGCTTGCCTTTGAAAATGAATCCACTTGTATACAAAGCATCCTTAATGCTGGTTTAGTGGTTTTGTTGCAGTGGGCATTTAAATTTCATTTTGAAATCAAAGCTTTTGATGAAATCACTTGTATTTCCAAATGCCTTTTTGTTTAAAAAGAGTTAAAGTTGTATCATAACTGTTGTTTCCTTCAAGGCTGAAACGTTAGAGGAAGACAGAGAAAACAGGCGAAGGAGAAGTCCTCTGAGAAATCGCTCTGACTTCAACGAGTCCAGGTATGTGGCTTCCATTTAACTTTGTCTTTATTACCAAACATAAAACACTTGCAGATACTAGGACATGTCAGATGTGCAGTACTTACGTTTCTGTATCTTTCTGAAATGTTTAGTGCATAGTGATGTTGTGTAGTTATACAGAGAGCTTACCAAGTGGCTATATTTGCATGGCTTGTTTCAATCCCCATGAGTCCTGCTTTTAGCTTGATGAAGGCCCTGGTGTCCACTAACGTGTCCCTTGGCTGTGGCACATCTAGTTACGGCAGATTGGAGAGTTCATTGACTGATATAAAATTATTAAAAACAACATTTGGAGTGTTTGTCTTTAATATTTCATTTTTATTTTTGAAATTTCTGCCTATCATTGCCAGAAATGAAGTTGTCACTTAATTATTTTTTTTTTTTTACTTTATTTTTTTTAATGAACATTTGCTGTGAAAAAGCTTCTGATAATGAAACTAAGCACTGCCCACTAGTTAAATACCAACAGCCTGTTTAGGGAATGAAGGGGATTGTGCACATTTAAAACAAAGGAAATTAAGGCTCTCCCTAATAACTTGTTTCAGCTAAAAGCCTGCTTCTCTCAATTAGAGATCATTATTTTGGGGCTGATGTTAAGTATGTACAGATGGAAATGATCCCCGGGTCTGTATTTGACATAAGACCCACATTTATGTGTCTGGAAACCTGTCAAATATTCCTGTGTGAATTATGCATTTAAAACCAGCAACCCCTCTTAACTTCTCATCCACACAGGAACCGCGATGACAGGAGGCGAGACGAGCGCAAGCGCCGTGACTTCGATCGGCACGGGAAGAGTGGCAGTGACTTGCACCGGGAGCGGGAGCGCCACGAGCGTCGCAGGGGCAGTCCCCGCGGGAGAAGCTACAGCCGGAGCCGCAGCCGGAGCAGGAGTGGCAGTCGTGGAAAGAGCAGGGACAGGGAGCACAGAGGAGGCAGAGGTGAGAAAGTCCCCTCCCCCACAACCAGTAACAACAACACAGGGGACCAAACATTGAGGAGTGAAGAAGCTCCTGAATCTCTTGTTAGAACTGCTGAACAGTGCGTTAGTGATAGCGCTGCTGGAGACATCCTGAATGTGAGGTCCTTTACATGAGAAGACTTGTAGAAGTTACGCATGTAGCCGATTGTATCTTTTTCTGTCAGTATTGTTGGGAGTTGGTAGAAAGGAAGGAATAATGTGGACAGCTTTGCAGTCCTATCACTGGGGATTCAACAACATGGGTTGGAATTGGTCTTCGTACCACCAAGGTTACTTTGCTTGTCTTTGTTTGCCATTATAATCATCTTTTTTTTTTTTTTTTCTCAAATGTAGTGCTTTTAAAACTCAGCTCTGCTACACTACACAAAAAAAAAAAGTGCTTTGTCTTCAACAGACTTCAAGTCAAAGTTTGAGGTAGAAAGGAAGGAAACTGACGGCTACAACTCTTCCACGACATCCGGCCCACAGCAGCAGCAGCACCCGCCGCCTCTTCTGCCCCTGCACACACCTCTGCATCCCTTTTCCTCTTCTTCCTCCTCATCAGCTGGAGTCTCGGGAGCTGGGGGAGTACCGATAGCAACACCAGCTCACTTGCCCGACAGCACTACAGACAGCTGGTCTGGCTATTATGGAGCAAGGCAAGATGGTATTTGCAAGCCATTCAGCAGCAAGAGCGCTTCACTCAAACAGCGCTGCAGGGATTACGATGGTAGGAACAGAGTTAATCATCTTTATCTCACTTGTTTTGATTTTCTTCTTGCTGTCATTTCTTTGGTCTTTTATCTGTTATAGCCCAGCAGTGTTGGGAGATATATTCTGTGCATTTCAAAAATGATCACAGTAATGTTGCAGCTTTTGATAAAATTTAAAGAAAATGTTTTTTTCCCCCAAATATGACAGTTGTTGTACAGTTTGCTCAAGCTACAGTTTAAACGCTACTTTTTTCGTCCCCTGGGGCTTCGGTGCCTTGTTTAGTCTCTTCACTAATGACCACTGTTAAGCACACATCCCTTTATCCCCAGTGAAAGGCAGAAAAGCAAGCAAGCTCCCTCTCACTCCCCTCTGCACAGAGGCTCAGGAGGGTTTAAACTTACCCACTGTCCCTGAAGCACGCTGCTTTCTGTCACAATGCTCAAACACAGCCACTAGAGACCCAGTTCCTTAATGAGGCTGAGGGGTAAATACATGAACCGTGTGTCTTAGCTGCTGTTTGTTCATTTTGTTTAATTCCTCTGTTTGGTTTTGTTAGTGTGTTTCTTAGTTGTTGTTGTGTTTTTTTTTGTGAATACATTTTAACCATCTCATTGAAAAATTAAGTTAGATGAAAGTACCTCAAAGATTTGTCAGGTGACTGTACAGCAGCAGTATATATATGAACTCTGTGCTGTGTACGCCATTTATGAAAATTGTTTTTCTTTCCCTCTCACAGAAAAAGGATTTTGTGTCCGTGGTGACCATTGTCCCTATGATCACGGCAGTGACCCCCTTATAGTTGATGATGTCAATCTACCAAATATTATTCCGTTCCCACCCCCACCTATTTTGCCGCCTGCCGGGCTGCCCATGCCCCCCATCACCGAGCCACCTCCCTCCCTCAGGATGCCTTCGATGCCACCTTATGGCCAGCCACCACCGCCAGGCGTTTTCCCTATGACAGGTGAGTATTAACGTTCCTCTAATGTGTAAGTAACTAATGAGGTAGAACATTATTTATAACATTGATATGGTAGCCACTTCAAACATTTTAGCCTTTGGAACACAGGTGATTTCACAAAGCCAATGCCAGCTGTGT
Organism: Cichlasoma orientale; assembly: GCA_034780415.1. Taxonomy (NCBI): domain Eukaryota; kingdom Metazoa; phylum Chordata; class Actinopteri; order Cichliformes; family Cichlidae; genus Cichlasoma; species Cichlasoma orientale. The sequence continues at coordinate 185,268 of JAVDPK010001459.1, read as the reverse complement.
CCAAAAACAAATAGATGGTATGTATGTATTTCAGGATAACAATGCAAAGTACTCCTGAGTGCTTAAAAAGGAGGACATTTTGCCTTTTATTCAAGAGGCTTCTTCAGTTCTAAAACAACTGGCAAAGAGTCCCAGTGCCATTTAACTTCTAGTGAGCGCAGTCCCCTTGGAGGTGGTCCTGAGGGTCATTTACCCGCTGTTACTCACGCAAGTCGTCACATGAGCCAAGTTGTAGAAAAAAGGCGATCACTATCTATGTGAAACTAGGCAACTCATACTAAAACAGTCGATCAGAGGTCCTGAAATGTTCCAGAAGTTAAGCTAGAGATTAGGTTTTTTTCTACATGGCATTTAGCAATATATGCATGTATAAAAACACTTGCTTGACTTTGTGCTGAATTAAACAGCTCTTTAGATGTAAATCTAATGCAAAGCACAAAAACCTTATTTATGTAGCTAAATACTAGTAGAGCAGAGTTTTGTTACACAGTCGAGTTACCCATTGTTCATATACAGTACATAGAAAATAATTTTTGTTGCATAAGTAAATCATATATTTCACACGTCTACAAAGAAAGGAGTGATGGCTGAAACATTTTGATTTGATTGTGTTTTATTGTTCCAGTTACTTTGATTGCACTGGTTGTTGAAGTTGTGTGATTGTTTTGTTTTTTCCTCTTGATAAATATGTCATAAAGTTTAAGCAAATCTTTTGAAAAGATGGTGCAACTTTGTGGTGTCTCCTCTTTCATTTTAGCAGTCAGACTGTCACTGATGTACTGTCTTTCACTACCATACTTGTAATATAACTGAGACATCAGCTTGGGCTTGTGTCTCCCTCAGGTCCCCCACTGATAGCAACCAGTGGGATTGATACCCCCAACCACCAATCTGCAATTACTTCTTCCCCTCCTGTCGGACCGCCTGGCGTGGGCCTGCCTCCTACACTTCCTCCTCCTCCACCTCCTTCCTCGAACTCATCTGTATCCCTTCGTCCCCAATATGTCCAGTCTGAATGTAAGCAGGGATCCTTTTGCTTTCAGATTGGGACTGTGGGTTTGGAAGAGATGTTGCTGTGACTTTTTAAATTTCCCTCTCATTGTGTTTATTATTGTGGTGGTATTTTAAAATTTTCATTTCCGTGAGCTTACATAGTTACAGTAGAATAAAGGTTTATTGAATAGCTCTCACTGTATTAGTTATTTTAGATAAGTTTCTTTTTTTTTTTTAAAGCTTGTTGTGTTTCTGTTTACTGTCACTGTAAGGTCATTATATGCATTGTGATTGTGTGTGCACAACAGTCATTCGTTTCTTGAGCATGCAGTAACAGTTGTGGACCAGAAGGTAGCAGTGTGTACTAACCTAAAAAAAAAAAACAACAACAACAACAAAAAAACAGTGTCTCTGGGAATTTTGCTGTGACTCATTTAGTTGAGTGCTTCTGATGTGATTACGCACATGAATGGTTCCAGTTACAGCCACTTTTAAAGACTTAAACCAATTTCATTTGAACTTTTTGGTAATTGCAAACTTGGAGTTTTTCACCTGTTACCACAACCGTTATGAAGGGTCTCTTTGTGCTAGTTTTACACTTGTGTTAGAATGCAAGCGATTTTCTTTGTGGTTTTTTCCCTTTCTTTCCCCACTTAGTATAATTGTAACTTTAATTTTATCTTTGGTATGTTTTGCTCATAATTTTTTAGTTGTAAAACGTGTCTTAATCCTGGGCTTTATATTTAACTCACGTCACAGGTTGCTGTATTTTCAGCGGTTACATTTACACTTTTATTTGTGTTTTCTTGTATTCATATTTTTAAGACTTTTTTCATATTCCTCTCTAACAGCTTGTGTGGGTGTGTGTGTGTGTTCACTTTTACACATTAGACAACTATGATCCAGAAGGTTACAACCCAGAATCTCCAGGCCTGACTGCAGCAGGACGTAACCCGTACCGTCAGTTTATCCCCCGGGTGCAGACTCAACGCTCCAACCTCATCGGCCTCACCTCCAGTGAAGGTCAAGGATCCAGAGGTAACAACTTTTACCTTCTTAGTATTCTTTTTAAATCCAACCTGATTCTGGGAATCTGACCTTATCAGACTGATTTGACTTCTTGTGTGTCTTCTAGCTGCCAACATAGTGATCCAAACAGAGCCGGCTACTGCACCCAGCACTCCAGGAAGTAACGTGTCCCGTTTCAACACAGAGCAGGACAGCAGGAAGAGAACCATGGGACCCAGTACAGCTGAGGGACCAGCACCTAAAAAACCCTGGATGGAGAAGTAAGAAATTAAAGGGGGGGGGCACATTTAATTTAGGATGGCGTGTATTCTGTACAGCTGTTTGTGTTCCGTGAAGGAATCTGAGGATACTAGCCAGCTGAAATTTAATAAATTTGGTGCCTCACCCCATTTCCTGTTACTGCTAAGGAGCTTTGTTTCAAGCCGCACTGAGTCACAGGCAGGGCCACACCAGAATCCCAATGATGCAATTTCATTGCAAAGTCTATCTGGAGTCCATTTTAACTGATATGTAGGTTGACATGCAGCAGTCTTCTGTAAGTAAAACCATAATATGGCTTAATATCAAGGCAGAAACTTGAATCCCAGGTCACCAATATTGTGAGCCCAAAATGTTGATTACCCTATCTTCCTTTTTCCTTTTGTTTTTATGAAAACAAACGTGCCAAACTTGTAATATTAGTATTGAAATCTTCTTTCAGGCCGAGTTTTAACAATCAGCATAAGGGTGCTTTTCCCAAGAGGAATCACTATGTGAATACAAAGTTGGAGGTGCGCAAGATCCCGCGTGAGCTCAACAACATCACCAAGCTCAACGAGCACTTCAGCAAGTTTGGAACCATTGTCAATATACAGGTAAAATGCGTCTGATGCTGCTTTGTACTACCAAAGCCTTAAAAGGTTTCCAGTTTTCCTTGTTGGGTGGCTGTGATTCAGGAAGTAGAGCATCATCTACTAATCAGAAGATTGGTGGTTCAATCCCTGGCTGCTTCAGTCTGCATGCCAGATGCAAGATAATGAACCCCAAGTTGCTCTCGATGCATTCGTGTGTGTGTGTGTGTGTGTGTGTGAGTGTGAGAGAGAGAGAGAGAATGGGTAAGTGAGACATGTTCTATAAAGTGCTTTGAGTGCTTAAGTATTGGAAAAAAAAACACTATATAAGAATCCATTTACTGTTCTGATTGATGTAGAGCAAATTAGAAGTATTGTAACTGTGATTAAAACTTCAAAGTAAATTAAACCTGATTTAAACATCCTAAAAAGGTAGTTAAGGTTAGTTAATTGACTGGTGACAATGTTGGATTGCCAAATTTCCTAAATGTGTGTGTGTGTGGGGGGGGGGGGGTTG
>JAVDPK010001459.1:144623-167454 GCA_034780415.1 Cichlasoma orientale | reverse complement strand
GGGGTGTGAGTTATCCTGCACGAACTTGAAATTGGACTTATAGAAATCTAGAAATAGTATAGACTACAAATGTTGGTGTGATAATACACATTGATAACTCGGGGCAAAATATGACACGTTCTGGGCCTAGGAGACCCCCCCCCCCCAAAAAAAAGTCCAAATAACAGGGCTCTCGTCAATGAACTGTTTTTTTCAATTAAAGAATTATAAGGCTTTTTGGTTCTGGTTATTCTTAGACGCTTGCGCAAAGAGCCCGCAATTTTGCAACCTGTAAGTTGAGCAGAAGAGAGGGCGGGAGGAGGGAGACTGAAAGGAGAGGAGGAGGGGGGAGAAAGAGGGAGAGGGGAATGCCGGGAGGCGCTGCTGATGTTAACTGTTCAGTCTGGTGAAGGACAGCAAAGGAGCTGTGTAGCTATCCGCGCCCCGGCTTTCATGTCAGGGGCCACACTGCTTGCGAGGTGCTTGCAGGGAGGATGATGATGACCATGAACGGCAAGCAACATTTCTCCATGCACCCGGCTCTGCACGAGCCCAAGTATCCCGGCCTGCACTCAGGCTCGGAGGGCATGCGCAGAGTCTGTCTGTCCGCCCCACAGGTACGTTCAGGTCAGGGGAGAATGGCTGGAGGTGAGAGGAAGGGGGAAATATCACACTGGAAATGTCTGTAAAGTTGATTTGACAGGACTTTGTTCTATCCGCTATCTCTCCCTCTCTCCTCTGTCTGTGCCCCCCTCCCCCCCAACCCCATCCTCCCTATCTCATCCACATGTCTATTCAAGCAATGCTCTTGCTTTCATATTAATTTTTATGACCTGCGCTTTGAGGAGGGTTCTCTCCTCTCCTCGGCGCTGCTTGCCTTTGGAAAATGTTTTTTAGATCCTGAGAGCTGCTTGACAGAATTCCCCACTGACTCCAGTATGCGCACTCTTGCTTGCAGCTGCAGGGCAATATATTCGGAGGCTTTGATGAGAGCCTGCTGGCACGGGCAGAGGCTCTGGCGGCTGCTGACAGCATTGTCTCTCACGGCAAGAGTCACCCGTTCAAACCAGACGTGACTTACCATACCATGAGCAGTGTCCCCTGCACCTCAGCTTCCTCTTCTTCCTCTACTACCGTGCCCATCTCCCACGTTCCTTCCACCATCACCTCTCACCACCACCACCACCACCACCACCTCGGACAGACCCTGGAGGCCGGGGACCTCCTGGACCACCTCTCCACCAGCCTGGCTGTGAGCGGGATGGGTGCTCCAGAGCCTCCAGGGATGACCACGCCGGCCCACCACCACCAGCACCCTCATCACCACCTTCAGACTATGGGGCAGCTGCACCAGGCGATGGCCACTATGGCCCACCCTCACTCCCTGTCCGCGCACGGCGGCATGGCTTGTGTCAACGACGTGGAGTCGGATCCCAGGGAGCTGGAAGCCTTCGCCGAGCGGTTCAAACAGAGAAGGATCAAACTCGGGGTGACCCAGGCGGACGTCGGGTCAGCTCTGGCAAACCTCAAGATCCCAGGAGTGGGATCCTTGAGCCAGAGCACCATCTGCAGGTTCGAGTCCCTCACCTTGTCCCACAACAACATGATCGCTCTCAAGCCGGTTCTCCAGGCCTGGCTAGAGGAAGCCGAGGCTGCGTACCGGGAGAAAAGCAGCAAGCCGGACCTTTTCAACGGGAACGAGAGGAAAAGAAAGCGCACCTCCATCGCCGCGCCGGAGAAGCGCTCTTTGGAAGCGTACTTTGCCATCCAGCCCCGGCCCTCCTCGGAAAAAATTGCGGCCATTGCCGAAAAACTGGACCTGAAAAAGAACGTGGTTCGAGTGTGGTTTTGCAACCAGCGGCAAAAACAGAAACGAATGAAATACTCTGCGGTGCACTGAGTTTCACAGATCATGAATAAAATAGCCTACTACATTTTTGATCGAGTGATTAATAATAGCCTAAGTAACCTAACTAACAGGGATTTTTCAACACGTCTCATTTTGGATTGTCCCCAGAAAGACGTTTGCTTCCATTTGGTGTCACGCACTCTTCATTGTTGCACTTTTTCGATTTTATTATTATTAATATGGGACTTATAAATGTGTTATAGATCTGTAAGGAGGATGGCTTTGATGTTGTCTTGTATCTTGCACACTCTAAATGTGGATTTTTAGAAAATTCACCCTGACAATTTGTCACATTCAGGGATATTAACTCACTTTTTTTTAAAACCATAAAATGGAGTTTATGGAGGCTACATTTATGGACTGTTCAAATGTCAGCGTTGTTAAACTGATGTCATCTAAAGACGTTAGGAATTCCGGAAGAAAAAAAAGATTTTGTAAGATAATTGGTTGAGACCAGAGTTTGTCCTCCACATCACTGGCTCATAAATACTGAACAATATATTCTTTTCACCTCTTTTTTTTTATCCATTCTGTGAAGAATTTAGTGGAATGTGTCCTCAAGCATAAAGTGTTCACTTTCTAAATCACTATTTCCTTTATTTATTTATTTATTTATTTGCAAATTAATCAGTTGTCTTCGTGAACCGTGTGAAGGTAATTTACGCACAAACGACAGGGACTCTTTCACAAGGTATATATGACACTTTGAGTCTGGCTATCTTTAATTATTTAGAAATGACAGTGACATTCTTATATATGAGGCACATACGTGTGGCTTTGGCTGCTGCTATATTTTAGTATTTTGATGTGAACATGTTTTGGAGCATTACAGGTGAGCTGTATATTTATCATATAGCCCAGCTGTATACAGTATACAGGCCTCCATCACCCTGATCTAAGTATTTATTTTCCTCACTCTTGATTTCACTTGAAAAAAAATGTGTGAAGTTTAACATTAATAAATAATCGGTTATTTTCTAAAATCCCGCTGAAGCGACTTTATTTCTGATTTATGAAATTGCATTAATTTTAATCTTGAAGTTACAGCGCAAGAAGCATTACTGTGACGTACAAATCGCAGACCAAAATCCTGAGAAGCGCCAAAAGGCCATAACTTTATTGTAAAGGGCCATAACTTTATTGTAAACTGTTTGTTTTTATGGGAACTCACCAGACTGTTTTATTTATAAATCCCCAGACCTCTGCTGGGATTAAATATGTATTGTCGTATATGATAGCCAGCAAGCACAAAAAAGACGGGCCTCCATTTCTACAGCAATTTTCACACCGCGGAGCGCTGACTGTGTGTCCTCTACACGCTACTTATGGCCCCTTTCTCTAATTAGCACAGTTTTAATTATGGATGCCCTCATGTCACCGTGCATGGGGTTTGAAATTATTAAGTAATGACGATGCAATATTAATTATATATTGGTATAAAACGAAGTAATGTGGGAGAGTTGGGAGTAGAAGCCTGACTGGGAACTCTGGGGAGACGACACGGGCTGCAGCAGAGGTTACCGCAGGAAAAAAAGGGAATGATTTTTATGATTTTATTTTTTTTCTGTTTGCCTAAGTAAGTATTTACTTTTTCTTTCCCCCCTTTCTTTCTTTCTATATTTTTATTTTTTTTGCTGTTTAAATTTTTAAAATAATTTTCATTTAATTATTTGGGTGAAACACGCAATAGCCTACACATTTAATGTCGCACCCAGTAATTATTAGTATTAGTAATTGTTGTTGTATTTTTAAATGGAATATAGCTTAGTGCTTTTTAATATGGGAAACACCAGTTTCTTCTAGCATTGATAATAAAATAAAATAAAATAAAATAAAATGTTAATATTCAAAAACGTTTCCGCCGACATCAGTTTCGTCTTCAGCCACGCAGCGGATCAACTTACAAACACACGGAAACGTTTTTGGCTCTAATTAATATTCAGTTTGATTATGAGAAATGATTCCTCACAGTATAATCTATGGAGATTAATATGAATTTGAGAGGAGAACAGTAAGATAAAATGCAAACCCTCTGCTAATTGTTTTTGCTCTGCAGATTATTTTTAGCCTATTTGTAGGGAAATATTTCTGTTGAATCGTTATTAAAAATGACCTTCTACCATATGCGACCCGAGCCAAATGGATGGCATGTTTGTGGCACAAAAATTAAGATAAAACAGGAGCATGGCAGTGTGAATAATTGATCTTTGTAATACCAGTATTGATATCATAACGTCCTCCGTACGTGGTAAGTTGAGCTGAAGGATTGTGCGTTAGCGGCATGTGGCGACTGAGGGCACTTCAATTATTCAGCAGCAGCTGAAAGGTATATTGCATTTTCTCATGCAATAACAGAGACGTGATGAGGGGCCAATTTATGCATCATCTGTAAGGCTATATGAAAACGCGGTTTGAAGCAAACTACAAATGATTCACTCTCAAGAGTTAAGACTGATTACGCAGAATAAAAAAAATAATAATTCAAGAGGCAAAAAGAGAAAAAAAAAGGCGAACGCTGATAAAGGGAGAAGGTTGTATGTGTTTACTGGAGAAGTTTTCATGCAGGGAAGACTATTTTTGACAGAATGGGGATGAAATCTCTGTTTAATTGCTGAAGAATAGGTACACATATGCATCTCCCGCTCTCTTTCTCTCTCAGCTTGCTTTAAAGCACACATTCTCACAGGGTGGCTGTCATCCGTGGGAGCAAACTAAGGGAATGTGAGGGGAGGGATGGGAGCCAAGACACCCCAAACTCAATAATTCATCCGATGCCAGTAGCAACAAATGAGAATGTGACCAGAGCGAAGGAAGACAGCTACCTCTGCGCTCTCTATTAGTCACCTTCTATTATCATCAGAAGCCAAACCGGCGCAGGACCTACCCACACTGCTGATACACACACATATACACACCTGTGTGCAGCACGAGCCTGGATACACATGCACACGCGCACACAAAGAGATTGTGTTACTCTCCAGAAACTTGAAGCCAAGATGATGGACGTCTTTTAAAGGTACAGCAGGTGATGCTCCGCATGTTTCTGTTCCCTTCTCCATGCTTCGGTGTGCGAATCAACATTAGTTGTCCTTCTGTTTAGCTAATGATGCCAAACATGTACATTACTTCAAATAGCCAACTGCATTAGTACAATTTTTAGGTTATTTTTCAATTTAATTTTTGATTTCTAATGTAAAGAATTTAAATTCTACTGAGTTTACAGTTTAAGATATTAAAATACCAGCATTACTGTTATAAAGCAAATTAAACTATCCATCTTTCTGCAGCAGTGTGCAAAGATTTTTGGCACTTCAGATATTTAGATTCTTATCCATCCCATTAGGGACCCAACTGACAGTCGTGTTGAAGTGCAGTATTTTTAGAGTCCTGCAACAGATGCAATGTCCCCCACAGAGGCCTTATCTCAACATTACAGAGTCAGTCTGAGATCACATAAAGAGCAAGACACTGAAGTGACCTAAATCCGCAGACACATGGCCACCCTTTGTCTTTGCTTACCATACTTTGTATTAAGTTAGCACATAAATAAAAGCTGAATATTACTCATTAATAATGTGTGTGATAAATTAATTCCACTGTCCCATATGAGAGTGCCTGCTTTATTTTCTGTTTTTATAGTTGAATATATTCAGGCAGAGGGCATCGCTCTGGTTTATAAGAAGAGCCTGTGATTGCTTCCAACATAATGGAATCATAATGTAATAATATGAACTTGCTTATAGTATTTTCAATAATGATATTTTGACTCAGATCAGTAGTTTGACTTTAAACGACACATATTATGAAGCATCAGCGATCCTTTCACACACACACACAGTAATTCATCACTTCCAAAGACAAAGCGAGGAATTTAAGAAAGAAAAACGTTAAGAGTCTAACACCCTGTGCTCGAGGCCAAAATGTCTGCCAGCTAACAAATTATGCAGATACTATTCAGATGTGAAAACATGTCTGAATAGTATGTGTAGAAATGGCACCTCTAGAAGAGAGAGATCCTTCCAAGATAATGGATGAGAAGTAATTAAAAAGAATTCAGTGCAAATTAATACAATTTTCTGGCAATTTTGTTTCAGTTTCACAGAAGAGTGTGTTTGTGTTCCAGTTTCAAAAATATAAAGGATGAAGGAGGGGCGTATATTAGAGACAGTCACAGAAACTCACTTATATGCACTTGCTTAATTCATTCAGTGGGTCTGAAGAACAGTATTATATACCCCATTCATTATTCAAATCCTCTCCATTATCAAAGTGCCCAGAGAAATAAGACTAACCCAGCCAGAAATAATTCACTGTGGCGTGATTTTTTTTTTCTCTACAAAGCACTTAGCTGGTCAGGAGCAGGTCTACACACAAACCCAGATTAGAGTGTAAGAACATGTAATCACCATAAGCTCTTCTGAACATAATCAAATTCCAGAAGTCCAGTTGCATGTGGCTGTAGTGTAGCAAGACAAAGGGAAGAGGAGAGGAGAGGAGAAAAGGAATTCTTGGAAGCACGAGTTAAGAAACATAACAACAATAAGGAAAGAGTGTGATTGTAGCCAGAAAGAGAAGATGAAGGAAAAGGAGGAACATACACCAAGAGGAGAGGAAGAAATTTTAAAAAAGGAGGAAATGAAAGGTTGTGAGAGGAAAATAAGGTAGGAAGAAAGAAAAGCATGAGTGAAAGAGTGAAAGAAAGCGTGAAAGAAAGCAAAAGAAAGAAAGAAAGAAAGTCTCTCTAATGGCTGACATGTCTGTTACCCTGACTGTCTGAATTTAGTTCTTTTCATTTCAAGGTTGATCACGTCAAGGTAAGCACGTCCCTGCTGGCCTCCGACAATCTGACACTAAACACCTGTGACAGCAGGAGCACTGCGAGGACCCACAACCGACAGGAGGACAGGAGGCATAGAAGGAGGCATGGTAGAAGGAGACCAACTGGCCGGGGAGAGTACTGTAAATGCAAAATTAAGTGGGGAGAAGCTATAGTATGTGACTGACCTAGCTCTATAAAAAGATTTACACACTGCGGGGCCTAAGATGAGTAGCATTACATTATCTATTTATTTTTATAAATATGGCAGCTAATTAATATTCCTCAGACATACCCAACCTTAAAATCTACACAACTGTGTTTTGCTCTTTATGAAACCAAAATGAATAATTTACAGTTTATGAATAATAATCATGCTGCCATTAAAGTATACATGCCATATATAGATAGAAGGATGGACGGATGGATAGACAGGCAGGCAGGGACGTGAAAAGCAGCTCAGAGTTGACATGCCCCATCATCCACATACTGTATACTAACAGAGAGCACATGGGAAAATAACAATGGCAGTGGCACTGCCGTTATACTGTCTTCTCTGTCTGTCTCTCTCCACAGGGCTGTGCCTTTGAAGACAGACATGAAAACCTAGCCAGGCCACTGCGGGGCCCCCGAAGGAGGTCCCCTAGCAGATGCAGCCACCCGCCCTCCCCCTGTCTGCTCCCACCGGCCCCAGGCCCTGAAGACAGCCCTGAGGCTAATCGACCAGGAACACAATAAAGAAGCAGCAGAGACAGGCAGTACTGAGCATGTATGTCTGTGTGTGTACAGATCAAGGGGAAGAACATAACAAAATGCTATTCATCAAGCCCCTCTAAAGACAAGTAATGATCTAGGATCAGCGTGGCTGTCGCACACTTAAAGAGTGTTATGTTTACCCGGTCAATGAACAAAGAAGTCTTTTTGTTAGACTGTGGCACAGAGAGTATTCTTTGAATGACAGCACGGCAGCTCCTAGATCCCATCAGATCTGCCAGGAAAAAAGCTGGTGTGTACATTAGTTGAATAACAGGTTATGTTGCCCTAGGCTGAATCAAACTTATTTGCATGCTTGCAAGGATTCCCACGTGGAGATTTTAATTTGTAGCCCTGATAATGTTTTTTATAACCCAAATTAATAATAGTCAACAGGCGTAGAACAAATATTATTTTATCTTTTATAGTTATATGATAGCAGTATCATAGACTGCTTTAATATATGGATTTTCTAAACACGACTTTTTATTTTTAATCTTTTTAAATTAAATTTTATACAGAAAGAAAGATAAGATAAAGATTTATGAAAACCTCCAATCTAAGACTTTTTCACAAGATAATATGAAATAAAACGTGAAAAAACAAACAAAAAAAACAAACAAATGGTAATATATAAACCTCAACTCTTAGCGGCCAAATACATTTTATTTTGTTAATTAGTTTGTTTTAAAGGATTCCCATTAGCTGAAAGCAATCTGACATATCAAATTACATCAGATACATTCAAAAAAATTATTTCTAAGCTGTAACACATGGGTATATAAAATGTATACATTGATTTTTAAAGAATGATAGTTGTATAACTTTAAGCAAATCCCAATTATTTAATATTTAAGAGTCAGTAGTTTTTGAATGTACATCTATTCATTATTCTTGAAACAAACTTACAGTGTGCAAAATGTATTCATTTCTTGCTTAAGCTGTATATCTCACATGGATTTGATCCTTTACATTTTGGTTCAATCCAGATATCCAAAAAGTGCACGGCGTTTCATAAACATACATTCAACATAAAACTATCCGCAGCAGGATGTGTCCAGAATATATCTTACTTTAAGTACCCAAATACTGTAAGAAAACAGTCAACTTCTGACAGTAGCATACTGTGCCCTACTGAAACAGTAATATACTGTAGAAAACTTGGCAACATCTGTTTCTAGTAAAATATTCCAGTATATGCAGAATGTGTTGTTTTATGCAACATAATGGAAAACGATGATTTAACTGATTTCTTACAGCACTTTGTCAAACATTTTAAATGTTATTTAATTAAGATCATGATTGCAAGGCTATAACTTGCAATGGAGTACTTCTTTCACTTTCGCTTCTTTCACTTAATCAAAAATGGTACTTCTTCCACCAAAGGTCATCATTTTATAGCCTACAAAAAAACTTATCATGCAGTGTGCTGCCGTGGTTTATTCTTTTTACATAATGTTAAATGAATATGAGAGCTGATCTGTCCTTCAAGAAAAACAGGTTACACAAAGTATTGGGAATATTTCAACAGTTCTATAAAAAGCGCTGTGGAAAAGAAGAGTCTCTTTATTATTAAGTAATGAGGGAGCCATGGTTCAGTAGCGCACATACACACAGCTGAATGCCACAAAGAGACCCAACCACCACCAAGAGCATGCCTCCCCGTAGCTCTCACATTGCATCAAGTCACTCAGTGATGGGTACATTGTCTAAGGCAAGAGGGAAAAGAGTGGTGAAACATGTTTCTCTCAGAGAGGGCACTAGCATTTGCACAAATGTATTTCTGGGGTGCCCCGATTAGTTGAGTGCACTCTACAAAAAAAAGAGGGTTCTTTAGAAGTTCTTTGTGGGCTGAAAGATTTACAGAATCATTAATATTTGAGAGATCATTTGAACTTCTAAACGTTTCTGCAGTGCTTCTTCAAGATGCATCTGCACACAAATAAATGACAAAACAGCCTCATCACATTTCTCCTCTGTTAGAAAGGTAAATCATTATTATATTGGAAATATGTCACAAGTTTAATTGAATGTTTTCTTTTATTTTTAATAATCATTTATAGAATTTTTACACCATTCACAGTGAAGTTCCTTTAGAAAATGATGACTAGATTGGCAAACCAGGAGTTTCTGGGTACACCTGTTCAACTGTTACAAGCGAGCAGATGAACAAGTGGCATATTTGCCATGTGAATATCTAATCTAGCTAATCTGGCTAATCTAATAGCTAGCCAATTACATGGCAACAACTCGATGTGAGTGACAGTTGTCGGGGTAAAAATGCCTTGTTGATACCAGAGGTCAGAGGAGAACGAGAGAATTGAACTGAGAGGAAGACAACAGTAACTCAAATAACCACTTGTTACAACCAAGTTATGCAGAAGCGCATCTCTGAACAAACATCACATTGAACCTTGAAGTAGATGTGCTGCAGCAGCAGAAAGCCACAGCGGGTGGTACTCCTCTCAGCTTCTCTGATGTTTCCAGCACTTTACTGCATCTGTAAAGAATTAAGGCAGTTCTGAAGATAAAAAGGGGTCCAAACTGGTTTCAGCAAGATGTACCTAATAAAGTATCCATCAAGTGAATAGATGAACATACTTTTTGTTTTACTTTTCAAATTCACATAACAAAAGGTGTGCATTATTATGTACACTTATTAAATATAATGTGGGGGTAAATATGTCTCTCTACTTCCCAAACCTCAGTATGAAAAAGTTATTGGGATTAAATAACTTCAAATCTAGGGTCTCCCAAGGCAAATTGGTCCTGGGTGAAGAGCCAGGTGAAGAGTGATTCAGATGAACATTATGAGAGGAAAATCAAGGAAACAGTTTACCCTACCTGGGATAAGGTTACCAGGGGCTCACCCTGGAGTCAGGCCTGGGGAGGGTGCTTGAGGGAGAGCGCCTGTTGGCCGGACTTTAGCCTATGGGGCACTGCCGGGCACAGCCAGAAGAGGAGACATGGGCACTGGACACTTGGGTGAAGAAAGGAGCTGAGCTGTCAACTGATCACTGTAATGGAAAATTTGTTTTTCAACTCTAATAACCTCTGTGTACCTCTGTGGTATGTAATTGTAATTTTCTAGTACAAAGACCAAGTGTGCAAATATGAGAAAACAGACTTCTTTGTAGGCTGTGTCCAAGGCCATGACACATATTATCAGGCTCATGCTGCATGGTGGTGAGAACTTGAACTCCCCACAGCTTACGGAACAAGAGTGTATCAACACAATGAGTATAAAGGAACTGTGGTTATTTTGCTCTTTGGTCAATGCGGGTGCGAAGACTGTACGTACTGTATTGATCCCTTTGCAAAGGTTATATTCCTATTTTCAATAAATCATCATAAAATCAGTTCGGTTTCAGGGCTCAACTTATTTTTTCCACAACAATCACCACCTGGTGGTGAGTTGGATCAGGTCGCAGGGGAAGATGCTTGACTGGTGACCTAAACATATAGTGAGGGTGCACTGGATTCCTACATCTAGCAGAGCTTAATTTATATTCAGAGGGAGGCTGGAGACATTGAGTCAGAGTGGACCATGATCCGCACCTCAATTGTTGAAGCTGCTGCATGGAGCTGCAGCTGCAAGATGGTCGGTGCCTGTTGTGGTGGTAATCCTTGAACCAGATGGTGGACACCAGAGGTGAAGGGAGGCATCAAGTTAAAGAAGGAGTCCTATCAGGCTTGGTTGGCCTGTGGGACTTTGTAGGCAGCTTATGGGTACTGACAGGTCAAGAGGTGGTAGCGTGGTAGCCGAAGGAAAATTTCATGATCCTGGGTCTCTGACCCAGCATTTTGTGTTCTGGACTTTCGGCTTCAGTTTGTCTCTTATTAGTTTATTGTAGTTTGTAATTTTGAGTTTTATGCTCATTTTGAAATTTCCTGATTTTTTTCTGGACATTTATATTCTTAGGGTTTTGGTTCTTTTTAGGTCTGTTCTGAATGTTGCCAGTCTCGTGTAAAGCTCCCAATCTGATATACCTGCTCAGGCTCCTTTCCCACCGGAGAGGTGATATTCTATGGACCACAAGCCAGTTTTGGAAGCTGGGGATTGGAGTGCCAGGACCATCTGACCTCCACCTGATCCACCAGGCACAGAACCCCTATGTCATCTCCTGTGGGTGGTGGGCGTACAGGAGGACAGCTCCATGTAGCTTCTTTGGGCTGAGCCCAGCTGGGCCCCCTGGGCTGGAATAGAGGTTGGACACTCAGCGTCCAGCCTCTATCCCAGGCCTGGCTCCAGGCTAGGACCCCAGTAATCCTGTCCCGGGAAGGGCACACTGGACCCTTGATATATATATATATATATATATATTTTTTTTTTATTGGACATAGGGGGTTATCTGAATCGCTCTTTGTCTGGCTCCTCACCCAGGACCCATTTGCCTTGGGAGACCCTACCTGGGGCAAGTTGTACCTGGCAACCTAGCTCCTGAGATCACCTGAGATCACTGGAATACACAAACCCCACCACTAGAATAAGGTGGTAATAAAGTAATTTCTGAATATTTATAAATTACTTTACATGGTGTGAAAGTAAAGAAAGAGCTTTACTTCTGATATAGGCATCAAGAATCACCAAAGACTCATCAACCAGCACACAAACTGACAAAGGATTCATTTCATGCTACTAATGGCCAGATTGACGCACTATAGGGCCCCTTTTAACAACTCCCTACCTGCAAGGCCGCAGGGAGTATAACACAATAAACCAGCAAATGAGTCTCACTTGCAATTAAAGAATTTATTTACAATCATCATCATTAAAACAAAAGACTAAACCTAAGCTCCCTGGCTGGCCACAAAACAGGAGAAAAAAAGTACACAAATAAAAATGGCAGAGAACCCCTACCAAGCTTCCACTAACAAGAGAGCTCTATCAAAACCAGCAGAACCAACAAAACAAAAAACAAGTTTTTGCCACTTCTAATCACTTAAACACTTGGAGGGAGGAGGAGAGCAGCTTTCTTTCAGAAAGTGGCCAACAGGTTATATTAGAGGCTGTAACACCTGCCATATAAGAATAATAGCACTGGAAATAAGGACAGTTTTTCAAGAACGTTTTGAAACAAGGCCCCCGTGTAACACTGAAAAGGTCAAATGTAGCAAAACGCTGACACACAGAGAATGTGACAAATTCCAGTCCCCCGTGATGACTGCAGACTTTCTACAGATGGTAATCCTATCATGATGCAGCTGAGACAAATGTAAAAGTATTAGGTTGCATGTAAAGAAAACTTAAAAGTCTTCTTCATATTTCCCTCTTGTCTTTGAACCATTTGTCAAAATATTTATAAACTGCTCATTCTGCAATATAGTCACCATCAAAATGTATTCACACATAATTTGATAAGAAACACATCAGTGAATCTGATGAGGTGTTTTCCTGAATACTAAGAAAATACTAACAAGTATTCTGTCTGTGATCTACTGATGCTGTGGTTTGAAAGTGGAAGAGTGATAACGTTGTAACCAACAGAGGAGCTTGAGAGCCAAATTTGGCTTTAACTCAGGAAGAAAAGTACTCAATCTATGTCTCTTTTACATAATGTCATATGCATCAAATACTTAATGGCTTCAGAGCTCCACCATAAATGTAAAGTAACATTTACCAATACCCAATTTCCTAGCCTATTGCAGCAATGCAGGCCTTAAGACGGATTTCTTCTCGAGATGTTCAAGTAAATCATCTCGCAGCTATTGATTACCTTATATATATATATATATATATATATATATATACTATATATACTACATATATATATATGTAGTTATCTTGAGTTTTCAGCAGAACAGCTTAATGAATAGTACTATGCAACATATGAAACGCGTCAAACAGTTATGTAAAGAGAGAGGGTGGCTCAACCTGAGAGTGCAGCATGGTTGTGAGAATGTTTATTCTATGCTCCGATTTCCATATTTGCTGAGGTACGATTCACACTGCAGCACATACATGTGCCAGAAAATCAACTTCTATAAGACAATTTTAAGCCAACTGAAAAATAGACACAAAATGAGCAAAATATGTGGCAACACTTTGTGTGCCCCGCCACAAAGGGCGTAATTCCCCTGCGATTAAATGGAATTTCAATGTATTTTATTTGAAATTACAATGTAATTATATTTATCTACAAACACTTAAAGGTAGGCAGACCAGAATAAGGGGGTAACAAGTCAGGTTTTTACAGGAAACAAATAAATAATTATACTGTAAGTAAATTTAAGTAGTCTAAGTAATTGCATAAGTGATTTTTAAATTTGTAACTATGCCCTTAGTCACAGGCTGTATTACACAGTGTTACCAGGAGATATCCTTCATATGATCATAGCTGGTCAGAAGAAAGTTGGCTTAAAGGGAGTCTTAAAGAAAAAGGCTCATTTCAGAGAGTGGGTGACCTGGGGGTCTTCACCACGATCTGACATGAGGAAATCATGCAAAGTAACTCTGATAGAAACCACGAATTAGACCAAGAGTTCAGAATTATAAAAATCTAATATTAAAATAAAGAAGTTTGTTAAAGCTGATCAACACAAAACCTTTCCATACAAAACTCCATTTGTGGGAAAAATTTTATTGTTCTGTAAACACTTGTTTCAGTGTGGTGTAAGAGAATTCAAATAAACATATCATGCAACTATATTTTAACAACTTTACCTTATAAACTTTTTTTTTTAATGTCAGGTTGCCACCCTAACTGTTGTAATGATTAAAGACAGTTATAGATGCATTTTTGCTTTTGCAGCTTAAACATAGCTCGACCAAAATACAGTTTTGTAAATGTACGTAATATTTTTGCTATTAAATAATAAAGTTGTAAAAAAAAAAAAAATCAGTAATAACTTACTAAACTAAAAAAACAAAACTATAGGATGAAATAATGCTGTAATAAAAAGGTAAGAATTAGAAAAGACTCAAAAAGAAACATCACATGTCATACAGTTCACAGATCTGGAAGGTACTGTATTCAGGCATTCTGTCTCCTGTTTACCGTGAAGTTTCTCTTCTGAATACAGCTCTTGAGGTTATCCAGCAAATCAGGAAGTGGCCTTTCAGTTTTTGTCTCCCGTATGTTATTTAGTTCCTCTTCGCACTTCATCTGAAAGACGAGAAAATGGCTTCAGTACATTGCTCACTGTTTTGCAGACACAAGACACAGCAAGTGAGGTTAGCACGTAGTCTATAGATATTTACAGCACTGATTTGTTGTTATTATATTGGAAATATGTCACAAAAGATGTCTTACATCTGATTTCGTAATAAATATTTCCAGATTTCTCACGATCTCCGTCTCCTTGTCGTTTTTTGCGTGCGTTTTCAGGATGTCGTGCACTTTGCAGAAGAAGTTATTCTGTACGGAACACGAGCAAAAATTTATTAGCTTTTAAAAACTCATACATTTAAACTTTTACAAACTGAATGAACTAAGGAACACTTGTCTTCTCACCCCACATCCAGCGTCAGCCAGATCGGTCACATCCTCCACAAAATACCTCTGCCAGAGAGAAAAATGATGTTTAAACAAGATAAGGCACCAAAAAAAAAAAAAAAAGAAAGAAAAAATATCAAGCTAACTTTATGAGGTCAGCCCTTACCTCAGTCAGAATTTTGTTGTATTTTTCAGCCAGGTCAATGATCCGGTTTAGGTTGGGATGGGCGGGAATTGCAACACATGGACTGATCAGCATGGACACCAGCAAAAACATCACAATCTCCATATTCGTTGTTCGTAGGCTGAAAACCTTTGGAAGAATTGGCTTTAAGCAGAAGGCGTTGAAATCGTCAGCTTGTAGCTTGTTGTGAGGTCTTGGCTGAGAACAGATTATTTATACCTGGTTTGCCTACGCCTGCCTCCGTGACGTTCACCAATTAAAAAAAAACAAAAAACAAAAAAAAGGCAATCTTCAGTTACTGTGAGATAGACAGGTTGTGGTTGCTGAGCAGCTTAAAAAAGCAGCTGTTTTTTTTCTTTTTCTTTCTGAAGAAGAACCTATAGAGTTGGCTTCATTGCAAAAAAGAAAAAAAAAAAGGTGCATTTTCATAGAAATTTAACAGCCCATCATCCGCTCAAAGTGGTTACTAGAAAATGCTCAAAAACCTCATCTTTGATTTCTGGTGTGATTTCGAATCCGGCCCTCAAAGGCCCGATGATTTTGGTTGAATCATCAACAAATTGCACAGTGTACGCGTCAAAGATTTTCAAATTGAATATTACATTCATCGTGACCTGATATGTGAATGAAATGTTCCCCTTACAGTACCAGTCAAAAGTTTGGCCACAAACTTTGCGTGTCCAAACCTTTGACTGGTCCTGTGCTTTTGGAGAAGTATATTAACAGCACTCTGCAATTTTGCCCTAAACTGTTAAGCAAAACGTGTGGCATCGCCCAGAGGGCCATCTGACTGCTGGTCTGGTCTTTCTAAAGGCTACGAATCACAGCAGTGTACATTTTGGTCCATATTGACAAATTTCACATCTATGAACATACATGATGTGAATCTCCTATTGTATAACATCCCTAAGGTGCTCTATTAGACTGAGATCTGGTGACTGTGGAGGCCATTTGAGTACAGTGAACTCATTGTTGTGTTCAAGAAACCAGTTTGAGATGATCTGAGCTTTGTGACATGGCCCGCTATCCTGCTGGAAGCAGCCATCAGAAGATGGCTCCACTGTGGTCATAAAGAGATGGTACATTGGTACCAAACTATGTCACCAGATAACGCCCTGCACCATTACACCACCAGCAGTCAGAACTGTTGGATGAATCCAGGCCTTCATGTTGTTAGTCTAACTTCTGACTCTACCGTCTGAATATCGAAGCAGAAATCAAGACTAAACAGACCAGGCAATGTTTCTTAAAATTTTCTATTGTCCAGTTTTGATGAGCTCATACAAATTGATGCTGTAGCCCATTTGTGTCAAGGTTCAACACAGATGGGCTACAGCATAAGAAGTGTTGTGCTTTCAGAGATGTTCTCCTGAAACCTTGGTTGTGACGAGTGGTTATTTGACTTATTGTTGCCTTCATATCAGCTGGAAGCAGTCCAGTCATTCTTCTCTGACCTCTGGCATCATCAAGACATTTTCACCCAGAGAAATGCTGCTGGATTTTTTTTTCTCTTTTTCAGACCATTCTTGCAAACCCAAGAGGTGTTTGCGCGGGAAAATCCCAATAAATCAGCAGTTTCTGAAATACTCAGTCCAGCTTATCTGGCACCGATAATCACGTCACATTCAAAGTCACTTAAATCAGTTTTCTTCCTCATTCTGATGCTCAGTTTGAAGTTCAGCAGGTCATCTTGACCATGTCTGCATGCCTAAATAATTGAGATTTGCCACGTGACTGATTAGATATTTGTGTTAATGAACAGTGGAAGACGTATATAAAAGTGGCCAGCGAGTGTTCATGCATGCATACATACAAAGTGTTACAATGGTGGCAATATATGAGTGAAGTGTAGTAAGTGTAACAAACATATGAAACGTGACAAAAGTTTCATATAATGAGGTCAGAGTATGCAGAAGTAATCCCAAATGCTTCAAACTGCTCTAAATACTCAGTATGTCTGCCCTACTTTTGGTGCTGTGATCATCTCAGGTACACAGCTCTGAGTACAGCAGCTCCATCCAACTGCAATTCAAACCTTCTGTCAGAAGAAAGCTGGCTTAGAGTGAGTGTAGCCTTGAAGCCAAAGGCTCATGGCAGACAGTGGATGGACTGAGGGTCTGCAGCATGGACACCATGAATCATGCAAATTTACTCTAATAGAGACCAAACATCGTCAACATTTCATCTTCAAATAAACAGGCTCAACATGTGTGCTAAAGCCGATTGTCTTACTATAAAGCACAAAACATTTCCATACAAACTCCTCTTGTGGGCAAAAGTGATTTATTGCTCTGTAAACACTTATTTCAATGTGGTGTGAGAAAATTACAATAAATAAATCATGCAAATACATTAAAACAACCTTAACTTATTAACTTGTCTTAAAGACAATAAATATGCAGTTGACAATGACAAATGAAGTTGCTCCCTTAACTGCTGTGTTGTTTAACGACAGCTACACACACATTTTTACTATTCCACTTTAACCAAATCTCAACAAAAATTCTTTGTAAATGTACTGAATATATTTGCTATTAAATAACAATCAACTGCATAAAAAGGAAAAAAAAAACAAATCAATAACTTATTAAACTATAGATTGAAATAAATATCCAGTGCTTGAATTGCCACAACTTATGAATGGAGAAAAAAAAAAAAAAACACTTGATGGAGCCATGACCTGTGAGACATTCAGGCACGTTTTTATTGGCTTCCATTGAAGTTTCTCTTCTGAATACATTTCTTGAGGTTATTCAACAAATCCGGTAGCAGCCTTTGAGTTTTCGTCTCTGGAACGGTCTTCAGTACTTCTTTGCAGTTCACCTAAAAGACAAGAAATGAAGTAGGCTCAGTACAATATGTTTTACCATCTGCAGATTAATTTTTCTCACAGCAAGTGAGGTTACAGATGTGACATTTTTATAGGGGAAATATGTCAAAGAAGAAATCTTACATTTGTGGCATTAATAAATACTTCCAAGTTTCTCATGATGTCCTTCTCTTTCTGTCTCTTCTCATTTGTGGCGTGCATTTCCAGGATGTCATGCACCTTGCAGAAGAAGTTATCCTATGTGAAACATAAACAAGAAAACATTTTAAATGTACAGAGAGATCACTGTTTTTATTGCAGTTTGTAGAAAAAAACAGAAAAGTGAATGAACAAGCGACGCTTTTTCAAAAAATATGAAAAATAGTCTTCTCACCCCACATCCAGCATCAGCCAAATGTGTCACATCCTCCACAAAGTACGCCTGCAACATTTGAGACAAATTATCAGCAAACGAGTTCAGTAAACAAGGCAGGAAAAACAAAGCAAAGAGCGACAAGAAAAAAAAATGCAGTATGAATGCAAAGCTAAAAGTTGTGCTTACGAGATGAGCCCTTACCTCATGCAGAGTTTTATTGTATTGCTCAGCCAGGTCGATGATACGGTTTAGGTTGTGATGATGGACAGGATTCGCAGCACCGGGACTGATCAGCATGGCCACAGCAGACACCAGCACAAACATCATCATCTCCATACTTGTTCGTTGGCTGAAAACCTTTGGACCTTTGTCTTCAAGCAGAAGTGATTGTTTTGCTCAACTGTCAGCTTGTGAGATGTTGTGAGGCCTCGGCGGAGAACAGATTATTTATACCCACGCCTTCGCCACATTCGCCAATTTCAAAAACCCCTAAATGCAGTTACTGCAGCTACTGCGAGATAAGCTGAAGTTGTGGTAACTGAACGTCATAAGAAAAAGGAGCTGCTTCTCTGAAATGAGTCTATTACGAGACAGAGAGAGCGAGAACCTCATTTACTCAAAGTGGTCTAACGGTGGTTAGTTGGAAATATACTGCTCAAAAATTTTTTTTACATACCTGAAAAATATTAACTTTGATTTCTTTCCAGTGATTGCGTATTTTGTAGAGTGAAAATGATGTAGCAAAGTATGAGTCAAGATTTTCCGTGCATTTCATTCATAAAGATCTGATGTTTGAATTTTCTCACGTTTTTGAGCATATGTTACCTGCAATCTGCAATTTTGCCCTAATTGTCTCACCGTTCAAGAAACCAGTTTGAAATCATTTGAGCAATGTGACCTGGTGCATTAACCTGCTGGAGGCAGCCATCAGAAAATTTCTACACTGTGGTCATCACAGGGATGGACATAGCAACAATGTTGAATCAGGCTTTTATGCCTAATGATACTCAGCTGGTACTAAGGGGCCCAAAGTGTGGCAAGAAAATCTCTCTCACACCATTGCACCATCACCACCACCACCAGCCTACACTGTTCATACAAAGCAGGAGAGATCCATGGTTTCATGTCATTTATGCCAAATTCTGAACCTACCATCTGAATGTCGCAGCAGAAGTGGAGACACATCAGACCAGGCAACAGATGTCCAATTTTGGTGAGCCCATGTGAACTGCAGCCTCTGTTTCCTGCTCTTGGCTGTCAGGAGTGGCACCTGGTGTGGTCATCTGCTGCTGTAGTCCATCTGATTCAAGCTTCAACATGTAGTTGCAGTTGAACAGGTGTACCTAATAAAATGGCTGGTGATTATATATATATATATATATATACACTGTTACAATGGTGGATGCTCATATTAAACATGGCCCAAGTTTCAAATAATGAGGTCAGTTTATGTACAAGTAATCCTTAAAGCTTCCAGCCACTCTGAACGCTCACTTTGTCAGTTTTTTTTTTCCGGTGCCATGTGATGAGTACAGCAGGTCCACCCAACTGCAGTTCTAACCTACTGTTTGAAAGGAACAGCCAATCAGAAGAAAGCTGTCTCAAAAGGAGTGCAGCCTTGAAGCTAAATGCTTGTTTCAGGCATTGTGTGGACTGAGGATCTGCAGCATGAAAGTTACTCTAATAAGACCAAGAATTAAAATACTGAGCTAGGACTGACCAAAACAAGGCAATGAAAGGACTGGATGACAAAAGAGAGCTTGTCAAAAGTATAACATTTAATATTAAATTAAACGTGATCAAAATGTCTGCTAAGGCTGAGTGTCAACATAAAGTACAGAGCATTTCCATGTAAACCCCACTTAAAAAATGATTTGTTAATACTTGTTTCAATGCAGTGTGAGAGAATTATAACAAACATGCAAATATATTAACATAACCTGAACTTAACTTCTTTTATATAAAAAATAAATAAATATGCAGTTGTACAATAACGTGTAGTTGCTACCTTTAATGACGGCTACAGATACATTTTTACTTTTGCAGTTTAAACATAGCTCAACCAAAAAAAAATTTAATGTACTGAATTTAGTTGATATTAAATAACAATCGACTGCATAAAAAGTGTAATAATTTATTAAACTATAAAATAAACTACAACTTGAAATAAATATCCAATGTTTTAACTGTGAGAAACAGAACTATGAGAAACACTTGAAAATGTTACCACGATTCAGACAGTTCAGAGATCTCGAAGACATTCAGGAATTTTGTTTTTATTTTCCCATGAAGTTTCTTCGGCGAATACAGCCCTTCAGCTTTTCCAGCAAATCCAGTATCGGCTTTTCGATTGTTGTAGCCTTCACGTTCTTTAGTTCTTCTTTGCAGTTCACCTGAAAGTGAAGAAATCCACTGGGTTCAGTATGATATCGGTCACTGTTCCGCAGATGCAGCAGCTGAGGTTTGTACAAATTTATAATTTGGCATTTTCATTTGGTGAACCTGCCAAAAAGCGATCTTACGTGTGTTTCATTAAGAAATACGTCCAAGTTTCTCACAATCTTGACATCCTCACTTCTGTTATGCTTTTTCAGGATGCCATTCACTTTGCAGAAGAACTTATTCTGTATAGAACATGATAAAGAATATAGATTTAAAAGGAAAATCATACAAAGCTGGGATTATTTTTACTGCAATATGTCAGAAAATAAATGAAAGCATGTCAAAAAATGCAATTCAATATAACTGAATGAACTTAAAGTAACTTCCTTTTACCCCACATCCATTGTCAGCCAGCTCGGTCACATCCTCCACAAAGAAGCCCTGGCATATTTAAGAGAGAAAAAATATTTGTCATCTAACAATTTTAACACACTTTAGAGGTTTTACTAAGGTTAGGCACCAAAAATGTTACAAGAATTTCATGCTAAGAGTCCAGAAAAGTCCAGTTGTGCTTATGAGATGAGCCCTTACCTCATGCAGAGTTTTATTGTATTTCTCAGCCAGGTCAATGATATGGTTTAGGTTGAGGTTACCGACAGGACTTGCAGCACATGGACTGATCAGCACGGCCGCGACAGACACCAGCACAAACATAATCATCTCCATACTTGTTTGTAGGCTGAAAACCTTCAGAAGTTTCTACAAACAGAAGCCCTTGAAGTGGTCGTTTTGCTTAGTTGTCAGCTTGCAGTTTGTTGTGAGGTTGCCAGCAGATTATTTATACTTGCTTTGCCCACGCCCTCACTACGTCCACCGATTACAAAAATTTTTTTAAAAAGTTTAGTGATTGTGTGACAAGGTTCGTGATTAAGTTGTGGTCATGATAAAGGAGCTGTGTTTCTCTGAAATAAACTTATAAGAACAGTCTTAATTTGATTTCTTATGTAATTTTAAATAGGCTGATGAGTTTGATTTCCACTGACTGTTGTTACATCATTTTGTTCTCAGCAAATGACAGTGTAACCAGTGAAGACTTTCAAGTTGAATAGTCCATTCATCACGATCTGTTGTGGCATTTAAATGTTCCTTTAGTTTTTTTTGAGAAGTATATGAATTGCAATCTGCAATTTTGGCCTAAATCTTTTAAGCAAATAACGCGCTGCAGCTGGGAAGACCGCTGGCTGCTGGTCACTCTGCTATGACTATGAATGACAACAGAATTTCAATAACTACGTAGAAAAGTTTTGACTTTTTCAGCAGTTTTATTTTTCAAAAAAAGTAACTTCACAATGTTTTATGGTTTTCATTTCTATAAACAGAAATGCACGTCACTGTTTCACTCAGGCTGGATTCCAGCATCACATGAATGCAGTTCAAGCTAAGGATCAGGATCAAACGTTTCAGTGTCTCTAGTGTTTAAATGTTAAATGTCTTTAAATGTTTATTGCTTATGTTAAACAAAAGCCTTTTTACTTTGGTTTTGCAGGTGCTTGTTCCACCAGAGTTTTGAGAATTGAGGATATAACAGATTTAAGGTTACTGAACAGTGACTTCAGAAACAAACATCGTAAATAAAGCAGTTAATGAACAAATGATGTGTGAATGGGTTTTCTTCACGCCTCCTGAAAAGTACAACTGAACGTGGCCTTCGCCCAAACAAAATCAAAGCATTAGTTTACATTTCCAAAGGAGTTTTTAGAATCACTGTTCAGTGAAGATAGGATGAGAGGGAGGTGATGCTGCACTTGGTGATTTCAGAGTTCTGGTCCTGGTTCTTGCGGATACGATAGAAGTGTTCAATGTAGCTGGACCGCCCAAGCAGCTCTACAAAGTCCTCGTCATGGGTGATGATCAGCAACTGGAAGTTGCGCTGGCAGGAGCGATTCTTAATGATTCTGAAGAGGGGAGCAGGAGATCAAGCGTTACATGAAATGTATAAAGAGTTCCCGCTGTGGAATACAACTAAGAGTCTGTGTGTTTAATGCTTGGCCTGCCAGGTAATCCTAGCTCAGGGCTATTCAATTAGCGGCCCGGGGGGCCACATCCGGCAGACCCCCTTTGACTGGCCCACCCCCCGACTGACCCAACATAAGCCGCAAAAACGCATTTAAATCATATTTGCTGTGA
>JAVDPK010001459.1:130749-143094 GCA_034780415.1 Cichlasoma orientale | reverse complement strand
AAACACTTAAGTGTGACAAACATGCAAAAAAAACAGGAAATGAGGAAGGGGGCAAACACTTTTTCACACCACTGTATTGTTTATGAAAATGCTACAAAATAATGATTTTCTCTCTTTTTTATGTGAGACACACCTTGACCCCTGTAGGTGCTGCGCCATAGGTCTCTGATGATCTTATTGATTTCATCCATCTTCATACTGTGGAATTTCATGATGGTTCTGTGGGGGAAAAAAATTCAAAATGTAAAGGATAAACTCAATAATAAAAAAAGTTATGTTTACCTATGGAAACACCACTTCTGCAAGACATGGGACATCTAACCATCAGTCTCTGGCAATGAGCTCGAGGGGACTCGACTCAACTGGCTGTCAGGTGTTTGAATTCTGGTTATATTTCTACAGAACAGGAAAGTCGCTGAGTGCAAATGTTAATAGCTAAACGTGAATTTCTGTTCTATATGCATTTCTATCTCTGTAGACAGCAGCAGATTCATGATCTTAGCTGTATTATCAGAAACAAATTGCATGTAATTGCCAACTTGACCCCATTCAGTTACAGACTGATAGACTGACTCAGCATTTATGGCAGGTTTTAGTGACAGTGCTGGCATGCTTGACAATCTCATTTTGCAGCAAAAAAATAACCAAAGTTAGACACAGTAACTTTATCTCATTGGCTAAAACTTTTATTAACAAAGTTTAACTTTGAAGACATAATCTGTAGTTGAGAAAAGGTGATAAACCACAATATGTTACTGTAATACTACAATAATGTATTGTGAGTGAAGTACTGTGATGATATCGTATCATGGGGTGTCTGGTGATTCCCACCTCTAGTCATTACTAAATATTAAATTCTACAGGAAACTGATCGCATTTAAAAACATCTTAACAGGTCACATTATACATAATTATATATAATTCCTGAGCTGGTTCGTCTCCCATTATTTTTCTCACGATTCACTGTGTTGGAGCAACAGAGCGGATGCACACATAAAACCCAAATAGACACAAAAGAGAACATGTGATGATGACAAAAAGGGTAAGTAATTTATCTCCAAGCGCAACAAGTGAATAGCCGTCACAAAGTGTCACATAGGTTGAATTATTTTGCTATTATACATGCAGCCTGGCAGGCTTCTAACCACAAACCATTTTCTGATCATTTGACTAGAAAATGAAAAGAGCAGCAATTTTTCTTTTGCCAATAAATGCATCTATCATATTGACAGGATATGAATTGATAAATAAGATATGTGCACAACTGGATTTTTTTCACTTTCCTGAATACTAAGAAACTTTTGGTCTGTAATCTAACAAACTGATGAGAAACATGAAATGTGGTAAGCAAAAAACTAGTGATAACAGTACAACTACCCATGCTTCTTCCGAATACCATATATAGTGAACTGAACCATGAAGAACAGACGTTGGAGGGGTGGATATGTGCTCTACTTCTATTATGCAAGGAATGGTAGTGTAATATTTATGCCTTTAAAAAGCAATCCCATCTTGAGTTTTATTATCTCCCATTATAATAATGCAGCATTATTAATATAATAATAGCATTTTTATTATGAGGATTCTGCACTAAATTTAGGTAGCACGTATTCTTCTTATGCTTTTCTGGTAATCAAAGGATCATCTACTAATGTCCTTAAAATATAAAAGCTGGGGGGGAGGGTGCACTATCGTCTGTCTTCCTGTGTGTAAACAATGGATATAAAAACTTTAAAAGGCTTTAAAGTTTTAAAGTTACAGGATGCTGAGTGCAGAATTCAGTGTTTTCTTGGTGAGCTTTGGTAAAAACTGCTGTGTTGTGATGGCGTTGCAGTTCACAACAAAATGTTACAAACTACACTTTTTTTAGATCTTGTTGCATATATTGATGAAACCTGAAGAAAAGGCATTGCATTGCTTTAATGCAGGACTGTTTTCTATCTGAACTGAACTGGTTAAGAACTGTTACGGTAACTAAAAGATTTAAATAAGGGAAACCTGTTAAGGCAAAGTGGTTCCAAATCAGAAGGCTTACAATAAAGTATTTTTATTGTATATCCTATAGATGCAGCACAAGAGGTAATTTAAGTGACTGAGCTATTTTTTTTGAGAGTACCTTTGGTACTATAAAATGGTATACTGCACTCACATTGGTAGCAATTTTAAAAAGGTTTAAAGGTCACCAGCGGTTTCTTCACCGAAAGTTGCTGAATCTCACTGACATTCTACGAAAGCTGATAGTCGCTTCCTTTGTTGTCCTTTACATTCACAAATCTACAGAGACTCTGTGACCCAGTAAACCTGGAACCTGTTCGAGCTACCTTCCCTTTCCCAGATACTTAAAAACCACATGGAATATATTCAAAACTGAATAAATCGAATTTAAAAAATATGAAGTGAAAGTAAGTTAAATAAATCTGATTTTCTTTTTTACTAAAAGTAAACAGGGCGTGAATTATTAACCTGAATGATGCTCTTGCATCTTCTTCAAAAAAATGTACTCTTGTGTTGACTCTTCAATATCACTCTCACACACACACACGCACGCACGCACACACACCCACCCCTTGTAGCTTTTGCTCTGTTCAGCACCAACAATTTTTGCACACTGTTAATTTTTCCGCGTCCAAATCAAAACATCTTACCATGAAACTGTTTTCTCTGTATTCTACTGTGACCTGGATGTATTGTCTGATGGAAGGCTTGCTTGTAATCTTGATAAAACTGCAGAAAGTGATGCCTTCACTAACCCACACTTATGGGTAAATGATGCTTCTGCTCTCTTCAGACACCATACTCAGATGCTATCAGTGATGGTGAGCTCACACATACTTACTAAGGTCTTTCATCCTTATTAAGTGTTTCTGTCAAAGTATCCTCATCTCCAAGAATAGTTTGCCAACATGAATATATGTTTGATAGGTTTCCAATATTTTATATGACAAGCAAACAGAAAGAAAGGAGTAGGAGAAAGAAAGCCACTGAACCAGCGTAACCGTTAAAGGCCTTAATCACTGACATACAAAAGTAACTTATTGGTTCTTGGACTTGCTATAAAACTGTTGCGACTACACAAAAAACCCAGACACAGCTCTCCAACATTTGACAAGGGCCTCGCCGTGCAGTGTCACATTTTGCTACCTTACTGATAATTTTTTCAATTATTTGCACATTTCAATCATGAAAGTCAGCACTGCAAAATGCTGATGCCACATAAAAATGATGGCATTGATAGTGATATGTGGTAGGAAGTTAACCCTATGCTCTCTGACATTTTGTTTCTGTGCAGGAGATTTTTCCATGACTATAGCAAATTCAAGCTCTTTTTCATCCTTCATTTTGACTAGTGTCTGTATTTCATTTGCTTTGCTCCTGATTCTAATTTAAAATCTGGTGAAAAATAAAATGCCATTATTAGAAAAGACTTACTTTGCAACTTCATCATAAATGCATTAACACTAAGTTATTACTAATGACCACTTGTCCATTAACTAGTTAGTACACACCACTAAAAAACAGACATGCACGATCTTTGGAATTACCTGCTTTAATTGTTGAGATGATCTGATTTGGCCATCATTGAAGTCACAGATATTAAACTGTGCTTAACATGTTAAATATTTCCTGCACCGGTGGAAAAAGTAGCCTTGTTTCTCTCCAGCATCTCTCCTGGGCCCCGCCTGGGCCCATCTGAAAGGTGTATTCTGCTGTGTCTTTACTTTGATGTTTACATTCACTGTCCTGCTGCATCACTCAACCTCTACTAACCTTCAGCTTTGAGGATCAGTTTTAATAGGATATTGGGATTTTTAAACAGCGTCTGAAACAAATGAAAGTAAAACTGCCTCTGTAGTGTTGGGCAAACAAAAAGTACAAAGATGTTAGCAGCTCTGTGGTGACCTGCCACATTTATTCCAGTAAAGCTCTAACTATGTGTGTGTGTGTGTGTGTGTGTGTGTGTCTGTGTGTGTGTAGGGGGGGTTGTTCTTATCTTTTGAGCTTTTGTAGTCATCTTTGCCAGAAAACCTTTTCCTAATCTACACACAATGATATATGACAAAGAAAAGCAGCAGAACACTGGACAAACTAGCTCTGCAATTATTTTGCATTTTTGCCTGAAAAGGTATTATAACTATTAGCTGATTATCAAAACAGCTGCAAATGTAATATCTCAAGTGCCTATTTGATAAAATCAACTCTAAAATGAATTAATATACAGGAGACTGGACAAGTGAGAAATCCGTGGGACACTAATCAATATCAAGAAAATGCCCAAACCAAATATCATCACAACACTGCAATGAGTTTGCACATTCATTACAACACTTTCCAATGTGTTACAAAGAGATAAGAGAATGTGAGAAAGCTCGGTGCCATGACTACTGACTTTTGTATAGCTTTTCCATCTACATAAATAAACCTCAATGTCTATAGAAAGATTCTCATCACTGCTTTGCACACAGTGGATATCTGTGCTTTAGCTTATTTCACAATAGGCCAGGTCTGGAGTATCTATGAGACAGATACAGTCTGTCTTTGGAGCTTACTTAAGGCTAAATATTTAAATGAAATACAGAATGATAACATATCTTTAAAGTATTACAGTGTTGCACAAACCCTAAAGTAAAGTAGCTATATCTGCAACCACTGAGGCGCCTAAAGTTGAAAGTGAAAAACATGCTTTAGTGGCCTGAACTCAAGCAAGTGTTTGCAGTTGCACTCTGTACACACAAACATTTATTTCACACCAATGCAACAAACAGCTGATGTCTTTGCACACAACAGTGCAGAGTTCTGCACCTTACTCTGAGTTAGATGAGCAATCAATTAGAGCTGCTAATTAGTCCGCTAAGCACAATTATATGGGTAGTTCAACATTATTAGGCACGTTACATTCCCTACACAATATATTTTTTCTAAAGATAAAAAGTAGTAACCCGATGTCTTGTAAGAGAATTGAAAATCACTGATCTTTCACAAAAATAATGACAGATTTTGAAACTTTAAATTAAAATGTGCAAGTGGTTCGTAGCATAGAAGAATTCAGTCACATAGAGCCTTTATAAAAAGTTATCCCAAGATAAATTAACAGCATTATAAAAGGCAGCTATAAAAAGAAGGCAGTGTTGAGCAGCAACACTGCCTTCTTTAATATATTCATTTAAAACCGATCTGCTCTCTGGAATCCCAAGAACCTCTTTAGTTACTGCAGAGGTACTTCACATGTATAGTTGGCTCAGAAAGACACGACTCATTTCCAAACTGTTTTATTTACAGATGAAGGTCATGCTAACATTAGACGGTTAACATGGAGGAAATTCTAAAAACCACTACCTACTTCTAACAAGACTATGACACCATTTTGAAGGTGGCTGAGTGAACATCTTTTTTTTTTACTGAGGTGCAAATAGGACCACTACAGGAGGCAATAATTATAATTTCCAGCCACATTAAAAGAAGAGTCACACCTCCTGGAATAAAATAAGATTCCAGGAGGAAATCAACAACAACTCATGCTGTGGCCAGTACTCTACCTTGCTCTTAACCCAAATGAGAACCCATGAAACATCGATAAAATGAAAATCTGATGTCATTTAGGAAATCAAGTGAAAAACTATCTGGTGGCCTATTTGAAAGTGATGGAAGCTGCGCCCTCTGTGGTAAGGCGTATCCTGCTTGTTACTAATGGGCTGCACAATCAATTGAATTTTAATCACAATTTTTGCTTCCCCACAATTAAATGATCATGATTAAATGATATTAAGATGCTTGCTCTGCCAATAGAGTGCAAAGCAAAAGCAATCAAGCACTCCCTAAATCACTGCCTAATGATGTTCTTGCATGTACCAATCACAGCTGTTCCCTGCCCTGTGCAGTGTGAAGCTTCCTGAATGCACTTGACTGCAATCAAACTATAGACTGTCGAAAAAAAACAAACATCTGACACAGCAGAAGGTGAAGAGCTTGTCCCTCGAAGCAGATTATTA
Organism: Cichlasoma orientale; assembly: GCA_034780415.1. Lineage (NCBI taxonomy): Eukaryota > Metazoa > Chordata > Actinopteri > Cichliformes > Cichlidae > Cichlasoma > Cichlasoma orientale. The sequence continues at coordinate 137,107 of JAVDPK010001459.1, read as the reverse complement.
TCTGCTGATTGGAAATTCTTTGGATTTAACCTAATGTTAACCAACAGCACATGCAACAAGTGCAGTACAGCTGTATTGGCGCTGCAAAGCAACACAACTAACTTATTCAACCACATGAAACCACACCACAAACTGCAGTAAAATGAACGCGCGAAGGCCAAGAATAACAGCGCGGTGGCTGCTAATGTGAAACCAACATCAACTACGATGTCCATAAAAGTGAGCCTGTACATTGCATCTGCATATCCATTAAGTTCACAAAGACACACTGATATCACCAACACAATCGCATTCCATTTGGCTCTGTTCATTAAACATCGTGAGCAGCAAAAGCTTCAGGAAAATGGTCAACACACTGGACAGAAGATGTTATCCACTCACATACAGTCCAAAGTCTTTTGTGTTTCCAAAGTCAGAACACCTGTGCTGTACTCAAAACAACGCAAAGGACTAGAGAGGGATCTCATCCATTATGCAGGTACAATGAACAGGGGGGGGAAGAATTTAAAGTTTACTTGTAGGAAACGCAAACAGAATAATCACCTCGTTTGTTTGCAAAGATTAATTAAGAGGAATATAACAATGTAAAAGTGCAAGCAGTGCCCTGTAAAATTTTTGCTATATACATTTTTCTTCCAAGGCAAGCACTGAATTTAGGTGAACAAGGAATACTTAAAATACTTTTCAAAAATGGGGAGTGGTTAAAACAATAAAGGTTAGTTTAATAAAGGAAATACCTCACTATACAATATCAGTTAAATACTGGAAGACGATGAGACAATGACATCACTTCCTCCCGACAATGCTGCTGACGTCCCAGTTATCAACCTAAAAACTCTGCGGTACTTCTGATGACCTATATTCAAAGGCTCAGACGTGTCATTTCAGGAAAACTACTAAAGATGTTTAGACATATGCGGACGTGGTAAGTAATGAAGTACAAATACTTCGTTACTGTAATTAAGTAGATAAAGACACACCACACAGTAGAGGAAGAGGCTCCTGCATGGCTCCTGCAAAGCTCGCTCGGAGACTGGAAAGAGCTTAGAGGAAGCTGTGCTTTACATAGAGGCTACATGCAGGAATACTGAAGAAAATGAGTGACAGAAAACAAAGCACAAAAAGTGTCTGCAGTTTGTCACACAGTGTGTCTGCTAGGTCTGCTAGGACATATGTACATAAAACTTACAAACCCTTGTAAGATTTACATATGTATATATGCATTTTTTGAACAGTGCATAGATATATAGTATAGTGCATGCACAGAGCTTAGTGATTACATGTAGGAAATAGGGATGGTAGGATTTACTTTGCATGCCCTTGAATCATAACATGTTCTACATTTTGAATTAGACTTAGACAGGTGTTTTTATGCTGCACCACCACATTTGTGTAAAGGATGAAGAAAAACAGGATAAAGTTGGAATAATATTCATAATACTATAAAATAATTTCAGTTGTTTTTTGGAGATACAGAGACAGATACAGGTTTTAAGCCATTTAGCATTTTTATAGAACATAATGGTTTTGAAAATATTCACAATAATAGGTGCTTCCTTGGCCTAAATTTCTTGTGTGCGTTTACACTTTTCCTGAAAGTATTTATGTCGTAAACTTATATTCTTTCCTTTGTTGAATACTGGGCAAACCAGGTTTCAAAAAGTGCTGTATGAATAGTTTTGACTCATTTGTCATTTTAATCATTATTTAAAATCACACAACTTACACCAGAGCATACGTCTGAACTCCTGATACATGTCTGTGCATTTGAAATGCAATTTATCTGATTATTTTCAGGGTAAAACCACAATCTCATCTGTTTCACTCTGTGTCACTATACATACCCATTTTCCCAAGCTGACTAAACAGCTTAGACATGTTTCTGCAAGTGACACTGTCTGACACATGACGGAAAAAAACAGCAGAATGTGAGAAGACAGAGTTGTGATCATTTACATCAGTTGACACCATCATTTCCAGCTGCCACTAAAGTATCACAACTGCAGTAGAAATGCTTCTTTCTTCAACAAAGCTGTTGATTGAAAGTTATTTACAGCATTTAAAAAGAAGACCAGAGAGTGGATGTTATGTATGGAGAATTATTTTTGGTTAGTACCCACAAGCTGAATACATGCCAAGACAAAACTTACTGATCAAGAGCCTTGTAGTAGAGATCCAGGTCCTTAATGACCAGCTCTGTGGTCCTCATTGTAATCATCTTGTTTCTGTAGCGCTCATCAGCTTTGTCATACTGATCCTCGCGCAGCTCCTTTCTGTAAGCAATCATTTCAAACAGCACTTTTAATTTCACCAAAAAAAAGTTGAATGAGAAAGAAATAATGACGAGGTTTTCTGTTAATGTTTCTTAGCATTATCCAGGGTTTTTCAACTTCTATTTTCACCTTAAACCAGTTTTACTACACTTGTACATGTCCATTCTACAGTATTGTTTGGTCTGTTCATGCTGTTAGCAAACCTATTAATGACAGCGAGAAAAGTAATTAGAATAGATTGCATGTTTATATACAACAAAATGTACATTTACATCTATGTATGATTAAAGGACCATGTCAAACATCCATTGTCTGAAACATACGTGCACTACCACACTCATCAACAGACACTGTCCATAAGCATTCAGTCCAAAGTCACCAAAAAGATGATTTCATAACTTAACTTTCACTTTATGGTTGCATATTTACCTGCCTTACCTAGACATGTCAAAAAACATGCTTGAGAAAAAAAAAAGTAGGCTGGACTAGTTCACATGGCTTGAAATCCTATTGTTTTAAGTACATTTATACAGTTATTCAACTGAAATTAAACTATTGATAGAGCCCTTAAATACAGTAAACTATTTTTGTGGGTCCAGTCCCGCTCATTCTTGTTCAATGAATTTGTCTCTTGCAAGATTTATGTCTATTGAACTAGCTCAATGTCTGTCTGGAATGTAGGTCAAGTGATGACTCACTGCTCCATATCTCATTTGTTTCACACTGAACCAAAACAGGCAGCAAAAAAGAAAAACCTTTTCATTCAACAGAATATACAGCTTGTACTACATTAAAATCTTTTAGGATATCATGTTTTCCCACAATTTTCCAGGCAAGTTTTGGATGACCATACATGTATAGCCCAAGTGTAAATGCAACATATCTGCGTGTGTCACCTGTAATGCAATATCTCCTCCTCAAAGCCTTTCTGACGGCCCAGTGCAATACTGCGGTTCTTTTTCAAATCCTCCAGCTTGCGTTCTGCCTCACGCCGTTCTCTGGAAAACCACAGAATGAGATGAGGGTGAGAATTTCAAATACTACATACAGCTTAATCTGTAACATTTACAAGTGTCAAGTATGACATCTCTGATGTGAAAGAGACTGCAACTGTTTTTAACAGTTTGACTGTATGAAAAAATGGTGCAGTGTTCTTACTGGCGCAGCTGCATGACTTGCATGTTGCCCATGTCCTTCATCAGAGCTTCACGTTTAGCCACAACTTCTTTCAACTCTTCAATGCGCTTCCTCAAGGTCAGGTTGTCCTGTAACCAGCGCTCCTGGACCTAAGATTCATTAACAAGGTTTTGAAATGCTTGCCTTACCCACAGATCTAGAGTCAGGTGAAGCTGAGACAGAAACCTAGCATTTTAAACTTAAGAACATACAACAAAGTTTTTGCTCTATTGTCAAGTACATGCAAAAGCAGAGGTAACATTGATAGTGTAAACTAAGGTTTGCAACAGCAAACCATATGATGGACTGACCTCACAACTTTCTTAAAAAACAACAAAAAAAAAAAACAAAACAAAAAAGATGAGAAAAATGAGAACCTGTACCTTTTGAGTATCTATGTCCTGACGGATGTTTCCCATCTCCTTGCTAATCTTGTCCTTATGCTTCTCAGCCTCATGGAGCTGAGAGTTAGTTTCATGGAGTTCAGACTCTTTTTGCTGCAACAATAATGCCCACGAAAGGGTTAAAACATTTAAAAAAAAAATTAATTAAAATCAAGATATTTATAGTTAAGCTTCTACAGCTAATATCAGAGGAAACTGCTAAAGTTGTACAGTGAAAAAGCTGTTGTTTCAAAGTTAAAGAAACATGTTTATTATTTACTCAAAGGCGCAAATGCAGTATATTACACAATGGGGGATGAGGGTGGGTGTCATGTACAACAGTGCATGTTACCTCTTTGTATTCATCTTTGCCCTCATCGACGTATTTAGTGATGTCTCTTTCCAAGGTGGTAATCGCCTTTAATTTCTCTTTAATGGAGCTGATCTGTCAGAAATAGAGTTAGCATTCAGACTAAATTAGATAAGAAGATACTCAAAGGCTATCTGTAGCAGAAACAAATGCCCTATAAAAATGCAATACTGTCATCATTTTTCTACTGTCATTATCTATGTATTTGTGTGTCTGTGCGAATGCGTGTGCTTGTAAAATAATGTTGATTCACTGATAATTATTACCAATTCTCTATTTATGTAACTAAAATAGAAACACATGAAAGGCCCAAATGGCCACTTAAAGAAACCAATAACAAGGAATGGAGGACAAATTTGCATGTTGAGTGAAATGATGTTGCTAAACTTCTCAGTACAGAGAAAGCACATTCAAAAAGAGCCAAAAGTGTGTCCACCTTCTCCCTCCCTTCTTCCTGCTTCTGCCTTTTGCGCTCCAACAACTCTTGTTTCTCCTGCTGCAGCTTCTCCAGGGCAGCAGACAGAGGGGACAGTTGTTCCTTTGCCTCCTGGTTAACCACAAAGTGGGTGGGGTGGGGGGGGGGACATGGAAAATTTATAGAAACCTTTTTTGCAACTAAAAATAAGTAACTGGTGTAAATCAAATGTAAATGTATGGATTAAGCACATCAAGGTCAAAATGAATAAAGGGCTAAAGGGAAAAAAAAAAGATACCCTGATGTCCCTGGTCAAGGATTGTATCTCAGTGGTGAACTCGACACACTGCTCCTCCAGCTGCTGTTGTTTTTGCATGTCGCTGCTCAGCTGGAGCTTTTCTGCTCTTGTCTCGTTCACTGCACTTCGCAGCATCTGAATCTGATCCTGCTGGTCCTGGATCAGCTTACGTTTCAGCTCCATCTTGCTGGAAGCTGAAAATACACAACGAGGTGAAGACAGAGAAAAAACAAATATAGCAACTAGAGATGCACCAAAAAACTGGCCAGGGACTGAAATCAGACCATTTACAGTGTCCACAGATCAGTCTCAGGTACAAAATGTATATCCATTTTACTCATGAGCAACATGCACACAGTGGTGCAGGCAAATAGTCACACAGACACCACAAAAACTTTCATAACAACAATCCTAATTAGACTTAACATGGACATCTTGGTATGAGCAGTGAAAGGATCAGAGCAGTAAAACTGTAATGATTGAAAAAGAGAAAAGGGTTGATGTCCTGTTATCTTGTGAAGTTATAAACATACAGGAAAATGACACAAGTGCCTGATGTTTGTTTTGTTATATAAATCTGTTGCACCTGCTTGTGTCAGCTAAAGGTGGGTTTACAGCAACTCTTTTTCAGTTAACTATCTGTACATCTTTCCAGAAGCAGAGCACTTTATTTTCAGTAGTTTCAGTGAGAGAAGATACAGCAGTTTGGGGGAAACTGTAAAGTTAAATAATTACTTTTATTATGAAAATATGATTTAGCATTGTTTGTTTGTAAAAATCTGTTATCAGCAGGTCACAAGAAGGAGGAGGAGGAAACATTATCGGCCAAGAAAAAAAAAAATGCAATCATTGCATCTCTAATAGCTACCGGTTTATCTTCATCTCCCCATTCACACTCCTGCAACAGCAACCTATAGTTTAGTACATTTTCAGACAATCCAGGTAGAAACTAATACTGTTTCACTCTGTTGATCCTATTCAACGCTCCACAAACAGATGTGAAACAAATAAAGAGGAGTGCATTACCTGCATTCGCTCTCAGCGTGTAAAATAAAACAAAAAGTTGGGTAATCTTTTTGGAAAGTTATAGAGTAGTGGATCTTAATAAGTCTTGTTTCATTATTTTAGTTTTACATGCTAACACTTATCTGTGATTGAGTCTTTCCTGCACTTTTAAAGTGCAGTTTTACACAACTGTAATAATCCTGTATTATGTCATCGTGGGTGGCAGTGGCGCAGTGGGTAGGTGCTCACCCTGCAACCGGAGGGTCGCTGGCTCGAGTCCCTGTCATTGTGTCCCTGGGCAAGACACTTAACACTTACTAGTGATGGGTCCGCCAACACCGATGCGTCGGCGCATGCGTCAAGCTCATAGAGCAAAACCCGTGTCGGTGCGCGTATCGCTATTGGAAAGTCACGTGACCGATACAGGCACTGTTTCGA
>JAVDPK010001459.1:117921-130649 GCA_034780415.1 Cichlasoma orientale | reverse complement strand
ATGTGCTCTATTTTTCTGGTCTTGGTGAGAACACGAGCAGCAGCATTTTGGATTAGCTGCAGCTGTCTGACTGATTTTTTTGGCAAGCCTGTGAAGATACTGTTGCAATAATCAATGCGACTAAAGATAAGACAAGTATGCAACACACACACAGACGCGCGCGCACACACACACACACCCACCCATCCATCCATGTAATACAAAAGAAAATGTGATTCAGACCAGGGCACCGTCTTCCATTGCTCCGTGGTCCGGTTCTGATTCTCATGTGCCCATCATTGCCACTTTCAGTGGGTGTTAGAGGTCAGCTTGATAACCCCGGCTGGTCTGTGGCGATGCAGTGCCATACACAACAGACTGCAATGCACTGGGTATTCTGACACCTTTCTATCAGAACCAGCATTAACCTTTTCAGCAGTTTCAGCTACAGTAGCTTATCTGTTGGATCGAACCACACGGGCCAGCCTTCACTCCACACGTGCATCAATGATCCTTGGCTGCCCATGACCCTGTTGCTGGTTCACCACTGTTCCTTCCTAGGACCACTTTTGATAAATACTGACGAATGCAGACCAGGAACACCCCACAGGAGCTGCAGTTTTGGCCCTTCTCAAACTTAGTCAAATCCTTATGCTTGCCCGTTTTCCTGCTTGTAACACATCAACTTCAAGAACAAAATCTTCACTTGCTCCCTAACATATCCCACCCACTAACAGGTGCTATGATGAAGAGATAGCACCTGTCAGCAGTCATAATGTTATGCCGGATCAGTGTATTTACTACATATTATTGCATTACCTGTTCCATTTTTTCCTCCAGCTCTTTGTTGTCCTCCTCCATCTGTTTCTTCCTGCTGTCTAAAGCCTTGACATCATTATCTAGCTTCATCACTTTCCCAAGTTTCTGGTCAATATCCATCAGTCGATTCTGAAAAAAGAATAATAATAAACATTAAATAATAAGCACAAGGGCAATTACCATCATACCTTAACGATTATCGTTTTGTTAGTTTTATTCAGGTGATTCAGTGAATGAAGGTATTTACAGCACTACTGGTTGTTCATTTGTTTTTGGTATAATGAAATGCAATGAAAAATATTTTATTTATTCTATATTTGGGAAATTCTTTTGCTAAAACAGCTAAAATGATGATAAAATAATAATAATACAACTTACAACAGAAAAATACAACAGATCATACTAGCTGCCGTTCCTGTCAGCTGAGAAAAGAAACAGAGTCTCGCCAAAACTGGACAACAGAAGATTGGAAAAAGTTGCCTGGCCTGATGAGTCTCAATTTCTGCTGCAACATTTGGAAGGCATTGTCAGAATTTAGCAAAAACAACATGAACAGGATCCATCCAGACTTATATCAATAATTCAGCCTGGTGGCAGGGTGTAATGGTATTTTCTTGGCACACTTTGGGCCTCTTAGTCCCAACTGAGCATCGTTTAAACATCGCAGCCTACTTAAGTATTGACCATGTTCATCCCTTTATGACCGCAGTGTACCCATCTTCTGACATACCATGTCACAGAGCTCAAATCATCTGGTTTATTGAACATGGCAATGGGTTTAATGTACTCAAATGGTCTCTACAGTCACCAGATCTCAATCCAATAGAGCACCCTTAAAATGTGCAGCAACTGCATGCTGCATGATCATGTCAATATGGATCAAAATCTCAGTCTTTCCAGCACCTTGCTGCATCTATGTCATGTAGAATTAAGGCAGTTCCTACACTAGTGTTCTCTGGCTTAGGTTTTTAAAATAAACGTACAAAAACACTGTCAACCCACCTCAAGTGGCTCAATCTGGTTCTCTATCTGCTGAACGCTGTCTTTTGAGGCAATTAGCTGTGCCTCCTTGGTGGTCACAGTTTCTCGAATTTGCTGGGCCTTCTCTTTGTTCTGTTTCAGGTAGCGCAGCTCCACCTGGCACTCTTTGACAGTCTGACTCTGTGCGAGACGCAGCTGACGCATTGTCTCCAGAGCTTTGATATACCTTGGAGAAAGACAAAGCGACATTAACAGAGACTCTCTTTGCTGGCTATAACTGAATGGTATGAGTGAAGTACAAGTTTTTATTTAGATTGAAATTTGATAATGTAACGCTTTGGTATTCATTTACTTGGTTGCAGCAAAGATGGAGTCAAACTTGTCTTTGAGTGCTTTGCCCTCACTAAGAGGCCAGTTAGACTCTTCTTGGTGACAGAAGATGACATGATTCAGCACAGGCTTTGACACACCTAATGCAGAAATCATCTCCCGGTCCAGCTCACCACACTTAGAAGACAAACTCACTTTCTCGCCATCTCTGGATGTATTATAATAGGCAGTCACATCAAAAAAAAAACAAAAAAAAACAAAGGTGTAAGGAAACTTTAACATACAGTGCACAAAAAAGTATTTTTTGAACATTAAATAAAACATTACTTAAGAAAGGTGAGATTTTGGCTTACTTCCATCTGGTAATGACCTGCTCTAAGCTTTTGAAGGTGTAACTCTTTGCCTTCTGAGTGCAGGACATAGAGCGTTGGATGGCCACTTTCTCTCCATTGACATCTGAGAATAAGAGTCGAATTTGTGCTCGCACATCCGTCTCATGGGCATCCTGCAATCATATGAGCATTGTTACACAAGAATAAAGGTATAAAAATCATCTGACAAGGACCTGAAGATGATGTTAGGATTAAGACAGAACTTTAACATGTTCAGAAAATTATAAATTTGTGGAATCACAGTGGTTCTCAAATGTAGGAACACAAACTAAAGGTAGGAAAATTGCCTGATATAGACTTTTAGCGCTGGCAAAGAGCAGCTAAGAGTCTCACTGTCATTTTCATAAGTGACTTAGACTTTTTAAAACACTATATTATTGTCTTATTTTTTCTATCATTAACTGATGATTAAAATATTAACTATTACAAATATACAAATATGTTGCAACAATAAAATTCAGATCCATCCCACAAATCATAGTGATTCTTAAGCTAAATTATCGCCCCTATTATGGGATCAGAAAAATTCACAGAGCAGTCAGCTCAAATAAAAGAACTTTAATCTGACATTAAGTATGAAGACAAACAAACCTTCGGATCATGAACAAATGCACCTCCTTTAGATCCAGGGGGAAGTTCTCCTGATGTTGCATACTTTAGGCATTCAATAATAGTCTGAAAACACCAAAAAGAAACAATACACAACAGTAGCATTTACCATTCGGAAATATTTTCTCAAACTTTTTATGTTACCATTTGGAAAATATAAAAGTACTGAGGCACACAGTCAACTTTTGTGTTCACGTCACGCTTCAACAAGTCAAGTGTTGTTTTTGTCAGAAATCTTATCGTACCGTTTTCCCTGCTCCATTGGGCCCGACCAAAACAGTCAGAGGAGTAAAGAAGCATATAACTTGTTTGTCTTTATCCTCAATCCCAAAGCTCCTCACCCCCAGGATGCTCATCCTGTCGATCTTTGACATTTTTGCTTTCTGAAAGAGACATGGAAAGCGATGTGATGAAAATGAGACACACAGAGCTGATTCGCTTCACTGCGAAATCAACAAAAAGTAAGAGCGGTGATGGATTACTGGCTCCTGATAGGCAGTTTCACTTGTTAAAAAAAAAAAGAAAAAGAGAAAAAGCTGCAGCCATAATAACAAACAGGTTTCATCATAAGCACCACTAACATCAGATGATGTGCTCGCTGCAGCATTTGATGTTTTCCAGAGCAATCAGCTTGTGCTGTGCAGCCAGTTATCTACACTGACAAGTCTTTCAGTGAAACAAACCTTCCACTACAATATATCACACCATATATTACAAAGACCTGTGCTGAAACCTGAAACTTTCAGCTCTTGTTTCACAATATTTAAATTAGGAGAGCAAATTTTTCTGCAGAGCCCCAAATAGTGATCACTGTGGATAGTAGGCTGTTTCTGCTTTGTACATTGTCCAAGCTTGAGTACCACTTGTTCCCACAGCAGGAACCAATTACTCCAAATGAATTTGTATTTCGAATGAATGACTCTGCATTAGTTTGCTTGTCTAACATCTCAAAAAGCACATTCAAATGATGCTTTTCCACTTCAACCAAATGCTTGTCCATTTCAACCAAAGACGAAAACTACCTACTCCAGGTGTTACGCTAGTTAATATCTTCAACACGAGACAATAATGAAGCTTAATTGCAAGTTACAGGTTATTAATTCCTTCCGCGGCACCTCAGCGGTCATTGAAATGTAATAAACGTGATTTTCAGGAAAATTTAGACAACAGAGACATCTTTTTAACTTTTCCCTTTAAAAAATCTACAAAACTAGCAGAGTACTCACTGTGTTGTCAACTCAGCAGGCTAGCTCTCATGCTACGTCGTACTAGTGTTTTTATCAGACAGCGACACACTGGCGCACAGCAGTGTGACACAAGACTTACTTTCGCTTGCAGTAGTTACGTACAGCCACAGATATGCCACGAATTCAACTCACCGCACAGAGTTTTGACCCTTGAGAAACTTGGACATGCAACAACAATTTCCGCGCCGCTTTGGAAAGAGACACCAGCGTGGGAGGCAGCGGCTGACTTCCGGGAGGAGGAACGTCGACATAGAAAATGAACATAGAGCAGCGAGCTTACAGCATAGATCCATAACCCGTGTTTATACATTGAAATTCATTGTTTTGTTTTTTTTCCTTTGTAAAATCAATTTAGTATGACTGTTGCAGTTTAGGTTTTATTATTAAAATGTTTAGTTTCAATGTACTTATGTATTGTTATTGTTATTAAAGTAATAATTGACTGTATGAGTTAAGATATTCTTTTATTTTATCATAATATGGGGCATTTTTTAGAGGCAGACGTTTGGAATGGGTGTAATACCTAGAATGAGGCTGTACATTTCCTGTAGATTTTTCTGTGTTAGTTTTATACGTTCACTCTAGTTTGCTTTACAATATAAAGAGCCTTGAGGTGACTGTTTTGATTTGGTGCTATATAAATAAAATTGAACTAAATTGGATGGTTGACCCTAGGTATTTAAAGTTGTCCACTATTACTACTTCTGCTCCTTGCAGCTTGACTGTTACACCTGTCTCCCTCTCATTCACACATGCATGCTGTCTTGCTTCTACTGATTTTCATTTATATGCAAATTTAACTGTGCTTACAGTACGTTTATCAATATAATTACAAGAGGTTTCTGCATAAATAACAAACCTATGACCAGCTTAGCTAAGTGCAATGTTTTCATGTAGTGATGGGAACACTCTAACCATTCTTGTCTGACAAAATGCCATTTTTGTGCCACTTTCAGTCTTTGTGTTATCTAGTATCTGGTTTGAATGCTGACTACATTTTATACCTGTATGGAAACGTTTCTGCAGATTGCCCTCACATTCAGAATGACTTGCTCCAGTTGAAACCTTTGAAAGAATGTGTACATTTTGTCAAAATTTGTTGCAAGCAATGTTTCTGCTGGCCTCATTGTGGTAAGATTTTTGCAGGGAACAATCTTCCCTAAAAAAATGCTATCATCATTCAGATAGCTCTGTTCTTTTTTTCAACAGTCTGTGACGTCTTCCACTTCACACGCCTTTGCCTCACAATGTGTACCACAAGAGGGCAGTGTTTTGCTGTGGAAAAGTTAGTGTTGCCAAACCTTGCACCACACCAAGGTCCTCTCCTCTCCTCTCCTCTCCTCTCCTCTCGCATGGCATCCATTTCTTGCAGTATTGCTGTGACATTTGTAGTGAAGAGGTTGGCCACTAGTATCCCAGCCAGTTCGATCAGATAAGAAACCTATGGCATTTATTTTTAACAAGCATTTCCATATTTGGCATCATCAGTTACAAGCAACTGCAATGTAATGTAAAAGCTAAACAGCATATAGCAGTAGTAAAACACATTTTTCATGTTGTAGTCATGAAGTAAAACTAAATCAAAAGTAGATGGCGTGAGAAAAGAAGGGAGAAAATAAATGTAATTGGAATAAAGGGACAGGGGTTATTTTTGGCATGTGTTTGGGGTTGAAGAACAGTTTGAAGACATCCGCAGGGACCTGCAGGACTGGTGTTCCCCACCTGCAGCTAACCCCCTAAAACCCAAGAACATCATCTCTCTGATGTCCTCTGATTTCCCTCCCCTTTGAAAAATTGCAACAGACACACGCACGCACACACACACTTCCACAAACTGCCTTCTGCTTTCAGCCCACTGATTCAGTCTGTCTGTGTTATCAGACCACTGACTCATTGTGCCTCAATCTGTCCAGCTCCTGGCCCTCTTTCTATTTTCATCCTGTCCTGACATGAAAATGCCATGACCTTGTGCCTCGCGCTGAACCACTGGAGGTATACATTATGTGTGTGCTACTATGTGTATGAGGTGGTGTGAAAAGCCTATCTCATATCCCCCTGGTCACCCTTTCCATCCAAATGGAATTGAAGTAATTTACTTTGAGTTTCTGATCATCACAGTGGGGAATAAGCTCTCCAACCTAACTTATCGAGATATGGGGGAGAGCAAGCTAGGATAGATGATTAAAGAGAGGGGGCACAAAAAAAAGGAGAAGAGATTTTGGAGGGAAAAGTAAAGTCACTGATATAAAAGCAGCAGCTATATTTTTCTCCTGTCTTCATAAATAAAATGTTTTGATATGACAGTCATTATGAGTCACTGTTTCAGAAGCCAGACTGACAGATTTACCTTTCACGGAACTGTCTGTTTATCACATTTTAAAAATTGTCTCACAAAAATTGAAGCACCAATATTTTAATAAATCCTCGGGGACTTGGTGCTGCCCACTCACTGGAAAGCATCTTGAAGTAGAAGAAGCTGAAAAGAAGAAGAGCTCCAAGATTTGGCGGGGCATCAGGAGTGTTCGGTCAGTCCGAACGCTGTGTGACGGAACCAAATTATACATTTTGGGCAAATTATACATTTCACTTCAATGTTACCAAGAGCAATTGTTTGAAGTAACAAATATCTTTTTTTAGAGGCAACATTTTCAAAGACAATCTTCCGCTGTGATCTTTACACTTGTTTCGACCCCACTGAGTGCTTTGAGAAGGGTCCATTTTGGTCAGTGGCCTTAAGAGTGTTCTGAGTCAAAAATAGAGACACATTCTGAAAAAGCATGTTCCCATCATCTCACCAGCAGCCAATGAATAGTGACTTGTCCTCTTCTTGCCACCCTCAGCCTTGCATTTTATACTGTTTCTTTCTACATGTATTTTTAACTTACAGTGTAGACTGAAATCCCTTTGAAAACCAAGGGAAAAAAAATACATGCCATTTAAAGTGTACCTCTGTGGTGCATGCGTTACATTTTCAGATGCGAAGTTAATCGTCTCCCAGTGCTCTCACAAACAGCTGACTTTGTCAGACTGCGACTGTGTCAGAGTGACATTTCTGACTGCCTGACTTCTCATGACATGCTGAGGGCTTTATAGTATGAGCACTGGCATGTCTTAGAACATTTTTCCCTCTTTATGATTTCAAAGTCCTGGTGTTTGTGCACATCCAGCACAGCACCTCCCACACAATCAGGATTTGTCAAAACGAGTTGAAGTTTTACCGGAAGAGTCTGTCTCCCCTAAAAAAAAAACAAAAAACACTTGATGGGTTTCAGGTTAGGGGAGGAAATAAAAATAGAACATAAAAAAAAATGTTTGTTTTGCTTAAAGCATTAAAAAGTAACAACCAGTTGATCTCTTTGACTTTTTCTGTTAGTAAGGCCTCATTAGATTATATTAGATTATTTAAGCGCTCCATTCATGATACACTTTTTGGACCTCATTTTGCTCATGTTGGCTACCATGAACAGAAATACTCCCTTAGCATAGTCTGACTTTTTCTTTCTTTTTTTGGTTTGTTTTTTTGTTCTTCAGTAAAGACTCTGCCCTTTGTCTTCATGCATGGCTACACATTTATTCACTCAGTTTGGGTCAAAAAAGCAGCAAAGAACATGACTGATGACAGGATTAAATATTATGTAAGATAAAAAGAGGAAACAGCTAGGCTGTCCCCAGCTGAATATACCTTTGCCAACAAAGACAGACAGAGTTCAAAGGTGATTTTGGACTGTGTTTCGTAGCTGCTTAACTGTTTATACCAGTTCCAAATGGCAAATTAATGTTGAGCACAAAGCTTCAAAGAAGCGCTGCATGCAAAGACACATACATGGCGAGTAGCACAGTGTTTCAGACACTCTTTTTTTTAGGGAATTGCACTTATTTGTACCACCAAAATTAACAGACATAACAGAGCGTTTAGAAAAGTCAGATATAAATCAGTGGACAGTGCGTTTAATATTTAATATTTCAAACAACTTGTCTTTGCAAACACTCCACACAGTGACAAACACAAATTCAGTCAGTACAGTAATCAGTGTCATTGGCCACAGTCACCTTCTTGTGGTTGTTGTGCAAACTCTGCACAGCTTTTCAGTTTTACACTTGGTGTGGGCGACATTTCTGTTTGTTTGTTTGTTTGTGGGACTTTGAAGCACTCCTGATCCTGGGCAAACTGAAAACATTAAGAGCATTCGTCATAATAAATATCTTTGTCATTGTCATAGTTCATTTCTGCTTTTATGTGTAAAACACAAATAAATGAATGGTACAAAAATGATTTTTTTTGTTGTTGTACATTACTTTAGGGATTTCCATTTTTGCACCACACCTGTCAACCAGCTGCAGTGACACAGCTGCAAGTATGTTTTTTTAAGGCAGACTTAAAATAATGTGAATCTTTATTTATTTATTTATTTTTACAAACAAGGTAACTATTTGTTTAGAGAGAAGCCTAAGAACAAATACCCAATTGCTGGAAACAGTTTTTTTTTTTTTTTTTTTTTTTAAATTATGTACAGAGAAAATAAGCTGGGAATGAAGAATAAACTATTTTGGTAAAATCTTCTAGCTAGAGATGGAGTATGACACCAGAAGAGGAAAGAAAAGGATAGAGCCCAATCACAAGTCAATATGAAAAAACACAAAGGTGCCCATGCAGGCTTCGTTCAAAGTGCTTTTAGAGTGTTTCTGAAAGTTTTTGCCATAAACTGTCTGGCTTGTGTTATAAGCTCGACTATTGTCACGGCCTTGGCATCATCGGTGTGTCTGCGTTTGTTCCACAAAAACTTTAACGCTGGGCATAACTTGAGAACGATGTGAAATTCACACAATAGATGCATCTACTAAAAATCTCAGGCATGTTCCAATCTCAGTGACCTTGACCTAAAGGTAAAGGTCAGAGGTGAAATTTTCTGAAAATCTTGTGAACGCGATAACTTGACAACAATGTGACCAAGGATGTTCAAATTCAAACCTTAGCTGCATACTGTTCAAGATAGACCCATCAAACTTCACACACTTGTTCACTAACTTTACTATAACAGCACCTTGACTCCCGCCACCGCCCCCACCCTCCCCCCTCCCCCTTCCCCCCGTTACGAATCCAAAGCAGCTGAGCAGTGGCACCTGCTCAGTTGTGCTCTTGTTTACTTATACTCTATATGCCATCAATTTCTACCCACTCAATATATCCGCATACTTTCATTTCATCTCAGAGATGTCCTTTGCATCCAAATAAAGTCAAATCCATAACTGGGCAATAAATAGGTCTTGCTGGAGAATTTGTTTTGCTCTGCATAGCAATTACATGCTTCTTACTAAGGAACTGCTTATCTGCATGCTTGTGTTTATACCCTTGGGTGTGTTTCCATTCCTGGTGACTTTCTAATCATTAGGGAAGTGGAGTTAATTGATTTTTGAGCCAAGTAATTATTAGAAGGGGGACAGATTGGTGGCTATAAACAAGTGAAATGGGTAAAGAGTATGGAAATAATGAAAATGAGTGTGGGCGAAGAGCAATAATGAGGCTGCTGAAGTGTCCTTCCTGTATATCTGCAGTAGGTCCAGTTGACTATCTTTTTTCATTCTCTAGAAATTACTTTGAAGATTACTAACAATGTAGCATTGTATAAAATCCACATAAGCACATATAATGGGCAGCTGCAGCTAATAAACTTAATGTGTTTGCTTCATTTAGGTAGGCTAATTATTGATATTTGCTTGACAATACAGCTGACTATTCAGTGCATGCACACTGGCACACCTGTATCAGACAGAACCATTATTTCCCATAGCTGCAGCTGTGTTTACCCCAGAAAGACACTTTCATGTAAAAGGTCTGTTTAAGCCATTCTGTGCATATACAGAGGGGTTTTGAATAGAGCCCTTTGAGAAAGCAGTTAGCTGCATAACATTAGTCATCTGTGTGAACCTATAATTGTTTTTAGAAATTTGTTAAGCCAAGAAACAATTTTTGATATTTGAGAAACACCTGGGAAAATTTCAGACTGACAGAGCATGTTAAATATTTAGTATGTAAAATTAAACATGACAAAAATAAATAAATAAATAAATCCAAACAAAGAAAACTATGAATTCAATTCTTGCTTTCAAGAAACTGAAACTGTTAACTGAACACATAACAGCTGGAAAAGGCTTCACTATTCAGAAGCACTTAGTCATCTGATGATAAAGGGGAAGCTAATGAAAGGATCCACTTCATTCTTTTTAAAATGAGTGACCTTGTTGTAGCCTTGTTGTGCTTGCTAGAATTAAAAAAAAGAGCTGTTGAAGACCTTTACATACTATTACCAAATTGGGCATTAGTAGAAACAAGAGTAAATGTGTATTATATGTCTTGCCTTACAGATAAAACCGACAGCATTTGCGTCATTAGATTTTTTTCTAGGCTCAGGTGTTATAAATATTAATGATATTTCTGTTCTTTTAAAATGTTTCATTACTAGTGCAGAACAAAGCGAGGCCTTGTGTGCTCGTCTCTGCGGTATCTGTTTTGTCTGTCTGTACTGAACTGTGCTGTCTGCATTTATTTTGTGCAAAACACCCTTTTCTTCTTATTCAACAGAGCGCATGGAAGAGGTGACTGACATTCCAAAAACAAGCAAACAAACAAACAAAAAACTGTGGCTGGAAAAAGCTGCTTGGTGAATGGCTCATAGGTTCTGATCATGGCAGTAATAAAAACAGGCCCTAAGTACACAGAGACAGGCTCTACCACAGTAGACAGGACATGAGGTCCAGGCTGTGCGCTGGGACAGCAAACACTGACAGGCATGACAAAGTAGCTGGAACAGTGAAAAGGAACATCTGTGCCAAGTATGGGTTAGAAGTCCCCAAATCCCAATGGAACACACAACCAAAGTGGGTAAGAATAGCAGAGTTAAAGTCCAGCGGGACTTCAAGCTCCAGACAGACTAACCAGACATGTTGGTGGGCTGACAAGATGCACAGAGTACTTGTGATAGATGTGACAATCTCAGCTGACAGTGACATTAGGAAGAGGGAGCATGAATAGTTGAAGAAGTACCAGGGGATGAAGGTAAATCTAGAACAAATGTGGATGGTAAAGTATGAAGTAGTCCCAGTGGTTACGGTAGCAATGGCCAGTAGGGCCAAACTGAAAGCTGAGTTGGAGGGAGCCATGCAGGCTCAAATGTCTTCAAGGAGTGAGTCCCTTGCTCAATTCCCAGCTGGCCTGGAAATTTGCTACATGGACACTTCTCCTGGTATCTTCAATTCCTCTCTACACTCATTGGCCACTTCATTAGATATAGCTTGCTAATAGTGGGTTGGACCCCATTTTGCCCTCAGAACTGCCTTAATTCTTCATGGCATAGATTCAACAAGGTGCTGGAAACATTCCTCAGAAATTTTGGTCCATATTGACGTTAGAGCATCACACAGTGGCTTCAGATTTGTTGGCTGCACACCCATGATGGGAATCTCCTGTTCTACTACATCCCACAGGTGACTATGGACTGGACCCAAAGGTGTTGGATTAAGATCTGGTTACTGCGGAGACCATTTTAGTACAGTGAGTTGACTCTCGCTCTGTGGTGCGTGGGTGTATTTGTTTCATGGGACGTGATTTCTCCAGAGCATGTTCGGAGGCAGGTCTTTCGGACTCCTCCCTCCTTGGCTGGTCACTGCGGGGGCTGGCTCCACACCTGTAATTCATCTCCTCATCACTCAGCTCTTCTTAAGCTGGCAGCTGCCTCCACTCAGCGCTGGCTTGTTGACTGTGAAACAATTAGTTTCGGCAACCACCTGTGAATTCTCTGTTCCCTTCGCTTGTTTACCTTAACTGTGCATTTTTCCTGTGCTCAGATCAATCATGCGTGGAGTCCCCTGCCAGCGCTTCTTGTTGGAGTAACCCTAACCCCCATTTGGGTTAGTCTAGGTTTTCCATGGAAGAGTAAAAATCTTAAAAATTGGGACTCCAGCTAACCATGGGGTGTTACACATATTCATACACTTATTTGCTAGATGTCTTTATTCTGCTTATTTCCTATTGAGAATTCAGTTACTGCCCCTTTCTTATTGTTTCTCTTCTATGTATTACTTTATGGTGGCATTCCTCTTTTGTGTAGGGCTCTGAGAATGTTTTCTTTTTTCTATTTAAAGAAACTAAACTCACTGAACCATATACATTGATTGCTGGAATTGTGAATATAATTTGTGATGCTATCATCTAATATGATTCATGGACATGATCGATTATCACACCTTGTGCCTGACATTCCACAATTTCACTGAGCTTACAGGTGTCGACACCTGTAAGAAAGAACAAGAGGGGTGGAGGGGTTGCTGCAATTTTCCAGGATTCACTAAACTGTAAAAAGGTTTCTCTGGGCAA
>JAVDPK010001459.1:87253-117679 GCA_034780415.1 Cichlasoma orientale | reverse complement strand
ATGATGTAAAGCACTTTGAATTGCCTTGCTGCTGAAATGTGCTATACAAATAAATTTTTACTTACTTACTTACTTACCTCCTTTATTTAGGTCTATAAAAGACTCCACGGCATTCTGTGACAGCCGGTATCAGAGTGACAACAGCGCTGATGAACGTGTGGCTTTCATGGCAGCTAAACTGTTTTCCTGATGGATGTTTTGATCCTCAAAGCCCAGTCGACGTCTCTTCCTTTCTTGGAAACAATTTAAAGCAAATAAGAAGTAACGCCTCCCTTGTGATGAATGAAAAGCTGACTTAAAGTGAATATTGTCAGTCAACTAATTTGTCATTCAAATTGCTAAATGAAGGGTTTTGTACATTTGGTTTCCTGAATACTCTGTGATGTGGAACTTGTCTTATTAAGCAATGTATAATAATGAAGTTTATTCATGGCTCACTTCAGTAAATCCTTCTCAGCCAAAATACTGACTTGTCTAAATTTGAATGTAATGAAAGCTTACACCCTTTTTTTAAAAAAAAAACATGCACAGGACAAATTAGTAGAAAACTGCAAATATATTTTTCTTGAATCTGACTGTACGTGTGTGCGTTGTTATATGTCTTTATGTCTCGCCCCTCTTCTTATTCTGTGTAAGACAACTTCAGCGTATTGGAATGTGTTTGACCTGTCTAATGACAGCATGCAGATGTGCACTGTGGTCCTGCAAATGTCCTATCTGATATCCTAATGGCACAAGTCGTGTCAATTTTACTGATGTAATAAACTGTTATCCAGGATAATCATCTCTGGAAAAGTTATTTTCATTCTGTGCTATTTCCAGTTTAGCATTTTCCATCAAATAGTTGCCTTTCCTGTTTCCATTCATCACTGCACATTACACCCTGTGGCTGCTTCTCCCTTGCTACCCTCGCAGAGATGCATTGATTTCATATATATAAGTTAATATTCAGAAGCCACACCACGAATTCCTCTTCAGAAAGACACTTAATCTTGCCAAGAGCAACAGATTTAATTAGAATAGTGTTTTAAGATGCTTCATTCATCATTTTCTGTGTAATTCCTCATTTTAGACTTCTTCATGTTTGTCTCCTTCATTAGGGTTGCTAAAGCAATTTATTACTTAAACCAGAACATCCCTGGTTTGTTGTGTGTAAGCATTCTGTTCTTCACTAGTTAACTAGAGCTGGAATTCACAGTTATGACAGTTGGCGCTGACAAGCTAACTAGTAAGACTTTTCAGTGTTACTAGTTATGACCCGAGAAGCACAAGTGTGCCAAAAAAAGCTATGTAGTTGGGAAATTGGTGGGACCTGGTGTCACAAGTGAGGCTTCTGTTGGAACTGATAAGGTGTCAGGAGCATCGTGAATATTTGTCATGATGCAGAGTTTTTGTTTTGCTCTGTCCAGCTTAATTTTGTATTTACTGCCTGCAGCTGTCTGTTTTACTTCCTATCTGTTGGCAGTTTTCCATCCTTCTGTTAGGGTGAAGTTGAATAGTCAATTTCACTTAGGAAGGTTCCTACCTGATTTAGGTGACTTGGAAGGATCTGTGCGGCAGCCATTATAAGAACTGTTTAAGTCCTCCAAATACTAAGGTGGTTCAGTGCTTCCTTTATGACTTCCTTTAGGACTGGAACTTCCTTTATGTCTCACAATTGATAGTGAGTTGTCTGTTTATGAAAAAAAAACACAAAAAAATGTCAAAGTGGCACAGATTAATTAATTGTCAGCGAAGGCTGTTAAAGGCACAGCTAATCTCTGAAAATTATGCTGCTGTAATAAAATCTGCTTCTTGAAGAACAAAGCTTTATTTACGCTCTCTAAATCCAGATCGCGAGCCAGGATAAAATGATCAGAATGTGTTTACAGTTTGCATTAGTTATAGCTGTTGTTGTATTGCCTTGCCAGCATTTAGGATTATCATTAAATTAATGCAATAGTCTCTGGGCTCCTTCTCACCACCACCGCCCGGAATTGGATATGTCATAACCACTCAGGCAGATTGGACTCAAATGCAGGACTGAGTTTTAAAACTTCAACAAGTTTATTCACAAGCATATAAGGGTAGTTATAGTTCAGGGAAAAGGTCTCAGTCAGTGACATCCTTGATTAAAGACAAGCTGGAAAAATCCACAATTCCTTCTCTCCACAGAATCCCTCAAGTATAATATCCAGCTCTAAAGTCTGCAGAAGAGTCTGTGCAGAGGGCAACAAGGTAAGGGACTTCTGCAGGGAAAATAGAGCAAAACAACAAGCAAAAGAGCCTGCTTTACTAATGGTTGTTAACAATTCAGCAATGACTGAAGGCAAACCACCACCTTATGGCAGCAGACAAGATGATCATTAACAGGTGAGCTCATTACTTCCAGGTGTGTGAAGCAAAAGGGCGGGAAGCCAAGGTGAGTCCTGTCCCATGAAACACAGGGGTAAGGTCAACTCAACACAAAGACAAAGACAAAGAACAAGAGAGACACAGAAAGGCAAAGATAAAAGATAAAGTGTGGCTTACAGAAATAAAAGAAAATCCCTTGAGCAATTAAAATTCAGAAAAGGCCATAAAAATTTCACCATAATCTACAAGCAGATGATGATGTCCTGCTGTGCTGCCACAGCAATACCAAGACAAAAGTGATTTTCCTTTGCTGCCTAATCCTTTGGTGAACTCTACCAGCATATGACACGCCTTAGGACATCTCTAAGACAGACTCTTCACACAGTCAGCATAAGAGAAGTCAGTGTGGATTAAACTGCAGCTTTCTTTGCATTTTGCTTGTTTTACACCAAAAAAGTTGCATTTACATCCAAAGCCTAGAGACAAATTATTGTAAATAAAACTTCGGTTTGCTACATTGTGCTACCTCTAAAAAAAATGAAACAAAAACATGAACCACCAACATTAACACAGCAACCAATACTTAGTGCAGATTTTCCTTTCTGGCCAATCTTTGATTAGTTTCTTATAGAAACCAGGTATTTTAATGCTTCCTATTAGTATTTTTGAGTAATGTTGAAGGAAGTGTCACAGTACTATTGGAGAGCAACTGCTGTGAGTTCTGCTGGTTGATGCTGATGTGCATCAGGTGCCTTTGCTGGATCAGATGATTTTAGATGTGAAATTAACTCTTGTGTTTAGCTATATGTTTGTAAAGAGTTCTGAACAAATGTGAAAAAACAAACAAATAAAGATAAGTTATATTAGTTCTAAAAAAATTGCGATATGGAAAACATCCATCCATCCATTTTCTTCCACTTATCCGATTCAGGGTTGCCGGGGGGGCTGGAGCTTATCCCAGCTGCCACAGGGTGAGAGGTGGGGTACACCCCGGACTGGTCGCCAGTCTGTCAGAGGGCTAACAGAGAGACAGACAACCATTCACACTCACATTAACTCTTATGGCCAATTTAGGATCACCAGTTAACCTAACCCCACTAACTGCATGTCTTTTGACTGTGAGAGGAAGCATGAGTACCTGGGGAGAACCCATGCAGACACAGGGAGAACATACAAACCGTGGTGGAAATATTCCTCAGAGATTTTGCACCACGTTGACATGATAGCATCAGATAGCTGCTGCAGATTTACTGGCTAGACATTCATGACATGACTCTCCAGTTGCAACACATCCCAAAGGTTCTTTATTAGATTGAGATGTGGTGACTGCGGAGGCCATTTGAGTACAGTGAAGTCACTGTCATGTTGAGGAAACTGGTTTGAGATGATTTGAGCTTTGTGACATGGTGGGTTATCCTGCTGGAAGCAGCCATCAGAAGATGGGTGCACTGTGGTCATGAAGGGATGGACATGGTCAGAAACAATATTCAAGTAGGCCATGGTGGTTAAACCAGTTGGTACTAAAGGTCCCAAAGACTGTCAAGAAAATGTCTCTCACATCATCACCACCAGGATGGATTCATAGCAGAAATCGAGACTCATCAGACCAGGCAACGTTTTTCAGATCCTCTATTGTCCAGCCTCAGTTTCCTGTTCTTAGCTGATAGACTCAGACTTAGCTTTATTTTCAATGTAGTTTCTCAGGTCTCGGTGTAGGTCAAACATAGGATTATAGTAGTAATATACTGAAGTATGGTAATAAATAACATAAAATTCAAACAAGTACAGAAAAATAAATGATAAATATATACGTAGCTGAACTAGGATAAGTAGAAATAAAAGAATACACTAAACAAAACTACAACTAAAAACAGGCATAGCAGCATTCTACTACAGCAGCAACAACTTGACTTGCTTTAAGGTGCAGTGGTGAATAACAAATAGCAGCTGAATAACAGGATAACAGGGTGACTGAATAGCAGCATGGATTTTTTTTACAATTTTTTTTTTTAAGTGACAGTTAAAGTGACAAGGAGGTGGCATCCTGTGTGGTGGTCTGCTGCTATAGCCCAACTGCTTCAAGGTTCAATGTGCTGTGCATTCAGAGATGCTCTTCTGCATGTTTTCATTGTGACAAGTGGTTATTTGAGCCACTGTTGCCTTCCTATCAGCTTGAAACAGTCTGGCCATTCTCCACTGACCTCTGCCATCAACAAGACATTTATACCCAGTAAACTGCCACTCACTGGATATTTTCTCACTCTCTCTCTCTCTCTCTCTCTCTCTGTAAACCCAGGAGATGGATGTGCAGTTAAATCTGTAGTAGATCGGTAGTTTCTGAATCAGCCCATCTGGCACCAACAACCATGCCATGTCCAGAGTCACTTAAATCACCTTTCTTCCCTATTTTTGGTTTGGTTTGGTTTGAACTTTAGCAGTTCTACTTGGCTAAATGCACTGATTTGCTGCCATGTGACTGGCTGATTAGATATTTGTGTTAACGAGCAGTTGCACAGGTATGTCTAACAAAATGGCGAGTGAACGTATATAATTTACTGTGGGAAATTGTTAGTTAGCCATAAAGCTCTAGCGAAATCGTGATAGTGATAGTAAGTAACATTTGGTTTTGGGTATAAGGTAAAAGCTGGAGAGAGGCATTTAGCTGTGACACGGTTGAAGTAAAGGACTTGGGTTTGCATTATATTAGTGACTGTCCTCAGAAAAATAGTAATAGCAATGTGTTTGCAGACTGCTTAGAGATTAACTTTTTGCATGACTGGTGCCTCCCCTTCTTCATAAACCTACTCTATCAAATGGAAGTGCAGACAGATTGTCCTGATATCAACTGCAGTGATTTTTTTTTATTATCCCAGGATATAAAGGAAGAGACAAAAGAGACACAGAAGAAGAAAAGGAGATAAAATCTTAACAGGTTGTGGTGTATGTTTGATACTAAAAATTCCCTGTGATTATAAAGGTATACACCAAAATTGTTCCCCCAAAAGGAAGTACAGTTTTTAATGAGATGTGAAAGTTAAATGCATTAAATGTCATTTTTGTTTCTAAATTTATATTTTTTATAAAACAGACTTTTGAAGCCTATTAAATAATGATAATGCGTTTTATGCCCATGCAAGCATACCACCTCTCTGCTTTCACCTCTGTCCTCATTATCATATTTGGCGTAGATAAATACCCTTTTAGCTCTGAGGGAATTCATTTACAGCAGTAATCAGGAGGCTAATGGCTCAGTGAGATCATCTAGAGGTCTTTTCTGTGTCCTAATTCATGAAAAGCTGTCTCAAACTGCAAAAAGCAGCAAATAGATGTTATGATGCATAGATGCACAAACACTATAGGTTGATTAGACTGCCTCAGATTTCTACAGCGAGGATAATTATGCAGCTATAGTCGAACGTAACGGCAGCTTTTGTATGTGTGTAAGCTGGTAAATCTCAGTGGTGGGATTAGCACACAACATTTTGCTCATGATGCGTGTCTGGAGGTTAAAGGCTTCACAAGCACAATGTGGGACCTGATGGATGTCACACCGACAAAGAGGATTTAGGGGACGGCAGAGAGGGGAAATGAGGGAAAATGTGTGTGACACAGAGAGACAGGGTCAGTCTTCACGCTGGGGTTGGATTTTTTATTTTGTATTTTTTTGAGGGACATCATTGTCACATATTACTCTTGCATTCTTTCATCGCTCTCTCTCTCGCCTCTCACCCTTCACATATGAATGCACACACATGCTCCTCCGTGCCTCGCATTATGGCAGTTAAAAATTGGAAAACCATGAATCAGAAATGCCTGACAGGTCTTGTTTTTAAATTCTATTTTCAGTTGGTCATTTCACAGAGAATCATCTAATGCTGTTGACAGGCCTGAAAAACGGTGTCATCTTACAAGAATCACCTTGACACAAGTCTCATCAATTTTTACTGATGTTTCATTATCACCATTTAAAGTGGATTTCTTGCACCACAAAGAAAAACAATACGCTGTTAAAATGCAATCACTGCTGACAGCAAACATCAAAGAAGCTCAGAAGAGGAATACGTGTTGTTGCTTTATTTTAAAGACCCGATTTGTTGACAGATGCAGGTTGCCTGTTTGGTACTTTGGTTGCCAGATGGGAGTCATCCCGTCGATAACATTTTCTCCCAATAATTTCAAATGCTAAACTATTACAAAAAACAAAACAAAACAACATATTATCAGTACAGCTGACAACTTTTTCTCCTGATTCTAAAAGACACAATTTTGTATAGACGTTTGAATAGATTGCAGTGAAGAACAGAGCATTTGCACATGCTTGACAGATGATTATAGAGTTTCAAGGCAAACATGCATGTGCACAGTACAGTAATTACTACATTTATTTTTCGAGAAAAGAAACTAGGCACCAGACAGTCTCTTATGTAAGCTGTCAACCAAAACAAGTATTTTAATTAGGATATAAAAACATCCTGTACATTGTGCAAAGGCTAATTTTAATTTACCTTCATCTGTGTGATGCTGATGATGCAGCTGGGCATCACGTCCCTTCTGACACTAGTTTTTCATGACAGCAATGCATAAAAATGCCTATGTGTGTGTAAGGTATTGCTTTCTGAATCTTAATCAATCATCAGGTTTTTTTTTTTGTGGTGGGCGTTAAAATTTGGTTTTCCTTTGTAGCTTTTGGCCCCATTCCTCCTGACAATTGAATTGCTAGATGTTTCCAGGTTTGAACGGGTGAATCCATGCACTGTGGTAACATTTTTAAATGGGGCTTGAAAAGCCCCTCAACAGAGATCAGCACAGACCATGGAGTCATGATGAGAAGCTTTTTGGACAGTTTTTAGATTATCTCCTCTAAATCATTGCCTCTAGGAATAACTGAGGGTCAGCAGAACATTTTCACTCTGGTGTCATGCAAAGTTTTGCAGCGTCTGTTTATTATCATGTACTTACAGAATTTTGTGTCTTATAAAACAGCAAAGCTCAGAACTTTTCGCTGCTGACTTTGAAGAACTGGACATTCAATCAGACAATATTGCTCTGATTTTTGCTGCTTACAACTGAACTGTGTTCTGTTGTATATGCAGAGAATACAATGGTAAAGCCATTGTTATAAATAATTAAGGACACATAAAAAAGGCCATCATACATACAAAAAGCAGCATATTTTTGCATTTTTTAAATACATGCCAATGAGAAAAATTAAAGACTAGAAACTAATTTTGAAAATCATATTCTATTCTATTCTATTCTATTCTATTCTATTCTATTTGCTTTTTGGAGCAGACATAAATTACACTGCATGGCTGGTTGTGTGTGCATGTGTGAGTGAATGAGCGAGACCGTGTGTGTTTGCGTGTGTGATGTGGTCTTGGTTTGAACTTTTTCGGCTGCACGCACACCCTGGCTCTGTGCTACAGGGAAATGTGGGCGTTGTGTCTGCTAGGCCTCTTACACTTGGCTTGTCTACATGCATTACTCACTCACTCACACACATGCACACACACATGCACATCTGCAAACCCCCACACAGATGTGCACAGTCACACACACACACACACACATAGTGGGAGAGCGTCCATTGAGGATTTAATCTTGCTAAATAGTTAATATTCAAATTGGCCAAGCCTGCCAGGCAGCCAGTGGCATGATAGCATAGCTCCCTACCTCTCTCCGTCACTGACTCACACACAAACATCTCTTCAGAGGACATTACTTTGACTTATATTTATTTCCTGAAAACTTAACCTAACCCTTTTGATGACCAAAGCCAAAATTTAACATTTTACTTCATGGCCTCTTGCTCTTTGTCCCCAAACAGAGGTATGTTCCCACAACTAACAGTGTAAACAGATTGTGTTCCCATAGGTAACACAAGTACACACACGCACACACGCACACACACACGCACACACGCGCACACACACACACACACACACACACACACACACACACACACACACACACACACACACACACACACACACACACACCTCAACACTCTGTACCTCTTAATTCATGGGTCTTCCTGCTGCAGCTCGGCTCCTGGGAATCTAATTTAATTCAAAGTTGGTCAGTCATGTTTACTGAGGTGACGTTAATGCAACGCTGCGGCTCATTCTGCCAGCTCCCACTCTCACATTAACCTCCTACAGTCTTGCATCCTGTAGATGGCCTCATTGTGCCTCTGTGTGCCTGCTGGCTACAAGTTCATGCCAGGACATCGCAGCACCTTCGTTTTTAGCCCATCATTTCTTTTCGCGACTTTGTGGTAGTGGTAGTTTTCTATAGGTCTGTGAAGAACAAGCAACAAAAAGAAGAAGAAGAGGAAAAAGAAGCAGGCAACATCATTGTTATTGGTAGCCTCCTGGAAAATAATATTAAATGTGTTTATTACAGCCCATAAAACAAGAGTCACCTACATTCCACTGCGTGTCAGTTTTTTTTTTTTTTTTCCCAGAATCAACCTTGCATCTGTTTGACACATAAATTCCAGTCCTAAAGGTCACTGTAAACCGTGTGGTTAAACACGAGTGCGGTATAGGGGGAATTTGTGCAGCTTTACCCTTCTCATCCTCCTTGGATAGATGGAGCAGTTGTGGCAGGGACCGTGGCGCGCAGCAGCAGGCAGCAACAGCAGCAGCTGAGCGGAGAGAGAGGAGCGCGTAGGAAAACGCTCTTGGAGAGACCAGAGTCACTCGCATCTCTCTCCACCGATCAGTCAGACCGAAGACACATCGCAGAATATCTGAATGTTGTACCATAAAGGATGACGCCCCCCCACAAAAAAGAAAAGCATAAAGACTGATTAAACACCTAAGGAAACGTCGCAAAGGGGACAGCGCGACTGGCTTGCCACGGAGGAGCGCGCAGAGAGGGTGAGCTCCTTCTCCTTCACTATCAAGATACAAGTTGGATGTATGCCGAAGAAATGTGGATTCGGGACTGAACTTTTTTTTTTTTTTATTAGTTAGCTAAATTAGATTAGATGACATGATTGATTCGTTTTGGATTCAATTGTTTTCAAAGCTAACTCAAGACGCTTAAACCTGCCCGGGGCTATCCACATCCAAAGAGCGAAGCGCACCCGGTCTACAAAAATCGAAAAAATAATAACAAAAATAAATGAAGTGAGCCTTTATTTCACGTCGACCCAGGGATTACACTGGCAGATAATTTAGGCTGGTGGGCAGGGAAAACCTAAGTGTTTTTAAAGGAGACTTGTGGAAAATCGCCACAAAATTAAACCAAAAGGAAGCAAAAACGGGCCTGGATTGAAGCAACGTGTCAGTATATAAAGAGCTGCAATAGTGATGTCTTTTACTTATGTTTTTGCCATTTAATCTGTATCTCACTGCTTTCAAAACGAACTGACTTTTGAATGCTTTTTTTTTTTTTTTTTTTTTTCTCACCACTAAGGTGTTATTTTTAGCTGGGGACTGTGCCATTTACTAAGAGAGAGCAGCATTTAAAGATAAATTAAAAAGAATAACATAAAGGACAATAACTAGTAGACGGGTGGATCAGCGTCAATACCGGGACCAATATAATCACAGGGACACGCCTCGCAGATCATTAAACAAATCAGATAAACGCAGCGTGAAAACCATCAATAGAAATTATTGATGAGGTGGTATATAAGGCTAATGATTGGCCGAGCCTCTGTTTACTCAAAAGGTTAGCAACAATATGCTGTGAAACTTTTGCTGAGGGCTTGACAGCTGAGGCAATGCCAGGAGAAAAAGGAGCAAGAACTTTTCTTTAAAATCATTTTTACTGCTGCTTTACTCGTTTTTTAGGACTCCAGTGCTGATTGAAAAAATTGCAAACAGCTGGAATATTCTTCTTCCTTTACAAACTAGAATGTCTGCTGTCTATACTGCTGCTGCAGGAATTTATGAACCAGAGACTTTAGAGGTGAAAATTTCTGAAGAGAGAATTTTTAAATATTTATAGCATCTCTTGTGCAAGAATGGTGGTTGTGACAAGAAGCCTATTGATGACCCAGTCAGTGAGAGAGCTGGTGCCAAGACAATTCACCTCTCCACCGGCTACGCTCTCCATCTGAAAGTCTTCCTCGGAGAAGCACAGCTGCTGCAGGCTGGGGATGTGATGGGGTGACTGCTGACATCCCCCTTACCCATCCCCTCTCTCACTTTATTAACGCTGTATTATAAACAATGGATCTGAATTTCTCAACGGTTCGAGATGGAAAGCAGTTTACACCAGAGAGAGACTCGTCTAAACGTGTTCTGACAGGATGCTTTCTCTCCCTGCTCATCTTCACCACGCTGCTAGGCAACACCCTTGTGTGCGTTGCCGTCACCAAGTTCCGACACCTGAGGTCGAAGGTCACCAATTTCTTTGTCATCTCGCTGGCCATCTCTGACCTCCTGGTAGCTATTTTGGTAATGCCATGGAAGGCAGCTACAGAGATTGTAGGGTTTTGGCCATTTGGTGCGTTCTGCAACGTCTGGGTGGCATTTGACATAATGTGCTCCACTGCCTCCATCCTGAACTTGTGTGTGATTAGTGTCGATCGTTACTGGGCCATCTCAAGCCCATTCCGCTACGAACGCAAGATGACCCCTAAAGTAGCGTGTCTGATGATCAGTGTGGCGTGGACCCTGTCCATTCTCATCTCCTTCATTCCTGTTCAGCTTAACTGGCACAAAGCTCAGGCCACCAGCTATGCGGAGCTAAATGGAACCTACCCCGATGATTTGCCCCCTGACAACTGTGACTTCAGTCTTAACAGGACCTATGCCATCTCCTCCTCCCTTATCAGCTTCTACATCCCCGTGGCAATTATGCTCGTCACCTACACCCGGATCTTCCGCATTGCCCAGACACAGATACGGAGAATATCTGCTCTGGAGCGAGCAGCAGAGAGTGCCAAAAACCGTCACAGCAGCATGGGAAATAGTTCAAACATGGACAGTGAGAGCTCATTTAAAATGTCATTCAAAAGAGAAACCAAAGTCTTAAAGACACTCTCAGTCATTATGGGTGTGTTTGTGTGCTGCTGGTTGCCCTTCTTCATCCTTAACTGCATGGTTCCATTCTGTGAAACACAGTTGCCAGATGGGTCCACAGAATTCCCCTGTATCAGCTCCACCACCTTCGATGTGTTTGTGTGGTTTGGCTGGGCAAACTCTTCACTCAACCCAATCATCTATGCCTTCAATGCCGACTTCCGCAAGGCCTTCTCCATCCTCCTGGGTTGCCATCGGCTGTGCCCGGGGAGTAACGCCATTGAGATCGTCAGTATTAACAACAATATGGGTGCCCCTACCTCGAACCCCAACTGTCAGTATGAGCCCAAGAGTCACATCCCAAAGGAAGGCAACAGTTCGGCCAGTTACGTGATTCCTCACAGCATCCTGTGTCAGGAGGAGGAATTACAGAAGAAAGACGGATGTGGAGGGGAGGTTGAGGTGGGCGTGGCAAACAATGCCCTTGAGAAACACTCACCAGCCATCTCTGGGAATTTAGACAGCGATGCTGAAGTCACACTGGAAAAGATCAATCCCATAACACAGAATGGACAGCATAAAGCCGTGTCATGTTGAGAAAAGGCAAAGGTGAATTGAAATACAGCGAGGCGTGTACGTACGCACATGGAAGAAACGATTACACGGGAGGACAGCAAAAACAAAGGGACACAGATGTCTATAAGAACAAGAAACCAGTGACTGTGTTATACAAGACCTTAAGACTGTCAAACTGAAAAAAAAATCTACATGGAAAAACCTACAGAATGTTTTAAAGTAAAGGCACTTTATATTGGATATAACTATCTGCAAAATACATTCAGCATTTATTGATGACATTGACACATTCGATGATAAATGTTGATAATGTGAATATTAACAGCAGAAGAATACCTATGTGCACATGTATACATTTTTTTTTTAGTTTTTGCAAAGATGTATACATCTGCATGTGTATACTGTACAGTGATGACACTATTCTGGAGGGACTCAAACACAGTATATACAGTGGGAGAAAATATAGCATTAGTAAAATATCTTGTAGGTAGGTGCTTTGTATGTGTTTCATGAAAGCGCAAACAGAGTGGGTAAATTGGTTTTGCTACAGTATTGTTAGTCAGTATTGTTATTGCATTTTTTCCCCCCCTGTAGCACATTTCTAATGACAGTTTTATTGCAAAAGCAAAATAGCTATATTCCAGTGGCAATTTATTTGCGGTTAAAAAGTACTGACACCAAAGTGACACTGTTCTCGTTCTAATTGAAACCAACAAGTGAGTTTGATACCATAAGACAAGTTGTCAAAAATGTAATTTTTAACAAATCCTCCCACCTCTGCACCACCCACTATTATCCCAATGATGTGTATTTGAGAGAGAAAGAGACAAGGAAATGGAGAAAGTCCCTGCCTTTATTTTCCTCGTATGGTGTCGTGATCTTTCCTCGGTCATCTGGGACTGACCGGGCTGACCTCACCTGAAGTTCCTTCCAGTTTCTTCTGCTTACTCCCTGTTTTCATTGGCTTTGTCTCCACTCAGCCATTCTTCAGCAAAACCTCTCTGGAGCCCTCCAGTTGCTTCTCCTATCTGTTTTCCTGCTCTCCTCTCGTCAGTCAGCAAATCCCCGTCCCCCTTCTTGCTGCCCTTATTTCTTGAGTAATGCCAACCACTTTTCTCCTTTCTCCTTCCTCTACTCTTCTTCCTGTCAGCAGAGTCCTTTACACCTGCACCATATCTAACTTTTTTTTTTAAATTATTATTCTGTCTTCAACCTCTGCACCATCTTCTTTGGCAGCCCTCCATTTTAAGTCCCTCCTCTGTCCATTTAAAGTGGTGCTTGTGATTCTATTTTTGGCAAATGCCGTCAGTCCATAATTAAAAAAGGAATGCGAACGTGTAGACTAAAGCTGCACTTGGACAGAGGAGGGAGAGCAGTAGCCGCAGAGTTCACTCAGCCGTAAAGCGAGTCACACTTACTAACCTTTTGTAAGCTTGCAGATATATGATTTTGTAAACTGCTCATTCTGAGAGCCAAGCTGCTGTAGTTGTGATGTGGCGCATACAGAGTGACAGTGTCTCTGATTGCAATGGTGCCGCCTTCACACAGCTGAAACTTAAAACTTAAGATTAATTACTGTAATGCTCAATTTACAACTGTGATGATTAGCCAAAATCTTACAAGACAGTTTTCATTAGGGAGTGCTTCTGGTGTGCTGCCATTAATTTCCACTTGTCATGTTTGTGAACAGTTCTACATTTTGCACCAGTTAGAACGACCCTATAATGTCCATTTTAGGGCTAAATCAATCTAAACTTTCCTAACTCCTTAGTTAGCCTTAGCTAAACGATCGCACTGGTCATGCCAACTTAGCCTCTGTGGGCAACAGGTGATTATTTGGGACTTCTAATGAAGCCAGGATATCCGGCTAGAACATGACTGATATCCATCCCAACACATCCCCTTGCAATGGCCAGCCATTATTAACCAACGCAGTTAAATTTTAAGAAGCTGTTAAAAAAGATGGCTGCCAGTGGTTTCGAGGTGGCATTTTGGCAAACGCATTCTCTTCTTTGCGCTTTGCACGGACTGTTTACCTGCATGCAGCCGCAGTCTGCTCAAATGTGTTTGGTCAACAGTACTTGGAAAGAGAGGCCAGATAGATATCTGCATATTCATACACAGATATCTATTTACAGACACTTTGCACTGAGTGTCCATCGCATGCAATTTGTGTCCACGAAGGCATGAAACTGTTGCACATCAGAGAAAGGAAGCGCTGATCCAATAGAAAGCAGTTGGTCTTGAACGGGGCATTTGATTTTCCTGCTCTGGAAAATCCAATACTATCTAGATAGCAACAAAGGGGGAAAGCTTTTAGTTCAATATGTGGCCTGGCTTGTGACACAAAAGCAACTCTCTGTCCTCTCTGCCTCCCCGTCACCTCCCACATGTTGCTCCATCAGTTAAAAATTTTCTGATTTTTTTTTTATAAAGTGCAATTCGGATTAGATATATTACGGTATTAATTAATTGCTAAATTAATTAATTAATTAAGTGCTCAAGCTATTTCAAGTGCCACAATATGCTGCCCCCCCCCCCCCCACTCAGCCATATCAGCTTAGCAATCCCCCATTTTCACTTTTCACCAGCTCCTCTAAATCACTCCCATATTCAAATAGAAGCCAACTCAAACATGCAATAAAACATGAAGTGCACATAATCTGCCAGGATTGGACATGGAAGGAAACTGCCTTGGGGAAGATCCCCCCCCCCCCTCCCATTTACACACTCACCTCCCTTTTTCTCCATCTCTTTCTCTTTTCTCTTGGCTGCCTCTGTCGACTTTGTGAGTGCTCCCGATGTTACCGCTGATTGAATTTATTATTAAATAGGCAGTGTGGACTGTTTCTTGTCTCTAATTTAAGTCAAAGTGCTGAATTAAAACCCCACTTGCTGATTTTATTTATTTATTTGTTTATATTTGCCAAAATTCTTATTTCTGGCTGAATGTGGTTGTACTGTAGCATATGCTGTGATTTAAGCAGTGTTTTATAAGCTGAAATTCAGGGTGGGTACGGGCACTCTTGAATGATACTGAGATTAATCTGCCATTTCATGCCACATCATTGAATTCACACATTTTACCAGATGGTTTTTTTTTTTTTTTTTTGTATATGATGTATGTAGACATTTATAGAAACATACCTCCAGCTGAGAGTTCAGATTATGGCTCCATGTAAACCACCCCCTGAGCCTTCACCTTGTAAACTTAGTGACTCATCTTTTCAGCTGCCACTGCTTTGATTTGGGAGGAGGGCGATGTCAGGCAAAAGTCCCACAAGCAAAATGTTTTGTTTGATCTGGAGCATTTCCTCCAGGCTGCCTTACAAGTTGCTTTGGGGAGCTTTAGTGACAGTACACGGTCTCTCAATCAGTGTCGTTACATGATGTATGACAACTTAAGCAAATCTGACAGTACAGAATCCCTTGTCCTCATCCTCCTCCTCCATCTCCTCCAATGACTGGCCAAGCGATGCAACAGACACAGGGCTGAACAACACTCCCAGGCCCTGGGACCGTGGAGCCATTTTAATGATGATGTCTCAGCTTATTTAACTGTCTAGAGTAATGATGGAGTCCCTACCTCAACCTCGATTCAGTGACAGAGCTTCATGTAAAAAAAAAATTCAATGGCAGTATTTCAGACAGGGGCGTGCAGGGATTGAGTATTGTACAATGATGTTCAAAATGTAGTCGTGATGAACACAAGTGCTTTTTATCTTGAAAAAAAAAATCCTTAATGTGTGTAGCAAGCTTACATGCTGTATGTTTTCTCCAGTGTGGGATTATAATTTACAGTAAGATGCAATGGTCACTGACTATTTATATATTTATTTATTTACATGTTTCTGGTGTTCATTCATGAAAGTGATGTCAAAGATTATAACCCTCAGAATTATTACAGTATTTAGTTTACAGTTTGTACAGAAAATGTGCCCTTCTTGTAAAATAAACATGTTTTTTTTTTCATATGTGCTCAGTGAATTTCTCTCTCTCTCTCTCTCTCTCTCTCTCTCTCTCTCTTTAATTTTGAAAGGGTGCATGGGTGTGAGTGGCCGTGTACCTCTCACACTCTGTGGATATCGGAAGATCATTCCACTGCAGAGGATCAATGCAGATTGATTTTGAACTGTGACGCATATTTTTTTCCAGCTCCCTGAGCGTGGTGTCCTCGCTGCGCCTGCCTTCGCCCTGCCTTTACGTAACCTGACAGCCACTTGACAGTTGACATGTCCTCTTCCTCTACTCTCACCCCTACCTCATTTGTTAACTTAAATGTGGGTACAAAGCCTTGCAGGTGCAGACACACAAAAACATACTGATGAGCCCGCTACAATAAAAGGAACAGGACACATTTGTATTGCATCTTTGCTGGCAATAAAAATACATTTGCATGAGAGCACCCCAAATAGATTTTTATGTGTCAAATGCTTTAAAGATTTTGTTTAGTTTTACTTACCGATCAGACACAACAAAGTGTGCCCTCCTATGAGGGCCTGGCCTGTTTATTTTTGTGCCTGTTTAGAATAGGTATGATAATCAATATTCTCATTTCAGCTCGTTTGGTTGGAACTTGGTTCATCAGCATTTAACCTTAAGGGAAAATAAAAATTAGCCTATAACTGCCCTAAATTGATTGAATTACTCTTTTAAAATGGTTTGCATATTGGTGGTGAAATAAGAATGGTAGGAATAAATAAAAAGTCAACATTTTGCTTGATAAGCCGGGAAAAAGGCATTTTAAAATCAAACTGAGTCAAGAAAGTAAAATTGTAATCAGCAGTTGTTGTCTTGCTGAAGAGAAGAAGAAACATTCTGTCTGTAGCCTAAACTGCTGTCGACTTAAAAGCCACCAGGAACAAGTGGAATGTGGAACTAACCCACAGCATACTTCTAGGTTTGGCTACCCCGGTGACCCTGAATTAGATAAGTTGTTAAGAAAATGAACGGATCAGTTTATAGTTAGATACTCATCTCTGTCTTCAGTAAGCAAATTCAGCAGTACTGCAGCTACTGCATGATGTGTTACTAGAGACATGTCAGTCCAACTGGGGATGAGGCAGTACCCAGTTCCAGGTGAGCAGAGTTGAGCAGAACTCCGGCCAACCTCACGCTAACGTGTGGATCCAACCCAGATGGTTCCTTGGCAACATAGTTCCCATCACATCAGTTAACTCTGCACTAATTTGATACTTTTCTTTGAATTGTTTGGAGAATTGAAGATGATATTTGGAGTTCATCATAGACCTACACATTCTGTTCTGCTTGCTAATTGATTAGGGAAGATATGCTCTGGTGGAGCATCATTTTACCTTTTTTGACCAATAATGGAGCAGCATGAAAAAAATAAAATTAGTTTCCATTAAATAAGGGGATCCCACACTAAAGTGGAACTCCTGAATAGAATCCTTTTATTGTATAAAGATGGTTAGTAGTATGATCAGCATTGCAGGACATTGCTATATTGGCAGAACAAATTAAGAAAACATTTGCAAAAAGTCCAACCAGGGGATTTTCCATGCAGTTAATTTGTGCTGAATATTTCCACAGACTCTTTAAGTATTTATTTTTATGCTTCTTCTGTTAATTCAGAAAAGCGATGTGAAAAATTGCAACCACAGAATTTCATTTAAAGTTGGTAAATCAGAGCTGCTGTGGCAGCTGATGCAACGAGAGCGGATCAGGAGAAGGTAGTTTGCTATTGAAGATAAGACGCTGCTGTGAGAGAGCCAGTTGGGGTGGAAGACACAGGTGAGATCAACAGGAACTGCCACAAACCCTCCTGTCAGTTTCCAGCACAAGTCAGATTCTGTGGGAAACATTATGAGAAATGATTACTCAGTCTTCTTCTTCTTTCTTTCTTTCAAAGGGTTTTGCTTCTCATGGTCTTGTAAAGGCATGCTCAGTGAGGAATGCCTTTTGTCTGGCCAAAGCAAAGAGCCTGCAGGACTGCTGCAAAAATTCTGCCCTTCTGTAAGATTCCCCCATTACTACCAACAAACTCTGGATCTCATCCATTGCGTTATATGTTACCTTTCACCGAGAACCCAATTACTCTTAGGCTGGGTAGACAGATCAAAGAAGACAGTTGGTGGTTCAGAACGTCCGCCATTTGAGATCGATGGAGGCTACCATGCCATGGATGATGGCTTGTTTTGGAGCTCTCTAAATCTGTCTTTATGGCTTGTTTTTCATTCCCTTTTTTTTTTATTCAGAATTTGTGAGACCTTCTGAAATAAAAGAAATTTGTAATACATTTATAAAACATTCCCTGCTTTTGTTTTGTCATTGTGAAGTTTTGTGTGTAGATTGAAAATGCAAAAAAATCTATTTATTTGTAGAGAACTTGAAAGGGTCTGAAAACCCTTTAATAGTCTGATGAACCCTTTAAAGCAAAGAACCACTTTATATTTAAAGAAATTAAATATGGGTCCACGCATCAGCTAAATCCCCTTCTGAAAAGAAGAAGCACTAGATGTTCTTTAAATGTGGTTGCAAGGCATTGTTTAAGTGCATTGCCTTTGAACAACCTCTGGTGGACGTAAAGATGAAGAGACATAAATTCAGGAAAAACCTGAAATGCAAAAGAAGCTTTGTACTCATCTGATTTGGCAGAACATATAGAGACATGCTTTACTGTACTTGAAAGGGAGATTTAACATGGCGTTTGAAGACTTAATCATTTTCCTTCTGAAGTGTGCCCAGCGAGAGGCTGCAGCAGAGTGTTACATTTCTGAGAACTTAACCCATCAGTTTATGCTACAGTACAAGCACAAATGATTGGATATAACATACATATATATAAGATATTTTAAAAAGCAAGAGAAAGAATATAAAAATGTAGACCCTGACGTTAAATTTCACCACTTCTGACACACTGGCGGTTCTCTTATCAGCCTTTGTATTGATATTTAACCTATTCTGAGAGGGAATGAGGGGGCAGGGTGGGGTAACAGTGGAAATACAGTTAAGGTTAATGATTGACTGCAGGCAGCAAAATGCAATGAGTGGGTGCATGCATGCACAGTGTTACAATGTGCTTATGTAACTGCAGCAACACTCGCGTATCTAAATATCAGAGCTTAAATATTTCAAATGTTAACGAGTGAATTATCCTGTTCCCTGTTTTAAATGATTTAGTTTGCAAATTGAATCGCCTCACATGCATTGTGAAATTATATTATTTGCAGAAGCAACACCTTCTGTCAAGACGATCACCCAGAACAGCGCGGACACACAGCCATTCAATTTCCCCTATTCCCCTCGGCAATCTCACGCTCATATAATTTTGATGCCACTTCTGAGTTATTTCAGAATTTCTCCAATAATCTTTGCTGGGTGCACGTACAGTATGCTGCATGCATCTGTGGAGGCTGTCAGGTTCAGTCCGTGGGTCATTCAGGTTCAACACCATTTGATTTGGGTCTTTAATTGATGGCTGCTATGCACAAAGTTGCGTTATCATTGAAAACACTTTTGGCTTTAACTCCTCTGATTTTCACATCAGAATATTCCTGCTGGTCTTTGACAGTTTTATAGTGTGTATGTGAAAAACTTTGTACAAAAGGCTTTGTGGGTAATTTCTCATATTATGAGTCAGAGTCATTTGACAAGTTAAATATGTGGCTGTCTCGGGGCACATCTATAACCCCGATTCCAGAAAAGTTGGGATGCTGTGTAAAATGTGAATGCAAGGCCTGAATCTTGATGAAAGCATATGTTGCTCTAAAACCTGTATACATCTTTCAGCACCGATGGTGTCTTTCCAAAATGTGCAAGCTGCCAATTCCATAGGCAATAATGCATCCCCGCTCCATCAGAGATGCAGGCTTTTGAACTGAGGGCTGAAAACAAGCCGGATGGTCCCTCCCTCTCCTCTTTAATCCACAGAACATGGCATCCATATTTTCCAAAAACACGATCGATACATCTGACCACAGAACAGTTTTCCACTTTACCTCAGACCATTTTAAATGAGCCTTGGCCCAGAGATAAAGGCGGTGTTTCTGGCTCATGTTCACATTTGGCTTCTTTGCATGATGGAGCTTTAACCTGCATTTGTGGATGGCACGGTGAACTGTGTTCACAGACAATGATATCTGGAAGGGTTCCCGAGCCCATGCAGGGATATGTCAGAATTATGCAGGGCGAGAACTCGGGCATTCAGTATTAACTTTTGGGCTTGTCCCTTTGAATTATATTATATGCTGTAAATGATAAGATCTTCACAATTTCACATTCAGGAACATTATTCTGGAATTGATGCACAATTTGTTGCTTCTTTTTACATTTACAGCCTTTTGTTGACCCTGTCCCAACTTTTTTGAGACACGTTGCTGCCATCAAATTTAAAATAGGTCAATATTTTTCTTAAAATGGTACATTTCTCAGTTTAAACATTTGATATGTTTTCTATCTTCTACTACGAATAAAATATAGGTTGATAAGATTTAATAGTCATTGCATTCTGTTTTTTGCTGTACTATTTTGGTGCAACACCACTAAGTGTAAAAGGGCTGGCTCAACTGATTTTTGGTGTGATGGAAATTAAAATCACTCTTATCAGGTTTTATTCATGTTAGTTGCATCTTTTCATTGATTTCAGTAGAGTTGAGGAACACGTCCTTGAACTCCGTCTTTACCCAAGTCTCTGCTAGAAAATTCAGAGGTTTTTTGATAGCTATTTCCATCATTACTCAAGTGCCTCTGTTCAACACTAAGGGGCTGGGGGATTAGATCGCCTATGTAGCATTTGCTCGACTCTTCTGCTCCCTTGAAGAACAAAAAATGGAAGTGTGGTGGTTTCATTGCTTCGTTTCAATGCTGTAAATGTTGTCACATTTAAAAATAAATTCTCAGCAGATCTAAGACTGACACTGACCTTACTTTAACTAACCACCATAACCTTGCTTTCAATTCTATTGATCATCACAGCTGACAGGATGACCCTATCTGTCACTGCTTAACTGAACCTATCAGTCAGTTTTTGGCTGTGACGGCTGATTTGAAGTCATTTGTTCTGTGGCGTCTTATACGGAGCCCACTACTTGTCTCCTTCATGTGGTTTTCTTTTTGATTTTAGATTCATTCTTTTTTAAGGTTACATGCAGGTTTTTAAACTTCTGCTCCAAATCCATGTAGAAATAAAAATTAAAAAGCAAAGCATAAAGGAAAGCAAAGAAGAGCAAAGAAAAGAAAAGGAAAGCAAATAATCACATTTAAATGCTAAATTGCATGTCATCCTGCTCATGTTTCAAGCTTTACAACCAGCTGAACCTTGCTTCTAATTTACTTCCCTTTTGACTCCTCTCCTACTCTTTACTTTCTGAGCATACAAGCATACATTCACCTGGACTTCCTTTTCCATCCTCTTCATTGTTTTTCTCCAACTAATCTCCTTTCCTCTCCTTTCTGAAACCCACAGAGCGGCTCCCCCTCCATTAGCTGTAAACTGCTTTATCTCATCGAGAAATGGATCAAGCCATACATCTTGTCACGCTGCCCAAACAAAATTCTAGCCTGGGGCTGGCGAGCGACATTGCCGTTGCATTGCAGAAGATAACTGATCCTGTGCTAGATAAAGCCCTACAGTGATCACAACAAGGAGATTTATAAGCATGTGAATAAGCCTCTATATCCCTAAAAACTATTAAAAAAATATGAATGATAACTGGACTTTTTCTGTATTACTGTATTATTACTTCTGTATTACTTACTATATAAAATCTGTGCTTTCAAAAGAAAACAAACTTTTTGAACGATGGAAAACTTCAGGAGCTTATCCCTCTCAGTAAACTCAGCAGGATTGTTTTTTTCTAGTGTTATAAAACTATGTTTTATTCATGGCTAATTTCTTATACCTTTCTCTGCTGTGTCTAGGTTGAACACTCGGTCTGAGTCTTGCACGCATGCACGCTCATGCACCTTTTCTGCTTGTCATTATCATACTATGTTAATATGGTCTTTCTAAGCGTGACAGCTAGCTATTTCCATGCTTAGCTCTAACGGACCCTTTAAAAAATAAATTGTAAAATCTTTTATTTCTTTGTTTTTAAGAGCGTTTATTTTCCCCTGTCTACACTGACTTATTTTCAGCTATGTCTTGTTTTGTATACTGTTTCCAAGATATATTGACTGGTTATTTTGTTAGGTACACCAGTGAAATCTAATGCAGTCCAATACAACCGCTTTGTCATAAATTACACTTTTTTTGCTCATGCTAAAGAGACAGTACACCCTCCTTCAACTCTAATGTTTTTTTTCTAATGTAAATTAGGTAACTACAAGCTCAGCTGAACAACATTACACTGTGGCACTCTTTATTTAACAAACACTAAGCCAAAATACAGAATCAGTGTGTGAAAAACTAAATACACCTTAACTGTTTCTATATAAATTAAGAGGGTAAGCAGCAGCCAGGTGGTGTTAATCAAATGTGTGTAATTAACTGATCATTAGCAAGTGTGAACACCTCTATAAGAGCAGGAGTTTTGGCAGCTTGCTGGTCTGGAGCATTCAGGCGTGTGTTAACAGAATACCAAAGAGGGAATGACATCAGCAGTGATCTTGATGACAGCACGGCTAAGGTTTGCAAAGGTGCATCCGACCAAACCACAGGACTTCTGGAAAAAACATCCTTTGGACGGATAAGACCAAAGTGGAGATTTGACCATAATGCACAGCGCCATGGTTGGTCAAAAACAAACACAACATATTAGCACAGACTCCTCTCACCAACTGTCAGCACGATGCTGGAGGGGTGATTAGTTTTGCTTGTTTTGTAGCCACAGGACGTGGGTGACCATGAACTCCTCTGTATGCCAAAGTATTCTAGCGTCTGTGATCCCAAGCACACCAGCAAATCTACAACAGAATGGCTGAAAAAGAAAAGAATCAAGGAAGAGTGAGACAAATCCATCTACAACAATGTGAGGGACTGACAGAGTCATACAGAAAAAGATTACTTCAATTTATTATGTTAAAGGTGTTTCTACAGCTACTAAATCATGGGGTGTACTTAGTTTTTCCACACAGTGCTTCTGCATTTTGGTTTAATTTTTGTTAATTAAATAGTGAAACTGTTGAGCTTTGATTCAGATAATTTTAGAAGCTGCTAAGGACCAGATAATTTCTAATTACATAAAACCTTCGACTTGACAGAGGGTAAACATCTTTTTTCACTAATCAACTAGAACTGTAATCTTAATCACAAACAAACAAATACATGAATGAATTCATTTTAAAAAATTCAAATGTGGACTCTTTGTAAAAGCAAAAACTGTTGTTTTGGATTGCATTAAAATTTTCAGGTATATCTAATAAAGTGGGTGTGAGTATATAATGACAACTCACCACTTTTTTCAGTAGCTTTGACTTTGCACCATCATTCTTCAATATCAGTTTCTGTTTAATTTCTCTCTGCTATCAATTTCACAACAGTCAGCATAACTGATGCATGCCACAGTGTACTTGAAAAGAAAGGACAAGCAGTGAGTCTACATTTCAGACCCCCCCCCCCATAAATTAATAAATTAATTACCTTGAAATAAAACTAGCTGCTCAGTGTTCCAACATCCGCTAGAAGCAACTGCAACAAATAGAGATTGATGAGGTACAACCCAAATGTTACGGCAAGGGATGAGGGGTGGGGGGCAGGACTTCAGCTCAGATATCATCATTGCCACACTCCGAGCGACCTCCCTGAACAGGATCCAGTAACCATCACAGTGGCAAGAGTCTCAAATATGAAGAGTTCAAAGAGGCCTCTAGGAAAGCTGCTACCACCAAATACCAAGTACTGTACCTGCAGAGAGTAAGGTAAGTCCTGAAGAGTCAACTGAATGTGAAGAAAAAGATCTGGGCAATTAACACCTACATCCTGCCGGTCATCATCATCAAGATCACCCAGAGACTGCATGCTATGCAGAAGAAAGGAAGTCAAGGACTAGTGAGTGTCAGAACCACTGTCCAGGATGAAACAACAAAGATCCATGAGTACATGAGGAAGATGGCCACAAATGATCATGTGTTTAGCTCAGGCAGCAGAAACCCAAGAAAGAAGAAGAGCAAGAACAGGAACCATCATGGAAAGACAGGCCCTTACATGGCATGTACCATTGGCAGATAGAAGAAGTGGCTGACATGGAAAAATCCTACCAATAGCTGGAGAAAGCTGGCCTGAAAGATAGCACAGAAACACTAATCATGGCAGCACAGGAACATGCTCTAAGCACAAGATTGACAGACCAGGCAAGACCCCAAGTGCAGGCTGTGCAGAGATGCCCCTGAGACAATCCAGCACATAACAGCAGGGTGCAAGATGCTATTAGGCAGGGTATATATGGCTGGCATAGTGTACAGAAACCTCTGTGCCGAGTATGGCCTGGAAGTCCCAAGGTCAAAATGGGACATGCCCCCCCAATGGTGATTGAGAAG
Source organism: Cichlasoma orientale (assembly GCA_034780415.1). NCBI lineage: Eukaryota > Metazoa > Chordata > Actinopteri > Cichliformes > Cichlidae > Cichlasoma > Cichlasoma orientale. The sequence goes on along the minus strand of JAVDPK010001459.1, from coordinate 93,350 downwards.
GACCAAACTAAGATCCAGTAAATAGGATGTAGCAATACCAAGTGATAGGAACATCAGGAAGAAGGAACACGAGAAGTTAAAGAAATACCAAGGGCTGAGAGAAGAGCTAGTCCATGGTAATTGGAAAATTCAGAGCAGTGGCTCCAGCAGTCCTAGGAACAGCTAAGACACTGCCCAGGACCTTCATACTCCCAGGCCTCTGGTAGAGGACCTGAAGTTGAAGGACAAGCAAGAGTGGGGAATAAAAAAAAAAAAAAAAAAAATCCCCACTCATCCTGTGGGCAGTCCTCCAAAATATCTATCTACTCTAATCTTCTTTTCCATAGAGGGTACTGGTCCTTGTGGCTGTTCATCTTATAGCCAAGCATCTCAAGGATCACTGTTGCTGTGGTATACATCAACTGGTTGTGTTCAGTGATGGCTAAAGTAGGGATTGCCCGTAGTGCTGCATTTGCATCTTCTAGTGGACTTTCGGAGGATACTTCATGTAGTCTTGGTAATCGGCCACAGAGGGTCCAGCTTTCCAGCTTAACCACCATCTTCTCTTTTATTTAACATACACGTTGTTCTTAGGGCTTGGTCGCCCATTTATTGTCAGTATGCCCTGGTTCTTCAACACCAGATCCGAACTTTGTTAATCTGGGTGATATCCCAGCCAGAATGGCTTCAGTTATATCTCTCTCGCTCATGTTCAAGCTTGGTTTGCATGAGGGGTCTAGCCTGGGGAGGCTGAGCTCAAGGTAGCACGGACAGAAGTCAGCCTTTTCAATACTGAAAGAGCATATGGGAGAAGGATGCAACACGCAACACCAATATTCAGTTATGCTTAAATTGTGTGTTCCTGATTTTTGGTTTGTTGGATATTGTAGTGGCAACATTACCATCTTTGGAACAATAGGTCAGGGGGTTGAATTCCACCCAGGGCGGCATAAGTGGATGCAAAATGAGAATTGGGAACTCCTGGAATACTACTACACATGTAACCCCAGTGAAAGGGCATGAAGAGGATGTGGGACCTATGGATTCTTCAACACCCAACATCCAAACTAACATTGAAACAACTGGCCTGGCCCTATACATATAAAATATATATCACATTTTTTACAAAGTTGCTTTAGGGTTCTTACCTAAACAGTTAATAACACTATTCAACATTAAATTTCACCCTCTGAATCCACTACAATCAATATTTTTATATGAAGAAACATTGTCACATACGTGGCTACATTGATGTGAAGGCGCTCCTTTGGTGAATCATCAGCCAGCACAATTCTTATCAGCTGCTTTCAGCTTTATAGTGTCTTTCAGCTCATCGTTTTCCATTCACGGTCCTATCTTACCCTTTCCAGTTCACTCTCACTACTCTCATCGGTGTTGTTCATGTCTGAAGCAAGCTTCTGTTTTCAGTGATAAAGCTTTAAAAACCTCACTGCATTTTATCTGCTGAGCACCAAACTGCAGACAGGCACAACTGGTGTGTAGCTGGTGAACAAAAGTTGTCCATTTCACAAGATAGTTCCCTCAGGCCCTCGAGAGTTTGTCAGGACAAATATTGAGCTAAAAGTAGATGGACTTGAATTTATGAGATTGCCAAAATCAACTGTTTTGTTAATCAGTTCATAACATGAACCTAAAAGTTGACAAAATATCAGTGTTGCATTCTTTTCCAACTGGAAAATACTACCTTATTCCATCATCTTTGATGGTTCTGACAAACCAGCTAACAAGACACCAGTGTGGTTTTTTTCACTGCACAGTTGGGGAATTTGAAATTCAGCAATAAAACTGAGCCAAGTTCATTCAAGCCCTTCATTCTGGTCCAGGCTCTCACTTCCCTCCTGCCCCCTTTCACTGCATGAATTCGACATACTGTTCAGTATCTTCTCATTCATAAACTGGCATTATTTCTCATTTTATGTGTTGCTCACTGGTAGTGGCACTCATTGCCACTACTTCCATTACAACCTTTACTGGAGGGCTCAGGTCTGCTTGACAGCCTCCCGCTGAGTGCTCTGCAAGGATCTCAAGATCTCATATTTATGTGTGGTGAAGTGCCTTCTAGTTGAATTAAAGATGAGGTCTGTCTCACTCTGAATTAATTGATGTGGCTTTACATATCTTGACTCTCCTTGCAGGGACATACATTATGGCTGTCATGAATGCAAGTTCCAGTGAGTCATATCAGTAGAATGTGCCTTTACGACTCCATTACATTTGATTGTGAATTGGGTAGATTGGTGGAGCAAGACTATTTTGTTTTTGATGTGCAGTGGAGCGCTAACAGTGAAATCACTGCTCTATAAGAACTGTAGCTGAAAGGATGAAGCACAAGAGGTAGAAAAAAACACCTTTACATTTACAGTACTGTGCAAAAATCTTAAGTTACTCCTCATTGCTTGTTACATACACTGTTTGTTAACTTTGCAACTGAAGTTGCAGCTGCTGTGATGGGCTGATAGTGAGGCGCAACAACACTCCTGACTGAAAAGCTCAACCCTAACCTGATCATCATTCACTGCATCATTCACAGTTTGGACTTTTGGCTCATGATGTCTTAAAAGACATTGCAAAACCTAATCATTTTCACTTATTTATAAACTGTTAAACTCTGAAAGTCTTATGTTGATCTCAGTAAATAGGACAGAAAGCTTCCTTCCCGCTATGAAGATTTACAGGTGTGTGTTAAAAAGAAAAAAAAAAAGTGATGCCTTGCAGGAAAGCAGAAAAACAATCCATCATCAAAGCAGACTGTTTTCTTAGGAATCTACTGTAGTATAACACTTATTCATTCTTTCTTTAAACTGGCAGCATTTTGTGCAGTTGCATTTTGAAATTATTATATATTTCAGAGCCAGAGTTTTGGTACTGTGCTCACAGTTTTGAGGTATCCACTAATTGCAACTACTTGCAATTGGTCCCAGGCAGCAAAAACATTCCATGCAATCACTGGCCAACCATGGTTTTTTGCTGGTAGCATGGAGATTACCATCCTATTTTTACACTACTGTGACTGAGGCCTAAGAAAGATCAGACTGTGTTGAAGAATAAAGGTGGTTATACCAAATATTGACCTTTAAGCTCATTAGAATTGTACAAATTCCACTTTTGCCCTATGTACTGCATTTCCATTTTCCTATCAAAATATAAAGTGAGGAGTGACTCGAGACTTTAGCACAGCATTGGCAGAGCTTAATGTGAGAGATTGGGTTTGTGTGGAACAGCTACCAGAAATGCTACCATATGTGGTTGATCAATGATCTGGGACAAATCACATTGCTACGCTTATGACTAACTTAGGCAAACACACCCACACATATTTATAATATACACTTAGCTCATTACATTTAATTGATTAACAACAGATTGTGATGGGCTGGCAGTGTGAAAAAAAATTATGCACACACACACAGATATGTGTGTGTGTGTAGGTGTGTGTATTCTTTTCAGTAATCACATAAAATCAAATAAAACTTCATAGCATTTATTAGCATTTATTATGACCTACTAATCAGTGCTATGAAATCACTCTCACCATATTTTTCCCTTAACTAAACCTTAGACATTACATATGTCTTGGAGCTATTGTTTTACTGGCAATGCAATGTATATAATTAGTCAGGAGTCTTGCATGGGGATTTTTATAGACTACTTGGATTGCTGTGCAATATGTCGGAGGCTGCGTGAACAAAGACTGCTTATGCATTCCCACAGGCATCTCTGATTTGCTCCCCAACCTCCTGCATCATCTGATCCCTTCATTGGCTCAGCTCAGCTACATGCTCCCTGGATCTCTTTCTGCCTGGCTTCTTTCTTTCTGCATTTTCCCTTGCCCTGCTCAGCCCAAGCCTGAGCCTTAGGTTCCCAGCTACCTATCCACACCCTAGCTTTAGTTATCTTGCTGCCAACCCAGTTCCCCCAGCACCCTCTTCCATTGCCCACTTAATCCTCAAGTTACTTGCAAGTCTGAATATGTGTTCTGTGTAAACCTGTTTGGAAGTTTGTATTTTCTCATAATATTGTAATTTACAACAGGCACATACTATGTAGATATGACTTTAGATCATCACGGTTACAAACTGCAAAAGCAGAAACCTTTAAAAAATTAAGTTAATGGGTGAACTCATAAATGCTACCTCGAGTTACACAATAATAGGGTTAGTTGATGAAATTATGTCTTATCATATTGATTTTGCAAGACCAAATGCTGACCCACAGGGTCAAGAGGCCAATAAGGAAAATGCCTGCTATTCCAGATGGCCAGTCCAACCCTCCTGAAGGGGTAAATGCCTCCTTATTTCATGGCAATTGCAATAAATTGAGGCGCTTCTCTTTTGAACTGTAATCCATAAAATTCAGTAAATCAAACATTTAAAACACCCACATATTTTTACCCTGTAAAAACGGCGCAGTCTTACTATGTGTGGGTGCCTAAACCAAGTGAGTGGGTTGAAACTGCCATTTTGTCAAAGCCCATTCAGACACTGCAACAGCTCAGATCCTTTGCAGTAAATGTTTGATTGTAAAGGAAAACCTACCAAAATAATTTGCTTTGCAACAAGTAGCTAATGTAGCTTACTGTAATTACTAGTAACACAGCTGTTGTTAGTCTTTGTCTTATTTTGTTTCCACTTTATGACAAGAGAATTAAAAACAATGAAAAGTGCTCTTTAAATATAACATTATGATAATATTATTATTATAATGATTGAATTTTCTGCATTCTGAATTTCAACTACTACAACAACAACAACAACAATAAGGGGCTCACAGCAAGATGTTAATGGTCTCTTTGAAGAATCTGCATTATTATAAACTTGTTCACCGCTGAGCAGGGATTGAACTGCCAATCCTACAGTGAGTGCTCTATCATCTGAGCCATAGCTGCCGCTCTCTTTTGTTCAAGATTTTTATATCTTTGGTAAGATATTATAAAAGGAATCACAGATTTCTTCATATTAAATACTGCAAATGTAATGGTTTAAATACAGAAGAAAAAACATTCACTGTGGAAATACTGTGACCTTGTGCTGTGCTATTATCACTACATATTAAATCATTTGTTGATTTGACACTATGAGGGACACCTAAGGAGCCCCAGGCCAAAACAAGACAAGGAGTAACAGAGAGATTTGCACCTGGTCCTTTAGTTATGTGTTATGTGCACTTATTACACATTGTTTCACAAGATGATGAACATGACTCTCATCTGAATAAATAAAGAAGACTAAAGAGTCTGTGCCCTTTGCACACATACACTATATTGCCAAAAGTATTAACTCACCCCTCCAAATCATTGAATTCAGGTGTTCCAATCACTTCCAAAGGTGTCTAAAACCAAGCACCTAGGCATGCAGGCTGCTTATACAAACATTTGTGAAAGAATGGGTCGCTCTCAGGAGCGCAGAAAATTCCAGCGCGGTACCGTGATAGGATGCCACCTGTGCAACAAGTCCAGTCATAAAATTTCTTCGCTGCTAAATATTCCACAGTCAGCTGTTAGTGGTACAATATTATAACAAAGTGGAAGTGATTATGACAGCAACTCAGCCACAAAGTGGTAAGGCCGTGGAAAATGACAGAGCGGGATCAGCAGATGCTGGGGCGCATAGAGCACAGAGGTCACCAGCTTTCTGCAGTCAATAGCTGCAGAGCTCCAAACTTCATGTGGCCTTCAGATTAGCTCAATTAGAGTGTGTAGAGAGCTTCATGGGTTTCCATGGCCGAGCAGCTGCATCCAAGCCTTACATCACCAAGTGCAATGCAAAACATTAGATGCAGTGGAACACCGCCAGTGGAGACGTGTTCTTCAGAGTGACAAATCACGTTTCTCTATCTGGCAATCTGATGGACGAGTCTGGGTTTGGTGGTTGCCAGGAGAACGGAACTTGTCTGACTGCATTGTGCCAAGTGTAAAGTTTGGTGCAGGGGGGATTATGGTGTGGGGTTGTTTTCCAGGAGTTGGACTCGGCTCCTTAGTTCCAGTGAAAGGAACTCTTAATGCTTCAGCATACCAAGACATCTGGACAATTTCATGCTCCCAACTTTGTGGGAACAGTTTGAGGATGGCCCCTTCCTGTTCCAACATGACTGCACACCA
>JAVDPK010001459.1:40853-80850 GCA_034780415.1 Cichlasoma orientale | reverse complement strand
CCCCCCCCCCCCCCCCCGATGCATTTTCTCTTACAATTACTCTAAAAGCCCTTGGAAAGCAAGTGAAAATTGATATGAGAATGTGAACGATGGAAAATATCAGGTGCTCCCCTGATAGGCAGCAAACCATCTGCTAGTCAGTTCAGCAAAGTGTACCGTATTCTCCAATTAAGAACGATGCCACTACACAGATGTGGCCAGCAGATGTGTGCTAGTAATTATGGTGCATGTTTAAATGTGTGAACATTAATTTGATTTGTATAAAAAGTAGAGAAAACCAGTCAATTAGTTTTAATGGAAGACATTCCATCATAAAATGGGAGTTTGAACCATACACTTACCTGTAACCGTGGAAGACAGAAAGCGGAGATCTTTACAAGACACCCTCTTTGTTGGCGTCGAAGAGCAGTTTCTTCACAGACACCAACAATTTTGTCTCTTGCTTCATCGCCTCTTTGATCAGGTTCATTTTGATGTAAATTCTGAGAAATGCCCAATATTTTTTCCTTCTTGGTTATGTTGAAAAGTTCTACAGAATATATGTTTATCTCGTGGTAAGTTCCAGAGACTGAGACCAAGATTGTGTTTGACTTCACGACATAGGTTGCACACTGAAGAAAAAAACAACAATGCTACGAGTGAAAGTATTTGATTACTTATTTACAGCGGTTTTAATATCATATTTAAATACAGGCTATGCATGTCTCCATAGTCAGAGTTTAAAAGCTTCAAACCTATTGAACCAGGAGAGCATTTAGATTTATAGAAGATGAGTGCAGTTCCCACGTGTACATGTGCCTGTGGTGGTACAAATTGAAATGAAAAAAAAAAAGTGTTCCAGTCTAGCAGTTTGTGATGGTGCTCAGATTTATGTGGAGTAAAAGCTATAAGAAAAAAAATAAAGCATTCTTGGCTTAAAAATTTTTCACAAAGTGAAGGTAAAACAATTTAAATCCAGATGCCAACTGAGGTATTAACCAATGTGCTAAAAAAAAAAAAAGAAGAAGAAAAAAGCAATTATGAGATGCAGAGGACAGACATACAAATTCATGGAACTTCACTCCACTGATGAAATAAAGAGGTCCTTTGACACATATACCACACACTGTTAAAACTCAGTAAGAGGTATGCATATTTTTTGGGGTAATTCATATGTTCTGTGTTTGCCTCTTAGACAGTCTATCCTGTTTACTGAGGAGTGTGAAATTGACCCAAAATGGTGCAAATTAAATTTTAATGGAATCATAAACAGTTCAATCTGACTCAAACCACAAAAGACAGAGGCCCCAGTGCACAACTGATGAAGCAAAAATACATCGGTGTGTCAGAGGTCCATAACTGGCTGCATATTTAAAATGTTACCTGTAAAACATCCCTCGAATTATCTTTGAAGAAGTACTCCTGGACCCTGGCCATCCAGGCAAAGTTGCAGGGAGAAGGCCATACGTGGCCAGTAAAAGAAAATAAGGTGGAGATGAGGAAGAGCAAAAGAGCAAAAGAATACAAAACACGCTAATCTATATTTGTTGTATACCACACCGATGCTCTTATTTTGATCCAAAATAAGAGCATTAAAGGCACTAGAGGGATGTTTGAAACCATCTATCAAGCACGGTGGGAGAAATAGTGCGGTGGTGATTTGGTGGTGGTAAAATGTCAGCTCTGTAAAAGAAAAATAGGATCTTAAACGAGGATGGCTGTCACTCCATTTTACAGTTTAATGAGATATCCTGTGGATGCTGCTCATTTTGAGCCAATTATCTCCTTCAAGAGGCTAGTGATCCAAAGCAAAGCCTCAAATATGCAAGAACACTGTAGGGGGAAAAGCAGTCATCCTGTATTCTACTGGAGTGGCTTGCACAGTAACAAGATTTTAACCCTATTAAGCTGCCATGGGGGCAACTAGAACATATGGTTCATAAAAAGTGCCTTCCAAACCAATCAAATTTGCGGGAGGCAATTCAGGAAGCGGGAGGTGAAACATCTTTAGATTAAAGCGACAGCTGGAATGACAAAGGCTGTGACTGCTGCAAATTGACAGTTTGAAAGACAAATTAGTATTTATGACTTTGTCAGTATATTGACTATATTTCAACTCATTTGATGAATAAAAGGATTCCTAGAGTTTTCTTGAGAATTGTGAAATTTTGTAGCTGAGCCCAAACTTTTGAACACTATGGTTACTCTGCCTCCTCACACAAGTCTGACCTGTCAGCAGCTATCTGAGACAAGTGGGTGTTGGTTGAGCCTAAATTGGCTCATCTTTGCCCATGGGATTTTAATTTGGTTTTATTTGGTCAGACTGAATTCTCTTCACCTAGAATGAGGTACCAGGGACCACAGGATTCTTGCAGGGACCCTCTGGGAAATTAAAGCCCTGCTTAGATCTTCTTAGACTGACTCTATCTCTGTTCTTCTTTAAGATTTCTTGCCATGCCCTACAGTCAGTTTCATTACCTCTCTATCTTGGCTCTTGCCTCCTTTTCTTTTAACAGAGTACATCTATTCTGAGGAAAGGAAGTATATTTTACAGAACTGCAGTCTCATTCCTTCATACAAGGATTCCCACAAGCATTCTGTGCAGCATAGTGCAAGTGTTTTCCAGCCAATTGGGAATGTAACAATGTTATAACAAGGAGAATAATGCAAACATTTAATGGTCCCAGGAATATAGCTCAATAAAAACTGAAATTGTTCAGAAACAACAACAGGCTGGAAAGGTTCACCTCGTCCTGGTCGTCCAAAAATAACAATTCTACAATTGTACAGTTAAACATCTGCACATAAGGAAATACTACCTCCATTCTCCCACTGAAATACCTTCTTCCTACCTTCTGTCTTTTGAAAGGTTCATTAAGTTCCTTTGTCATATTCTTGTCTCCCTTTTTGACCTTTCTTCACCTTTTCTGTCTCTCTCAACGCTCCTGTCTAACAGATCATTTCAAGAGTGACGTCTGCTCGTAATGACTTGGAAGTGTGAGAAGCCAGTTCTTTGCTGTAGTGCGCACAGAAAGATGACAGGGTGGAAAGTTGCTCCTGCACTCTCTGTCTTGGGTGCCAAAGTGCCCTTTTGAAATGGCAAATCAAAATGGTTTTCCTTCCTGTACAACATATGTCTAAAGAAATCACATTAAATTATTCTTATTTATTCACAAAGAATTTATGCATGGCATTTGTGACAGATATTTTTCCTCCCCCTGCTGCAGTGCCATTTCTACTTTGAACCTCTAATAGCCTAACTATAAGAGGGCACAGGGCTCTTGTTCTAGTTAGAAATATGATTACGTACGTATTTTATTTTAGGCCTGCCCTTCAAAGTGTTCTTATGATCCACTGTCCAAACTTAAAGCTGATAAATGAGGAAGGTTACATCAGAGATGAAAGTAGCGAAAGTAGAAATATTTGTGATTTTAGTCAGATTCCCTTTATACTATCAATATTTTCATAACACATTTTTTTTGTGCAAATACATTTTGCTCATTAATGTATGCAGTCTGTAGACCTAGACGCCTGCTGTTTTGCAACAATATAAAAAAAAACCTCAAGAAGTGGGCCTGCCAAGAGGGGTTCATAATAACTTTATGATACCAAAGAAAGAAGAAAGATAGAAAATATAATTTCTTCTCTCTGCTGTCTTATGTGCTGCGTTCTTATGTCTGTGTTATATACTTATTTTTATGCACATGATAGCTTCTCATAAAACCCCACGCTACTCTCCACATTTCTAAGCAAAACCACATCAGTGTCATTCTCGACTTCATCTGCTCTTTCTCAGTTCAAGAACAAGTCTAAGAAACAAACAACAGCCCGTGATATTACCACACCGATGTCCTGCTAGCGGCCTGTCAGCCAGGCCTAATGAAAAGGCAGGAAACTGGGCGGCTGTTTGCCAAACACTTCAGCATGCTACTGTTCCACATCATAGGCAACAGAGGGGCGAAACACGAAAGGTCCAGCAAGTCCCAGCAGACTGAATTCCACAAGGTTATCACTGTTCCATTTGAAACTATTTAAAGCAAAAGTAGATATGAGCAATTTGTCATGTGTCATCTTTTACCACTTAGTGGCTAGCCTGTCTAATTATGCTAAGCAGCAAGAAGTAGGTCAAGGAGAAAAAGGGGACAATATGGTTGGATAGATTTGCATAGTTTCATTAACTTAGCCGATGTTGCTAACCCATTTTTATGAATATTTTATATTAGCTAACTATATAAGCCTGAAGTGCTATTCAACAGGAATAGATATCTACAAGAAAGAAGAAGGCAGACCCCTGTGTTTAAACTCTGAGAACCAATCAGTACCTATAGAAATCCTCAGCATGTCATTTAACTGTAACTTGTTAAAATTTGTAGCATTTAGCTGGATTTGGTTGGAACTTAAGGGAGTGGCGTGTGCTTTAATGAGTGGCTGGAAGTACACGGGGGACTTGGTTCCTTATCATGCTCTGAAAAGCATGCAGACTTAGAGATACTGGAATGAAAGGTTTGAGTTCATACTGCAGAAACCTGCTTTCAGTGACTGGTTTTATAGTACATGTTGTTGACACATAATATATACAGTACCAGTCAAAAGTTTGGGCACACTTTTGTTATTACAGATTAGTAGCCTTAAGTGCGTGTGAGATGGAAATGGTGTAGAGGAAAGGGTAGGAGGCTGGCTGGCAGCTGAGCATGTGGTAAGAGCATCAGAGAAATAAAACCGAAGAACGGTTGAAGTGTGAGCGAAGAAGGCGAATGACATGAGCTGGTAGTTGCTGGATTATATTGTTTCCCTGCTTCAGATCATTGTTAGTGGTTATTCATTTTGGTGAAGACAAAAATGTAAGTTGTACAGATGAATAACAATAAGAAGGCCAAAAACCAACTCCAAAAAACAAAAACAAAAAAACCATGCCCCCCCTTCATATTCTTTATGTAATGATTCCTCTTTAAGGCTCTCAGTCAGGCCTCCAAGGGTTTGAAGTCCCATTACTGTAGGATGGTTTGTTTGGTGAGATTGAAAATAATTAATAATGTGTGTGGTTCCCTTTTCCCAATGCAGTGTGTGTGTGCATGTGTGCGTGTGTGATGAGGTATTTGTCTAATGGAGCCACTGGGACCAGTTGTCAGATCAAATTGTAGGAAAACCGGTGTCCCATTTATACCAGCAGTCACTATGGCTAAAATCCACAATATAAAGAGTTCTATATAATTTAATGGCATACCGTGTAAGACCCATAAAATCGGAATTATAATAATTTCAGTGGAGCTACTCAGTTACCCACCAGCAATACCGATACTGCTATTTAACCTGACCTGACCTCATATTACGTTATCAATGTCATAAATTATTTCTTGCTAGTGTTAAATCTGCTTAATTATCGCCTTGCTGCTATTAATGTGAAAGAGAATCTATTTTATGAAGTGACTGATAGATAAGCCTTGTGTCTTACAGGATGAACGGTTAGCATTTACCGAGTGAGTGACGTGAACAATCATGGAAGTAGAGCAACAGTACATAATCCTTGATCTGTTTCACACAGGTGTCATCCTCTGAAGGACATTTGATTCAACAAATGTGCACGAGGGGTGAAAAAATTGATTCTGTGAATGACCCTATAAAAATGAGAAACTTTACCTGATTTAAATTTGGTTTCCCAGTAAAGATCATCTTCTCTTACACTGCTCCTATTTCCAATAGTTACGTAGCTCCAATATATTCCCTTGGTCTTGTGCCTTTGAAGTGCTCCTGCATCTTCTCCAGTGTGTCAAAACAATAATCCTTCAAATTGAGCTTCAACTGAACAACATTTCAAGGAAGCAAAACAGGTGAATATTTCAGGTGGTGAGCAAACATTGGGTGGACATGGCTAAAAACGTCTGTTTTCTCAATGCGCTCAGTACTGGCACAAGCTGACACACACCGCAGTTCAGTTCATTTCCACTTAATGTTCCCTCTCAGATGCCTCAGGATGTTACAGTAGAACTAGACATTGACAGTCTCACCCCCGAGGGACCAATTCACAGTGCAGAACCCCTTGAACTTTTGAACTGAAAACTGGTGAAAACTGCATGGTCATAGGTGGAGACACAGCTCTCATCAAAAGTGATGATCCTCCACATATTTGAAAGAGTTGATATTTGTTCTCTGTGGAAGTTCGAGGCCCGTGTTAAAACTGCAAAGGCGCAGTGATAGTGGTTGGAATGAGGCTCCCAAGCAAGCAAGCAAACCAAAAATAGCACCTGCACTTGAATACATCTGGGCATGCCAGAGAAGATGATCTTCAATGGGGGATTAGCCAAATTAAGATCATGTAAGGTTTTTGATTTTTATGGCCTCCGCTCCTGAAATTTTTTGGCATAGATTGAAGATAAATGGGATGTGAAAACAGAATGATTTGAAAAAACAAATCGCATTGTTTTACACACAGAAATTGCAAAACAAATCGCAAATCTATTTTTTATTGCAGTGTCACTTTTAATTAGTCTGTTGTGCTAGCGGTGATACACTTATAGCAAAGCAACACCTGAAGCTCTGAAACAAAAGATAACTTTAGGGTGCAACTGTGAAACCGTTTGTCACGATAATTAGCACACTGGATTTCTCTTTGTAAATCTTAGATGGTAAACGAACACATGGCCAATTAGCGTTTTCAAAACAGTCTGTCTAGGAGGCAGAGGAGGTCTAGGCCCCATAATATATTATGTGGCGGTAGCTACATACTGTGTAGCTGTAGGTCAAGAGGACATCCAGCAGGCCAGTCATAGATGATCCAATGCTGTGGAGTAATTAAGCATCAGGAATCTTTCTATATTTTTTTCTCATGTATCGTCATTAATTCCTGGTAATTACAGGTTGTTACCCATTACTTACCATGTTGTCATTTTTATTTTAAAACACATGCAATTTCATTTCACTTTTCTCCCTTCAGGTTTTCTGGTACTGGCTCTGGTCAATTTCCTTTGTTCCTTTGCCTGATTGTGTATTACTTTCCAGCATTTCTCTAGCATGAATCTCTGCAGTTTTTTGGATTTTTGCCCATCCCTGCCTCAATTTATTTGCCTGTTTTGGACTCATTCTGTGTATGACCTTCTCTATCGCAAGTAAAGACTTTAACCTTGAGTGCTAACTCTCCTCCCATCCTCAGGTCGTCCTGGAAACGATACAGCTCTCAAATGTCGTAAATATTATTTCTAAGTAGCTTTTCCGTGAATATAGCATTTTGCCTGAGAGGAGTAAAACACGTGGTGGTTCTGAATACAAATGAGTCATAAAATAAGGCTGACCAACTACACCGTGCACGTTGGCTTCCTGAGTGAAGAGACTGAGTGACAGGACTCAATCTGAGATTAATCCTTACAGATTTACTTGCCTTGCAAGGACACAAAGTCTGTGCATAAGCTTCGTCTTGAGGGAATTTAGAAGATTGAACAGAGTTTTTACTGGAAGGTCTTTTGAGCTGGAACTTGATGGCAGCAACTCAACTTTCTTATTCCGTTTAGTGTATAAATGCTTATGACAATATCATATGAGACCACTGCATCTTTGAATGTTCTTTTTTAACACTTTCTCAGAGTATCTTCTAGTGATATTAAAATGAAGCAACAGTTTGCCATTGCTTTTGCCCTAGTTACACCCCAACATACACTAAATATGAGGCAGAGACTATTCTACAGGGTTTTTGGATTTGGGAAAAATGCTCTAGATAGTTTTGCATTCATGCAGCTAGTCATGCTATTTTGAGTATCATTATTTTGTTTTATTGTCAGGAACCCAGTGAGAGATTTAAAAGTGCTATATCCAAAGTAAAGTTTTGCCACAGATTTTTTTTTGTGGCAAAACTGTATGAAATAACAGTGATAATTTCACTGTTAGAAATCTTCCAAATGATGAAAACCAGATAGGCCTAAAGCTGAGCAGGGAGTGGAGGGCTCAAGGCTTAACATGAAAGTACAGCAGTGTGAGAAAGGTGACCTTCGTGATCTGAAAAACATTTTGCAGTTATGGTTATTAAATGTATCACTGCACCAGAGCAGGCATGTGAATTGTTATTCACATAAACAGGCCAAACAATATTAGAAATAGATAACTTGATTTGATGATTTTATTAGAAATCCTAAACTATGATAATACAGAGTTGAGACTGGAAGTTGTAGTCTTACAAACTTCTCTGTAGTTTCCCTTCAGCTCTCACACTCACAAGCAGCAACTAAGCAATTTAGTGCTTAGTATAAACATAGTAATTATAGTGGGTGATATTCATGTAGTTGGCTGGAATCAAATACACAAACTCAACACTGTGGAATTCATTATTGCATTATAGCCATTATTGTTTAATTAGACTTCATCACTGGCTTCTGTTGAAATATAAATTAACCCACTGTTTTATGCAATCACTGTTTCAATAACTTCTTAAGGCTGGTTCTGACAAATAGGATAGAAATTGAAAATGTATTCATCTTTTCTCAAAACTCTCTATTGTCTTAATTTGCAGTAATTTGGGGGAAATTCCATTGCAGTAGATATACACTGCTAAATAAAAGGAACACTTTTTAATCAGAGTATAGCATCAAGTCAGTTAAACTTCTGGAATCAATATCTGACCAATTAAGTAGCAGAGGGGGTTGTTAATCAGTTTCAGCTGCTTTGGTGTTAATGAAATTAACAACAGGTGCACTAGAGGGCCAACAATGAGACAACCCCAAAACAGGAATGGTTTTACAGGTGGAGGCCACCGATATATTTCCCTCCTCATCTTTTGATTGTTTTTTCACTAGTTTTGCATTTGGCTACGTTCAGTGCCACTACAGGTAGGATAGGTGATACCTGGACCCTAGAGGTTGCACAGGTAGTCCAACTCCACCAGGATGGCACATCAATACGTACCATTGCCAGAAGGTTTGCCGTGTCTTCCATCATAGTTTCAAGAGCATGGAGGAGATGCCGAGCACATGGGGGCTACACAAACTACTGAGCACTATTTTGAGTTGAAATTTCAGCAAAATGGACTAGCCTGACTCATCACTTTTTCATTCTGATTTTCAGGGCGTCTTTGAATTCAGCTTTCTGTAGGTTGCTAATTTTCATTTCCATTAGCCTGCGTGGCATCATTTCATTCGTAGCGCATTACCCAGTCCATATTAAAGTTTTCCTTTAATTTTTTTGAGCAGTGTATATTTGAAAATGCTGTAGTAAAATTAAGCGGGGGATTCCACTGTGATTTATTTCCAGAGGCAGAGACCTTATTTGCTTTTAAGATTAGGCTTCAGTTTAAAAATAGCATATGCTGCTATAGGCCCATGCTGCTAGGAGACCTCCCATGATGCACTGCATGTCTCTCCTCTACTCTCCTCTCTGTCACTTTTCATGCATCTTTATGCAAAAGTGGCATACAGATTCACTGGGTTTCTCGCTACTGTAATTTGTACCTTTTCCTAGCTATCCTCTGTCTTTTATCCGTACCTGGCTCTACATATTTCTAATCTGCAGTTACTGTCCTTTCTAACGAGCCTGTTGAAATGGTTTGTTGTTCCTCTATGACCTTTGGTATCACTCATTGGTTTCCCTCAACCCATAAAAGCTTGAAGCAGATGGAAGAACTCGCTGAACCTACAGGTTTCTTCCCCCACAATGTGCTTCCTCAAAAAGGGAATAACTTGGGCTTCTCTTTATATTATTGTAAGGGCTTCAACTTACAATAGAAAGTCTCCTGATATCAGTGTTATTGGGAATTGCCACCATATAAATAAAACTGAAGAGACATTAAGCAACTGAGACAGCTTGCATCTACTGAAGAACTGTGGCACGTTCTCCAAGATACCGAGATTCTGTGTGAAGTACTTGTGCAAGAGTTTTATGATTAATGCTATTTTTTTTGGGTATATTTTGTACATCTTAACAATCCTCAGAAGAGGCAACGCAGTCCAATATTATTCACGCCATATGGTGATTTTCACACCTCTTTATCCTCGCAAACCCAGATGAGGTTATTTGTTCCCTCTCAGTGTTTGTTCTTGTCTTCTACATATGTTGCATATTTTATATATTGTGTCCTTTAATTATCCCTCTCACATCCCTCTATCCATTCACCCCACCCTCCTGTGTATCCCCCCCTACGTCCCCAGAATTTTTGAGAGGGGAAATATTTGCTAAACATATAGTGACTCGTGGTTTTCTCTCATGCATGATGAAAGCCTGCAAGGTGTTTTCCACAGTCATACTGAGCTTGCAGTGTGTGTGTGCAATCTCCTGCTCCTTCTGTCTTGTCCCCACAGGGAGCTTGTTTTAACAATAATAAGATGAATGGGGGTTTCCATGTTGTGATTTGTCTCTTTCCTAACTTTACCAACTTTACTTTTGTGATTATGCTTCCTTGGCATTTAGTCATATTTGCATATTCATTGAGCTATATTGTAAAATGAAATTTTGTGTCTGTAGCTAATATTTTATAAGACAATATACATGTGGAAAAAAAAATATTGCTATTGCTAAGGTGTTATCTGGACAATTTTTCATGTCTCGCCCAAAGAAATAGTGTGGCTGTGGGTTGACATCTCAATTACACGCTCATTCTAGTTTATAAGAGGGTCACAGCTGGCTCTTTTTCATTTGTTTCAGAGGGCCTCATCATGGTGTTGTGTTGTTGCCATATATCAGTAATGTCAGTAATGTCAGTAATGTCAGTTTTGGCAGATTGCTTCCATTTCTTACCCTCAGGATTACCTGCAGGTCAGCATGAATATGCACATGCATGCTTAGTCCAAAACTTTAATTTTTTTCTCATTATTTTTACATTTTTATACAGATATAGAAATGGAGCACATTGCCTGTGAAACTTAGCTACGGCTTTTTCTTTTAGAGTTGAGAGTTTTAGAGTTTAGAGGCGAGTTGTGTTACGCATTTCCTTGCTTATTATCTTCTGAATGCAAGACACAAATATTTCTACTTTTGCTATCACCAAAACAGAAATGATACATTTCTTTAATATAAGCACGGCAAAGTGAGAGATTTATCAGCGTGGCTTGGAGAAATAACAACCTAGAACATTTTAGCTGCATTTATTGTTGTAGTGCATAAAAAGGGTTGGTCATTTGGTGAAGTTTACCTCGGGGCTGCGGTTAAGTTGAGCATAAGCATAAGTCAGTATAACTGCTGTGGGGTAGAATGTTACCGAATTTAAAGCCCTTTTCTCTGTTTTTGTCCTTTCTGTGGGGCTTTCAGGCTCGCAGGGACGACAGTCTGTCTTTCAGTTCTGCGTCTGCTGAGAAACATAACCTAATAACTTCACTGTGAAAATATCGCTTATTTTTTTAAATGGCAACAGATCAGCACAAGAAACGGTTTCTATTTCCATCTACCTCCATCATAACTGTTGCTTCTCCCAGTCTGTACTGTCCATCTCCTCAACCCATCACTCGGCTTTTCTTCCAGCCATTTCCTTTCCACTGGTACTCAGAATATCTGTCGTTTCCCCCAACTCTTCCTTTGTTGCTTTTAAAGGCATCAGCGGGAAAAGGGGCCGTTTTCTTTTGGATTATTTCTTCCCTGTGAAAGGTAAGCTCTTGAGCAAATATGTTTCTAATTACTGGAAGTAAATAGAATTTAAATTACACAGAACTGTGCTTTCCGCATTCAGGAAATGAACTGTTCTGAATGTATAGTCACACCATCAATTTTGAGTATATTTGTCTATGACATCTTCTTGCCTGTGGGCTTACCACACCCTGTTCTGCCACATAAAGTGGAAATTGATCACATTTTGCTGTAAAGTGGCAACAGAAAAATGGTTTTATCCTAAATGATGTGGAATTTGCATAGTTTGGCGTATTGAATGCATTCAAATGAAATACCATTCATCACTCTCTCTCTCTCTGAGAACAATATAATCCTCCTCTCATTTACATAATGCTGAATATTTTAAGAGTCCACCAACAATGGCAAAGTGAAGCGACAAAGATGCCTTTTTGTTCTGGCCGTATCTCTGTGAGCTTCTAATCAGATATGCTGGTTTCCTCCCACCATTCAATGAACTGAGCTGAATGGAAATTCAGTGGACCAGTGGATCAGAAATGTTGTGGACCGGTTCTTAACTGGCATCTTGGTATGATGGTTATCTGAGCGCAAAAGAGTTCAGACAGTAACATCAGCATGCTCGGAAAAAGGAAGGATTCGCATTGTTGTATTGGGGCAGATCTAAGAAAGCATAAGTGTGGATTTGAACATGGATTTAATGAGTAACTTCGTTGTCTCTAATGATATTTTTAATAGTCTGTGCTCATCTACAGTCTATGCAAGTTGTTAGGTTTCTGTGCTTCCTGCAAATGCCTACCTATTTTTGTGATGTGTATTACATCTTGATATATGGAGTACTTGGCTGGATAATTTGGCAACTTACAGGTCCTGTTTTGGGCAAGATAGGAAATGCTTGAAATAAAGTAATGTTTTTATAACGTGTATGTGTGTGTCTGCTTGTGTCTGTGTCTCTTTGTGGGAGACACAGAGAGCGTGTTCATACACTACTATGTATATTGGTATTTGACTAAAACAGTGTTCCTGTCAATGTTAAAACCAAACTCATGCCCTTGTCAGGAAGTCCCATTTCAGTAAATAATCCATGAGGCTTTTCAGATGTCAGAACACTGCACAGCTTTAAAAGCTACAAGGTCTTCTACTTTGTGATTGTATTTGCTCAGGCAGTGCTGCCAGATAACGCTGTAAATGGTTTTCTTCCATAGGTGGAGAGTCCTGTGGTACAAAAACAACAATCTTCCACAGTTCTACTGTCAGTCTGAGCGTTCCCTGAACTCACAAAAATATATTGTAAGACATTTTAAACTGATTTATGGAGATTTACATGTTATGGTGTGTGTCCAACACTCAGAATTAAATATGTTACAGCACAGTTTGAGTATAACTTTGAGTATTAGAATACAATGGAAATTGGCCACTTCAAAAAATAAATCTTTCTTTGCGCTCTCTAACTGTACAAAAAGCATGTTTGTACAGTTAGAGAGAGGAACAAAATTAGATTTAATGAACATGCAAATAAAAAATACAAAAATTTGAGTAAATGATTGTGGTAAGAGTGGAAACTTTGTCTTCCATCTTGCAAACTGATTTATGGAATTCCAGGCAAACTGTGACCTTAGAGTCCTATCAGACCCCGCAGTGTCACTTAGTCCTAACATGGTATCATGCTTTCTCCCTTTAGTGCTAACAGGACCTAAAGCCAACATATATCCCTTGCTGTTATTTTGCCAGTTTCTTGAGAATGAAAAGACACTTGAGTATACCGATAATCGTGCTGCTTCTCGCTTACATGGGAAAATAATCAGGCATTTCGGTTGCAGGACTTTCATCTTGACGGCTATGGCCAGAGCCACAGCTTTAAAATGCCCTCTGGCAAATAAGAGTGCTGGCTAGATAGTGTCACTTTCCATTACCGCCATGCCTGCCTTCCTGAAATTAGGGAGGACGTGTCTGTAAACATTGTAGGGGACCTTGGAATGATTGCCAGCAAGAGCTTAAATCTAAGGATTGTAGGTTAGTAGTAAAAGAAGATTATATATTATATAAGGTTGGCTGGTTGCTTAATATTCATCTATATGACCTCACATGGCCACAAAGAGGCAGTAGGTTGATATCTAGGACACTAATGAAATCAGCCGAACTGCAAAGATTTAACTCTTGTATCTGCAATGAGTTAATTCCTTTAGACTCCATCTTTACTGATTAAGACGCCGTCTTTGGAGAAGGGCAGCTAGCTACAAAGAAGACCAAGCTCAATAGCGCTCACTAACATCTTTTGTTCAAATCCACTGGTCCAAACATGGCTTTTAAATACTTTCTGACAGTGCTGCTAAAACAACCTGATAGTGTACGACTGACTGACCAACCAATATTGTATTTGCTATGCCTGCGAGTAATGGAAAGTGCAGCAAAGCGCATGGCCAGAGAGGGAAAGACAGTCACACAGAGAGACAGGGAAATAACTGTTAACTGTGCAGCCAATATCTCTGTCCCTGTCCTTTTTCTCCACTGCATTGTGCAGCATTGTGTGCTA
The DNA here is from genome assembly GCA_034780415.1 of Cichlasoma orientale. Classification (NCBI taxonomy): domain Eukaryota; kingdom Metazoa; phylum Chordata; class Actinopteri; order Cichliformes; family Cichlidae; genus Cichlasoma; species Cichlasoma orientale. The sequence goes on along the minus strand of JAVDPK010001459.1, from coordinate 66,809 downwards.
GCGGTAATCGATGGTTGACACTAGTTATTTGTGGAATCACATCCAGAGTGCCAGCATAGGGAGACTCCAAGGTCAACTCACAGTGCACACAGGGTTATAACACAGCTGCTTATGCACATGAGCAGATGCATACAGCATAACAGGATCACTCAGGTTATAATCTGATTGGCTGATCACCTCCCCTGAAGTGGTGCGCCGTCATAATCTCTCTCTGCTAGCCATAGCAGCGCAGAACGGAAATGCACTGGATCCCTTTTTTCCCTGACAGAGATGCATGCTGACAGTTATTTGGTGGAAGGGAGGAAGTCACAACACAATACACACTCCAGGCGTTCGTGCCAAGTCAAAGTATGTGCTATGTGATAATTGAAGTGGAGGATACTAAGCAGTTTATGTGATATATATTATATGTGGGAGAAGCCCACTTGAGAGCTAAACTTTTTTTTTTTTTTTTAACTTTCTTTTGATTGAGTAGAGCTGATCTAACCTTTGGAACCACCCAGGTAGGCAGGTAGGTGTTAAATAAATGTTTTAAATAATGTTTATTATTTCTATTATTTATAAATATATATTGTATATAATTATTTATAATATATTAAAATTGTATTGGCTTTGTCTGCCTTTTTAAGTAGATAGAACAGAAATAATAAGTCCATGTGAGTTATTTTTAAGTCAGAGGTTTGCACTTGATGCGTTGTTTGTTTCCACTCGGCCTCTCCTGTCACACATCAGGAGCTTGTTTGGTTCAGCGGCAGTTATCTTTCGGCTTGGCAGTCATCCACCGAAACACATCAAAACCATTCAAGGGAAATGGCCCAAAGGGTTTACAACAGAGTAGTCCAACTAAGAGACTTTGTTTTCCATCTCTTTGAAATATCCCTTTTACATACATTTTCTACCCTCTCTTTCCACCTAATACCCCATATAAACTAATATATGGTATCTATTTTTATTTGGAAAGATTTTAACTGCCCAAGAAAATTTAAGGTCTCCAAATGTAAAATATTGGCCTGCAGGTAAGTGCAACATCAAATTTTCTGTGTGCATTCTTAGTTCAAAATCTAATATCAATTGAATCTGATAGTCGCTGTGGCTGTAACAAAGATCAGTTGAGTTTTCAGATTTAGAGCGCTAATGAACAAGACAACTTTGTACACAAAGGTCACTTTTCTGCTTTATTTATTCTGAATCTAAAGCAAGAATGCAGAATAAACTTTAAAGAGCATTGCTTAACTAGTGTTGCAACAATCAATGTAAGGCTTCATTCCATCCATTCTTTTCCGCTTATCCGGGGCCGGGTCGCAGGGGCAGGAGTCTAAGCAGAGAGGCCCAGACTTCCCTCTCCCCAGCCACCTCCACCAGCTCATCAGGAGGGACCCCCAAGGCGTTCCCAGGCCAGCCGAGAGATATAATCTCTCCAGCGTGTCCTGGGTCTACTCCGGGGCCTCCTCCCGGTGGGACATGCCCGGAACACCTCACCCAAGAGGCGGCCAGGAAGCATCCTAATCAGATACCTCAACACCTCAAACTGGCTCCTCTCGATGTGGAGGCTCTACTCTGAGCCCCTCCTGGATGGCTGCACTCCTCACCCTATCCCTAAGGTAGAGGCCAGCCACCCTTCGAAGGAAACTTATTTCTTCTATTTCAATGTAAGGCTTAAACAGGAAAAAGAAACAAGTGCAAACGTATTGGCATTTAGTCATAGTGGAAACAAAGAAAGAAAAAAATTTGCTATAAAAATAATGTATTACAGGATGATGCAAATGCACTCTTGTGTTTGTTGCACTGACAACAAACAAGTGAGTTTTTTTGTTCAGGTTGAAATATGCAGCGTGTGAGGTTATTGATTTATACACCTTCAACTTGATCAGTTGAATTCATCTGTGTAATAACCTGGCACAAACATTGTAAGACAAGCAAAGCAATTTCCACTGAGCTGCTATATTGATTAAACCATGAGTGTAGAGGCTCCTTCCAATGCAGCCTCCACTCAAATGTCTTTTGACTTTAATCCTTGGAGAAAAAAAAAAGACGAGAAAAAATGTATCTATTGTATCTATTAATTTCTTTTTTTTTTTATGTGGCCCTGTCAGCAAAGGACAGGACTGACACCAAATAGAATTTAACGTGGGTCTTTATTCCCAGACTGAACTTATAATGAAGAGTAGGAACGACGTTAATCCTTTGTTTTGAGGTTAACAAATGTCCCAGCTTTAACAGAATAATCTAAATCTAAATCAGAACAGTCTGGAACACTAAGCCACTCATCGTTGCCTGCATGAGCCTCTGAAATGTGGCAGGTGCATTGTACAATCCAATCCTGTTATATTCATACAGGCCAAATGGTGTGATAAATGCAGTTTTGTGCCTATCTTCCTCATGTACTGCAACTTGGTGATATCCCCTAACCAGATCAATTGTCAAAAAGAATGTGGCGCCACAGAGTGCATCCAGACTTTTATCGATGCGTGGAAGTTGAAAGGCATACCACCTGGTCCTCGCGTTTAGCCTCCTGCAATCTATGCAGACTCTCAGGCTCTCATCAGGCTTGCGCACCAGAACAAAAAGTGAAGCATATGAGCTTGAATTCTCCTGAATTACTCCTTTCATAAGCAGCTCAGAAATATACTCCCTGACTTCCTGGATTGGGTGGTATGTGGTGGTAGGGCTGGGAGACAGGTGTCTCCTCAACCACAGAGATCTCATGCTTCAGCCCAGGTCCTCATCATGTACAGCAAACACATCAGCATATCTCTTCAAGAGTGCCCCGAACTCTGCTCTGGGCTGCCACCACAATGCAGCCAATCTAGCAATCTAGTCTGACTGTCCCTCAGACTAATAGTCACTTCAGCAGAAATTCACTGAAACTTAACCTCATAGGGGTTACCTTCCACATGCTGGCACCAGCTGAGAATGCCTAGCCCAGTCTTTGGCGACAACCAGATAACCTCCTGCGAGAGGTTTATTACCTGAACCAGAAACACAGATCTCTTGGATGAGACGGCAGTGGGAATAACCTTTGTTTAAAACAAAGTGAAGGGCATGCACATGCAAGAAGTCAAAAGGGTGCAGGAACAAAAACAAGTACAAATCCAGAAAAGCTCCTGGAGGAAAATTTATTGCAAAGCCTCAGAAGGTGACGTTTCGGGCACAGCTGCCCTTCTTCAGACTCAGTCTGCAGAAGGTTAATTTATTTTAACCTGTCCTGTCTGGCAGTAAAATACTATTGTAATCTACTGGTTATATCGTTTGTTATGATAGAAAAATAAAATTTTTGATAATATATGGCTTCAATATCAAACTGATCTAAACTCAGCTGTGTCGTTGTGTTTAACAATACATGAGCATGGATGTAATACTCATGTTATAGCAAATATATCTACAGGCCTGTGTGTCTCTGTGAGTCTATTTTTTATTTAGGGTGTTTTTATACAACAGAGGGAAAAGGTCTCAGGACCAGTGAGAGAGTTCATGAAGGCAGAGAGGCCCCAGGCTCTGCCACAGCAGCTCTACCATCATCATCATCACACATCAGAGCTATATTTAGGATGGGTTTGAGGTTGATTTCCTCCCATAGGTCTTGGCCTTTTGCAGCCACTTTACAGTGCATTCCTACTTTAAAATCGAATTCTTCTCACAATATTAATGCACTTAACATTTTAATATCTGTTTTGTGTGTTTTTCCCTCACTCTCATCCAGATTTACATTGAATCCTGCTGTACTGCAATACACTTTTTTTTTTAATTTAAATGGCAGCCACTCCAGCAGCACCTGTGCTTTGCTAACTGCAGTTCTGTATAAATACCAGTCAACATTTTTCTATGTAAAATAAAAAACATTAGTAGTTCAGGAATACTCTGATGGGAGATTCTTACATGGCTGTATCTAAGTTGTGCTCTTTTGTAATGTCTGCAGACGCTGTTAAAGGAGTTGCTGACAAGGTAGTGATGATGAGGACATTTTTTTAGGTGCTGGTTCAGCAGTAAGTTCAGAACCCAGTGTAGGTACAACAAATCAAACAGCTATTTTAAGATGGCCTCTGAAACACTGGTAGAGAAATGAAAGGGGTGATTTTTTTTTTTTTTTTTTTTTACACTGATTCACCAAAGACTAAGATTTTTGAACTGGTAAAACTGCTCAGTGCCTGTGAAATATGAAAGAAACCCAGGAAAGTGTATGTATTATTAACATTTCCATGTACATGTATTATTAACATGTTTATGTATGCAGTCATTCTCTAAAGGATTTCTTATAGAATTTAATTTTTAACTTTTTTTAAACACAGATATTAAATATCATACAGGGTTGCATCAGCCTACCATTAATCTAATATGCAAAATTTTTTACTGTGGTGGTTAACACTCCAGTAGTAGTTTAGCCTCTAGCAAGCTTCTGTGTCTGCACACAGAGATGCATGAATATCACACGGTCTTTAAAAGGTTCTATTTTGAGATCATCGTGGGCAGCCATTCTAGCATAAGCATATAGGACAACTGCATTTTCAGTTGTTTGTTTTGTTTTATTTTATTTATACTCAAAACCTTTAATATCAACCTTACAAGTATAGGGGAACTTATGGGGAATCTTTCTTTGGGGAGAAAGAATGTCTGTATAAAAATATGTGCCAAACTATCAAGTAGATGTTAATGTGTAAGCAGAAAGATTCAGCTTAATTTTTTTTTTTAATGTCAGTGGATAAGCCTATGGACACCTTTAGTAAATGCCATAGTACCCTTTTAATAACTGCTGCCACAGGGGGGAAAAAGCAGATCAACCGAGTCTTTGTGAAACATCCTCTGGAGACCATTAATGTCTGTATGTCTGAATTTCATATCAACCTGGAAATCCAAATCGCTGTTGTCATATTTGGTAACCTCAAAGGCAGACATTGCCCACAGTAGAGCTAACATGCCCAAAAATATCTTCTAAGACAATTTAAGTTCACTAAGGCTCTGTTTTCCATGTAAAAGCTCTTATGCTGTATTCATAATTTTCAAAAGGAGCTGCTTAATATTTGCCCTGAAACAACAATGCAGTATTTATCTCCATGGATGTTTTCTCTGCGGCCGCCCTTTTAAATGTGCTGGTGAACCGCCTAAACTGCAGAGGCATCTTAAACCACAGATACTCTGCAAACAAATAAATCCATCAGAGATGCCTCGCTGGCTCCACAGTCTCTTCTTTTTCCTTACGTAACGTAGTCCTGTCACAGGGAGTCAGCTTCAGGGGCTGGAGCTCTCGCAACAGCCGCTTGGGTCTTGTTAATACTGACCCAGTTTAATGGGCAGGCAGCAGAGATGATGACTGGATGACTGGATGGTTGGATGATGTTTTGCTGGTCGGCTGACTGGCTAATACTGCATGACTGAATGTCTGGGCAACAAATTTCCTGCCTGACGGGTGGTTGATGGAAGAAAAAAAATGGTGTCTCGCTTAATTCACTGATCTTGTCGCGGATGTTGCAATGGTGCACGAGACGCAGATGGACTATTTAGAAATGCTCACATTTCCTTTGTTGTTTACAGACTACAAATTTAAGACAAGGTTACATCATAATGTACTACATCAAACTACATAAAAAAAATAGTAGTTGGTGCACTGCATTTGTCACTGAAGTTGCTTGTTTTCTGTTGCACAATGAGCACAATGAGTGTACCACAACTACTACAACAAAGCCTGGTCATTCTTCATGTGATACGCCATCATACATGTAGATAAAGAGACATCGAGAATTAACTGGCAGCATGGAAGAAAAATAACTATATAATTTCATTGGGACCTTCCTGGCTGCATCATAAATGGTGGCAGGTTAAATTAACTGATGGATCACGAAAAATTGCTGTGCCACTTCTGGACAGAATGGCTTTTAGCCCAGTTTACTTGCATGTGTTTGACAAACTACTGTGCAACATATTTCCTGAGAGATTTGCGAATGAGGTTTTCTGTTTACTGGTTAATTGGTTGACTCTGACAGCACTTAGACAGCACTATTCAGTGGGGGTTCAGTGGCTGGCTGATTGGCTGATGCCAGGCTTGTAGCGTCTGGCAAACTGGGAACAGAATAAAACATTTTCCACCATTCCTCCCAAAACCTGGATTACTGGCTGGCTAATTGATCGACAAATCGACTGGTTCTTTGGGAGGCTGAGTGGATGGATCAGATATACGCAGACTGGTGCTGCAAACAAATGTCTCTCCTCATCAGCATTAGTGTCAACACGTGTAAAATTTCTGACTTAGTCCACCTGGTAATTATAAAGAGTCACTTCTTTAGTGAAACGAGGTGACATGACAGCTGCCACAACAGTGGTTGGTAGAGATGAAGAGGGAGCGAGGGAAGTACTGCGGGTGGGAAATTAACAGAGTGGAAACGACTTAAAGTAGGGGCGAGAAGTAGAAGAGGAGGAAGGAGAGTGATGGAGCAAGAAAGAGTGGAAGAGCGGGGTGTTAGGTGTGTGTGTGTGTGGGAGAGAGAGAGAGAGAGATGCTGCCAATGAGGCACTAAGGTAATTCTCCCTCTTTCTCTCAATGAGCAGATTGTCTCCTTGCATTAAAATGGCATTATTACTCTGCTCCTGACATGTCTGTCTTCATGGCATGTCCTCCCACATACGCATGCTCATATATTTTTATTCAGAGGAATGGGAGAAATTCTGCGTTCTTGCAGTGCACCATGAATGGAAGCAAAAAAGAAGCAGACTCAATGTGGGATGAATTTTACAGATTTTGTTTTATCATAGCTTCTCATTATCATATCTGAACTTAAAGACAAGGACAATTGCGCATTTCCTTAAATACTGCTCAGCTACTCAGCTGTCTGAGGCAGGAGACAGTAAAGAAAATTCAAGAATGAAATTGATGAAAAATATAAATAGCTGCAGAAAAAAAAAGAGCAAGCTTCTGCAGCATGACGTGGTTCATCTAGCTGATTTTAAAGATCCCTTAGCTAGGACAAAAACAAAAAAACCCTGTAATCTAAATTATATTCATGCCAGAGAAAGCTGAGTCTGCCATGTACACACATGGCTGTGCTGCATTTGGTCCATCCCATGGAAATATCTGATTTGGTTTGGAGAGTGATGGCTCAGTCTGTTATAAATAGTTCTTCCTAAAACCTAAAAAACACTATTTGCTATTGATTAACTGTCAGCACATGTTAAAGTTCACTGTCGCTGGTCACACAGTCTTTCCTGGTAGGCTGAACCACAGACAGACAGAGGAAGAGAAAGAGAGCAAGACAGAGAGCGTGAGAGAGAGAGTGTGGTGCAAAATGATTACACAAACTATCTTCTTCTGTGTTTTCTCTGATGATCCGTGAAATGCATGTTGGAACAAATACACCATGAATGTATACAAACAAATACATGCCAACGCATACACTATATAATTACATGCAAATAGACACACAAAAAGCAAAAAGGTAGGCATTGGGATACTATTTTTTTTTATCAGTATGATTATAATGATTAGTATCCCCCCATCCATCCATCCATGCATAATTTCTTTTTCCACTTATACAATTCAGGGTCGCAGCGGGGACTGGACCCTATCCTAGCTGTCATGTGGCCAAAGGAAGGATACATCCTTCATTATTATTATTTTAAATACCCCACCAAGCCAGGAATATTTATATTTATGTTTTTTTTAAAAAAAACTGCTTCTGCTGGTTTTAATAACGGCTTGTTTAAATTGCAACATATAATGTGTGAAAAATATTACTGCACATACCAGCTAACGCTTAAGACATCTGTGGAAGTTTAAGCTGATATTTTCCCTCTCTCTCTGTCATGGTTAAAGGTCTTTGCAGCTACTTTAGCGACAAGTGGAAACCGAACAGGTGCTTATGTAATAACGTTCCTACTCAAACAGGCTCAGCCCAGTTCAGACAAATTCTCCTGTGGAGCAACACAGTTCCTGTAAATAAAAGTGATAGTACTGGACAGCTTCCAGGTGTTCATGTGTGTGTACAGCCATCTGAATATGGGTACGCTGTGGTCATAAAGGGATTGACATGGTCAGCTACAATACTCAGGCAGGCGGTGGCATTTAAAAGATGCTCAGTTGATACTAAGGGGCTCAGATTGTGCCAAGAAAATATCTCCTCACTATTATGCCAACACCAGCCTGAACTGTTGATGCAAGGCAGGATGAATCCGTGCTTTCATGTTATTTACACCAAATTCTGGCCCTACCATCTGAATGTCACAGCCAAAATTGAGACTCATCAGACCAAGGAACATTTTTTCAGTCTTCTCTTGTCTTTGTCCTGCCTCCCCTTTATTCTCTTTTCTTTCCCCTAACTCCCCAGCTGGTTGCTGCAGATGGCTGCCCTTCTCTGCTTATGCTGTATGTCTCCCGCTTTTAAAAGGCAGTTTTTCCTTCCCACTTTTGCAAAGTCCTTGTTCACAGGGAATCATCTGATTATTGGGGTTTTCGCTCTATATTTGAAGGTAAAGAGCTTACAATATTAAACTACCTTGAGGTAATTGTTGTTGTGAATTGGTGTTATATAAATAAAACCGAATTGAATACTAATGTCCAAATTTCGGTGAGCCCGTGCAAATTGTAGCCCCAGTTTCCTGTTCATAACTAGTATGAGTGGTCCTCTGCTGCTGTATCTCATCTGCTTCAGGGTTTGAAACGTGTGTTCAGAGACCCGTTTCTGCATACCATGGATGTAGCAAGTGGTTATTTGAGTTACTGTAGCCTTCCAATCTGCTCAAAGTGGTCTGGCCATTCTCCTCTGACCTCTGCTATCAACAAGGCATAGAGAACTGCCACTCACTGGATATTTTCTCTCTTTTTGGACCATTCTCTGTAAACCCTAGAGATGGTTATGTGGGAGAATCCCAGTAGAACAGCAGTTTCTGAAATCCTCAGTAGTCTGTGTGGAATCAACAACCACGTCACGTTCAAAGTCACTTAAATCACCTTTTCTTCCTCAGTCTGATGTGTGTGCATAGCACAGGGAACACAAAGTAAACAGTCTCTGTGTATAAATGTAATGAACAGTGTCTGAATATTATTTTGCTTACAGGACTTCTAATACTCAGCTAACTACAATAGTTTACATGGGATTCAGGTGGTTCAAGAGCTGGGTGGTAGGAGAGAATCAGGAGCATATAATGCACTTATATTTTAAGCTGAAGGTCAACCAGAGACTACACCTGGAGCAAAGGGTCTTGCTGTTCACTTAGAGACACCAGATGGTTTGTAGTTCCCACCTTAGCCACCCACTGGGTTTGTTCAGAAAATAAATTTATAATGAATGGCACATCACTAAAAAGTCCATCACTGAGTAAGGCCATTTCCATTAGTATTTTGCTTGTATAAATTGTTGTCATACTTAAAAAAAAAAAAAAAAAGGCTAAATAGGGACTTGAAGTATGAGCCAGGACATTTTTATTTAAGAAATATCTAACCCAAACCATGATCTTCGTTTACCTTCAGGTAAGAAAACCAATTCACATGGAGAATACAGGCTCTCTTTATGCCCACAGTCAAGCACAAGCAGCTCTAAATCTTTGGCAATGTTTCATTTCAGAAGAAAAGAAACATTACCCGAGAGCATAACCCAGGCAGCAATTAAATTTCTTACAAAAAGCAGAATACAAAACAAGCTGGTAGGAAGCCTGAAGACAGGATTTCACAAGGCAGTTATTATCAACTCTAACTCCCAGTCTGTTTTGTTCTTTGTAAATTGCAGATTCATCATTATTTGGAATTTTTGGCTGTGAAGTCAGTGAATCCACACAAAACAAGTGCTCGCAGTAAGGCCAGCATTATTCAACATCTGCATTTTTACTGAAAAAGAGTTCTCCACAAAATAGCTGAAAATTTCGACAACCGTACCTTCCAGAATTTTATGTGGAAAATATTACACATAGATACTGATTAAGAATCTCGTCCATGAGTTTTAGACATAGTTTGCAAATAGGAATACTTTTACTGCCATCCTCGCTACCCTGTGAGGCTGTAATTAAGCCCAGCAGGGCTTTGAACTGCTGGTACATGGCAGTTTTTGAGATAATTACTTGCCAACATACAAACAGTGACAAGAGCTTTATTTTTAGCAGATATTTGTATAACGTTTAATGGCCACTGAAGCAGGCGTGTGAAAGATGCTGCTAGACTTTCACATCTGCAGATGTGTGTGAGAGTCAGGCAGACTTATATATTGTTTTAAGCTTTTGTTCTTTATTCAGTTTAGTTTCAGTTTTTGTTTGAAAATGTTTAGAGTTAATAAAATTTGTATTACTTTTAGTGCTATTATGGAGGGCACATGTACAGAGGCCAGATTTAAGAAAATCAGTACAGGTATTATAATAAAAACATAGGACTCTCTGAGTGCAGTTGAATTGCAGTGCTGTAGACACAGAAATGCTCAACAAGCATGTCCTTCAAAGACTCATCAGTCAAGTTGTGATAACATATTTTACCAAACAACAAATACTAAAACTAAGTTTATTTCCTGTATCTTTTTAATTTTATTTAGTTTTCCAAGTTCACAGAATCATTTCAGTTAATTTTTTTTCATTATAGTTTTTATCTTTATTTATATCTTTATTTTGTTATTTGGCTAAAGTGTTTTTCCACATCTTAACTGTTCTACCTTGGCCGGGGTCTTTCTGTGTGGAGTTTGCATGTTCTCCCTATGTTTCCAGTTTCCTCCCATGGTCCAAAGACATGCAGTTACTGGGGTTAGGTTGGCAATTCTAAATTGGTGTGAATGGTTGTCTGTCTCTCTGTGTTAGCCCTGCGACAGTCTGGCGACCTGTACAGGGCCTATGTCGGCTGGGATAGGCTCCAAGTACTCCAAGTAAGTAGCAGCTTAAAATGGCCTTATTCAAAAAGAATCAAAAAGGAATCTACTCTGACAGATTCACAACTATATCTATATATAATATACACACATACACACACTCTCTCTACATGCCACAATCTGTTGCACAGAAGCTATGACACCTCGATTTATTGTGCATGTTTGAATGGAGTGGGCTGTATGTGCATATATGAATTCATTCTTGTGAAGCATGGCTGTGAATGTGCAGCCATGCATTCGTGCTCACAGTTGGCTTTAAGTAGAAGCCAAGTGTGAAGTGAGTGGGTCGCTATAATGCACCTTCTGTATATTCAGGGGTTTCCATTATTTTTAAAATAAGAATATTTTCTGGCACGTGATGCAAACATTAGAGAATCAGATTTTTTATGTATATATGCATATAACGCAAATATAATTTGAGAATGAGAAATTTTAGTGTTAATGATTAAGATGAAAGAGAGCAGAGCAGAGGTCTTTTTTTTTTTTGACAGATCGCCTCATGGCATATACTTCTTTGTCTTTGATAGGTGATGTCATAATGTTGACATGTAGGCTGAAGATTTGTGACATAAATATGAACTGCCCTCCGAGCCAACTCACAATATTATGATGATATTTGCTCATACTGTCTCAGTCGAGACGTTTTATTCACTGAATAGCAACATTTTAGCAATTAAACCTGCTACAAAAATTAGAAGGCTCTATTAAGTTTGCCATTGTAAACAACAAAACTGTGCTCCTCTTTGCTAGCTGTCTATGTTATATGATAATATAACATGTTTTTCTAAAAATGCTTTGTTCCTAAAATATTTTACATATTGAGTACAAGAAGCTAGATTGTACATATCACTAACTGCTTTAATGTCTCCAAACTAAATTAATTGTGACTTGAGTTACTACATTGTGCATTTGGCCATCTTAACTCACAAATAAGCCTAGCCAAAATGAATGATTTTTCTTCAATGCCACAGCTAGACAAACATTCAATATGATATTTTTATTGCGTTTCCCTGACTTCATCTGGAGTAAATGCATTCTGTGCAAAGTGCCGCTGAGTCATAAAACACTGTTTGCCAACTCAGTGCAGTTTTTTTTGGAAAAGCAAACTGACTGAAACGATGAAAAACAGAATTATAAACATTTCTTACTTCATCTCCTCGGAACAGGTGGCTAATTGCAAAATGAATTGGCTTGAAAAATCACATAGATTTTCTGTGCCATATGACTGCCTCTCAGGTACCAGTTTGCTGATGATGGAGACATTGCAGTTTGACTATATGAGACAAATGTGATGTATTACTTTTATTATTAGTTGCTTCTGAAAAAATTTAAGTTATTATGTTTTGTGTGTATGTCAGGTGAGTTTAGTTTGCAGGGAGTTTGCTGCAGCCCCTGCCTAACAGATGGTCATTGTTAATGGGTAAACAGCTGTGTCTAACTTGGCGTCCCTGAAGGTACAAGGAAAAAGCTCAGCTGAAGTAAGCAGCTGATTTGGTGCACCCTGGGAAGGTTAAAGCCAGTCCAGCCTAGCTGTTTTCCCTCTCTATCACTCTGCCTCATACCTGCCAGTGTCTGAGTGTTCATTTGTTGGTTGTGTTTATTCTATGCTCCACACCACCCTGCATCTTTACATTTGTCTGACAGTTATGCTGCTCTCTACGTACTCCACTATATTTTGGATGCCATACCAATATATTATTACTATAAAAAGGTACCCAACAGTATATAGGTAATTAAAAAGATTTCAGCTGCAAAATCAGAATGATGCAGACATTAAAGAATCACTACACCAACTTTGACTTTGAAAAAGGTCTGTGGGGACTACTTTTCCTTTACATAGGTACTTCAAGTATTTTCTAATACATCTGTATTAGGGCACAGGGTTGCATTGTAGCCTGAAAATTGTTCCTTATGTTTTCTAAATTACTCTGCTTCAATAATGTTGAGGTCCAGGCTCTCGGAGGATAGTCTCTGACTGACAGTGGTCCACTGTGATTATTGTCACACTGAAAAATGAATCCGTTGCCAGACACTTTCCAGATGCCATTGCATGGTAGATTTAAGTATGACGGTATTTTTCTGCGTTCATAATTCCATCAATTTTGGAACGATATCTATCAACACTGGCTGAAATGCCACAAACCATGACAGAGCCTCCACCATGTTTTTGGATTGGTTTTGTACCTCTCCAGACCTCCTCTGTACATACTTGATTTGAACCAGTAATTTCACTGTGGATTCAAAAGACCTGCTGCCACTGATTCTCAGTCCAGTTGTTGTGTAAGTAGCCATACTTCACTCTTTTCCCCCATTTCCCTTCCTTAGCAATGGCTTCTTGACAGCCACCCTTACACTGAGACCATTTCTGATAAGGCTTTGGTGAACAGTAGCTGGATCAAGTGGTGGCTTTCAGGTTTTTTCCTATTTCTTAAGGACATGACTTGCTGATCCTTTTCATCTGGTACAGATAGCTTTTTAGGCCAGCCACTTCTTCTTTTGTCCTGTAATCATCCCCCCCCCCCCCCCGATATTTTAAGGACACACTGCACAGTATGCTGATATATACCAAGTTTTGGGCTAATAACTCTTTGGGAATCACTTTGTTGGTGTACAGTAAAAATACTAAACTGTTATCTTTGGCATTTTTCTTAGATTTAACTAAAGAAATGGCTACAAATTATATATTTTTGTGACAGGCTGCTAGTAAAGATATCGATCTAATTTAAAGGGGTGGCTCAAGACTTTTGCACAGTATTCAATACCCTCTAATGTTTCCATCTGTAGTGCCTAGCTTGTGTTTCCCCCCTAGAAAAGCAGAGTAATTATTTTTCAGTTTTTTGTTATTGTTTGCTGGACTGAGATAATCAAAGGTAGGGGAGTGCCTGCAAGAAGTGCTCTTATGCAAGTGTAATAAATGTCACTTCTCCACTTAGTCTGCTCTATATTTTATTCAGTGGGCCACAAGTAATCAAATCAAGCAAATGTTCTGTAAATTCAGCCAAATGTGTGTCATTCTCTGCCATAACATTGCTCTCTTACAACCATGTTTTATTTATGTATACAAATAGCTGCTGACTGTAAAGACACAAAATTCTGCATTCAAATTCTGTCATGTAGTAACTTAAACTTAACATAACTTAGTGAAAATAAAACCACTTGCAGACAACAAAAATTTTATACCAAGAAAGAGTAAAAAGACTGATAATGCTCATCTGATAATGATGAGTGGAGACAATGTGAATGTGGCTACTGTACCTTTACAAAATGTGGCAAAAGTCAAGACTGACTTTCCAGTGAGGCTTTTTTCACAGACAAATGGATACTGAATTTTAGTTTTTGGCAGGAAAAAACTGAGAGTAATGAACATTAAAAGCTTTGGGACTGACTCAGCTGGAACTGTTTTCTTGCTGTCCAAGACAGTGAGATAGAAAATTATTTACAGTCTGAGGATGCAGAGAACAACACAAGTCATATAAGGGGGGAAGGGGGGGGGGCGTGAGCAGCAAGAATCTACTTTGTTTTTAAATCAACATGACGGGGCTGGTTTGAGTCAGCACTGTTTAAAAAGAAAAAGCTTTTTTATACAACGCAGACTATAGAAGGAAATATACAGAAATTCTGTGCAGCACTAAATCAGAAAGCTTCATTATCCATATGCTAAACATTAACCAAGAGAGCACAGCAACAAAACTGTGATTTATAACGTAGATAAATCAGCAGCACAACCAGAAACTAGCTCCCGTTCCTGTTCAAGAGTCTTCACACACTGACTGCAGTAAGCCTGGCCTTTTTGAACAATCAAAATCTGTTCTTTACTCTCAGAGACTAAAATACATGAACTACAAATAGTACTTTTCAAAAAGGTTTGTCTCTACATTATATACTGTTCTGAGACAGGAAGAAGATAACAGAAAGCTGCTTACCAGAAATTGTTCACGTATGTCAACTCAAAGTTATGCTTTTAAAGGAATCAGACATTTTTCTTTGAATGCATAAAAAGAAAGGGCGTTTGCCAGCAACAAGTGCTTTCTCTAGATCTGGATAGTAAATCAGTATAATCTTGATTGTATAACATTAAATAATATGTGGATAATAGTTTTTAATTTCAATATTTTTATCCAGCTGTTTGAGGCTGTCACAATTATTGTAATTTAGCGTTCACGCTCAGTCAAATAAAGTGTTTTATTACTGAATGTGTAAATTAATTCTTAATCTCAAATTTGATAGACTGACTTTAATAGTGCACACCACTTTATGATTAAACTTTATTGAAGAGACAGCATTAGTGTAATATGTTTCTTTTTTGTTTTTTCTTACTCCTCTAAAGGTTTCCTGGGCTTTGCTCTGAACCTAGTAGAGCACTGTTCTCCTATTTTGCACCCTTGTTAAAAATTAGAACACACTCAAGCTGCATGATTTTGTCTCTTTGGGAGAATTCGAGCTGTTGCAAAAATACTGAACAACAAATTTTTGTTCCAAAGGTGCATTTTTACCCACTAAGTTACTGTTCCACAATCCAGATGACTTTCTTTCCAGAGCATATCAAATGGTGCTCATCAGTACATACAAAGATGCACCTGTTGACATGTGAGTAGTTTAATTTAGTTACTTTAATTAATTTAGTTTAATAATGTTTGACGATGTCATGTAAAAAAGAAAGTTTTCACAGGACTCTATTCAGTTCTGTGAAAAACTAAATACACCCTTCCTGCTTCCATAGGAATTCACAGGGCAAGTAGCAGCCAGGTGCTGCTGAACAAATGCACTTGATTAACTGACTATCAGAAAGTGTGACGACCGCTGTAAAAGCAGAAGTGTTGGCCGTTTGCTGTTGGCAGACTCAAGCATTCAGGTGTGTAACAAAATGCCACAATCTTTCCAGGATTGGATGTCTCAGCAAATTCACCCCAAGGTCAGACTGTGCAAGTCTCAAAGAAACAGCAAAAAGAAGGCTACATTTCAGACTTCATTTAGCATGTTAAATGTTAAAGTTCATGACAGCACAATCAGAAAAAAGACTAAGACAAAGACTAACTAAATAAGTATGGCTTGCTTAGAAGGATTGCCAGGAGCGCCTTCTGGAACAATGTCCTTTGGACAGAAGAGACCAAAGTGGAGATGTTTGTCCATAATACACTGTGCCATACCAACACTCAAGCACGGTGGTGGAGGGGTGATGATATGGGTTTGTTTTGCAGCAACAGGATCTGGGCACCTTGCAGTCACTGAGTTGATACCAAAATGTGCCAGAGTCAAATGTAAAGCCTAAAGCTTGGCCCAAATTGGGTCATGTAACAACGATCAGAAGTTCACCAGCAAAGCTACAACAGAATGCCAGAAGAAGAAAAGAATCAATGTGTTGCAAAGTCCAGACCTCAACTCAACTGAAATGCTGTGGCGGGACCTTAAAAGAACTGTGGATGAATGAATGCCTGCAAACCTCAATGAACTGAAGCAAATTTAAAAAGAAGAGTGGGCCGAAATGCCTCCACAATGATATGAGAGACTGATAATGTCATACAGAAAAAAAATACTTCAAGATACTCCTCCTAAAAGTGGTTCTACAAGCTACTGAATCGAGGGGTGTATTTGGGTTTTCACAGGACTGTACAGATCTGATTTGGAATTTCTTTTACATAGGAGCAAAACTTGCAAGCAAACTTATAAAATATGAAACATTATGAACAGATCTTGCACGACAAATCGTAATTTCTGCACACTCTTCTAAAGCGAAAATACTGTACATTCACAGCAACGTCCCATCCCCCTTCCCTCGTCTCACCACATGCTGGCTTCTCCCTTTGCTCACTTAGTTTCTGCCTGGCAGCCCCCTCTGCTCTCTCTGACTGCACAGGCACTGACATAACAGACTAAAATTATTTTATTTACAGAGGTTTCATTGTATTCATTTAAAAGCTGAAGATTACATGTGATATTATTATATATGCAGTGTTGAAAAAATATCAGGGTAATACTGTGACCCTCATTAAATAATGTAAGACATCTGCAGTCACATTTGTTGGCTGTCACGTGTGATAAAACCTACTGACATTCTTCCATGAGCATGACAAGCCGTGAGTACTCAAACAATCCATGCGCCACAGTTCTGTTTTCCTGTGTCTTCTGTCTGTGCGGATCTGCTGCTAACATATAACATGAAAGCAAATGTCAGATATGAACAGCTGTAGAAAGGCCACTGTAACAGATTTATTTTTCTGTAGACAGAAAGGGGGGGGAGGTCAATCCAGCAGAGAGTAATATACTGCAAATCAGATACACATATTATTACGTTTGCTCATTACTGATTCAGTTTCAGGTACTTTTAAAAAATATAACCAGGTTAAAACTGTCATTTATTAAAATATGTTAAATTGTTGAAAATGGTAAAAATCAATTTTAAAATGTAAAATAAATATGGTATTTGGAAAGATTTAAAAGAGAATTTCCTTTAAAAAGAGTACAATGTGTTCAATTTTATAAACAGTATTTATATACGGTTCATGTTTACAAGCATCCTTTTTATTGTGAAGAACTCGTGTTCTTGAACTCAGCAGCCAGCACAAGCTGGTGAGTTTTCACTCCTGTGTGATCTGTACTCACAGAATAGAGCACACCATTTTTCAACTTTCCCATCCCTCTTTTTATTGACAGCAGTTTTAGATTAAACTTTATATTGTCTGGCCACTTGCCACTTTTAATTGCATGTCTGATAGGTACCTATGCTATGGCAGAATGTTGATTTTGAGTTGTAGTCAACTCTTGTCTTGACATTTGTCCCAGTGTGTTCAGCTGCAAAAGTGTTGGAAATGCATACACATCATGAATGCAGTCAGGTGTAGAACCAAGCTGTTCTGCGTAATTTGGCAGGTGAGGGTGAGTGGAGAACATCAGCTCTCTGGCAAATCACCTTAATACCAGCTTGAGAGATGCTCTGCCATTCTGTCTCTATATTTCTCATTTCCATTTGTGATAACAGATTAGCGTCAATGTTATGCCGGCCAGGTCTGTAGAGAACATCAAAATCATATTCTGACACATCTGAACACTACAATATCCTGTAGCGTTCAGCTTTGCTGATTTGAGGACCCAAAACCCAGAAATACCCACTTTATAAAAACATTTGAATGCATCTGAGAAACTAACACTGAATCTGTCACAGGATTATTGTTAGTATGTACAGTGGAATGTGCTCCATATAGATAATCATGGAATTTTTCATTAATTGCCCACTTGAAAGACAGGAATTCCAGTTGATGAATGGGATAGTTTTGTTCATAGGTGCCGAGTTTCCAGCTCTCGAATGCCACAGGCCTCAATCCTTCTGGGTGTTCTTGATATAGAACCATAGGCGTAGGAACCGAGGGGGGCGGAGGGGACGTGTCGTCCCCCCCCCCCCCCCTTATTGGAGACAGGCGCATTTGTCCCTCCGAAAAATTACACTGCGAAGGAGAAATATACTTGATTTTGAAATCTCTTACTCGCGTGCTTTTATTTTAAAGGTGCAACATAGAGTCATGTCACTGCATGATTTATCAATAAGCCCACTATGAGTTGCCCACAGAAAACTGGGAAAAACTATGACATGTGCCTTATAAAAAACCCACATAGGGACCTCGAAGGGCAAAACTTCTTTGGGCCCTTCTCCGGCACACCCGCTTGGAATCCGTGTGGGAAAAGTGTGGGTTTCCCCTGCCCACACAGCCCCACAGTTCATATCCAGCTATCCACTGTGGGCTCGCACCAGCATGTTTGCTGGGATGCTGCCCTTTTTGCTCAATTCCAAAAAGACTCCCAAGATGCAATTTATCAAAACTCAAAATTGTGTTTTGGTTAATGCTACTTCTCTTTGATGTTTGACTTTCATTTTGCATAATGGTTTAAGGCACCATTAAAAAATATATGTTTTGGTTTTATTTTCTTATTGGTTATTTATTTATTTCCTCTTTGGGTTTACTTAAGGGGAAGGCAGGGCCACAAGGCAGAAGTAGAGGAAATACTGATCTTGATATATGTAACTTACACAGATGGATAACTGAAGCTTCATCTGCAAGAACAACAATAACTGTATTTTATTGTAGAAAATGAGGCATCTCTATAAATATATTCATGAAATCTGGCCTTGAGGGAGGATTGGATGACATTTTAAGAATTTGAAACCGCGAGGTATCAGATATAAATCTTTGACAGCACAGCACTGACCCATATCTTTGACTGTCATTTGGTAATCTTTAAAGTTCTTTGGAGCAGAAATTTTCAGTATCAGCTCTTTTAACACATTTCTTTTCCACTTGCAATAAACCTGTTCTTAATCAATTTCAGTCCAGCAGTATTACATATTGTGTATATTCTTGTTCCAACCCAACATGCCTTCTGTCTCATGATATCATGATATCTAGTTGAAATAGTTTTGCTTTTTGTTATGTAGCTGTTCTATGCAAAACAGCACATTTGTTATCCGGAATTTTAAATATGCTGCAGGTTTAGAAATTTGGCTGCACAGCATGAATTGTGAAGATGGACCCTCTGCTGGTGTAGTGCAACATTTAGGAGGTAAACACCCTGAGGCAGGAAGCAGAGGGAAATAGATATTTGTTTCATGGTTCTTACTGGAGCCATGACTTATGCACACAAGCACAAATTTCTAAAGCATCCCTGACTGATGAAATAAACTTACAACTCCAGAGTGTGGCTTCTATCTTTCTGATAGAGTCACATGGATTTGTTCACATAAGTATAAAGAAAGATGAGTCACTGTTTACTCTTGTTCCAGTTAGGATAAAGGTTTAAAAAGAACTGATTTATGGTGATAGCAAAAGGAAGAAGGAGAAAGAGACCAAGGTCCAGAGAAGAAGGTCTGACAGCTTGTTGAAAATGCGTAAACTGTGTATTGCATTAAACCTGAGAGAGTGGAGCAGGTTTACTTGGCCTTAGATGCTATGAGCCTTTCCATCATCCATGCAGTGGCACATGCATGACAGGGTGGCTGTCAAGGCACTGGCAGGTGGTAGAGGGGTGACCACAACATCATGGAATATGAAGGTGATACAAAGGGCAAGCGAAAGGACCCTATGGAATTCATAAGACATGCTGTAAAGAGATGTATTAATAAACGGAACATACAGAACAAATACAATTTCAATAAAATGAGTTCCTATTGAGCCCACTGAATCGATTTCAAAAAGTTTAATCAATTTTATCATTAAAAATATGGATCATTAAAATCTCTACATATTAAGAAAAAAACTCATTCATAGAGTTTTTCTCATCCACGTCAATGGCAAACAGGGTAACTTATATATTCAGCTCAGTCTAACATGTTAAACCTACCATCACAAACACAACACAGTAAATTGCGTTCAGCTTAATGGATTGAGCTGGAACCATGAGCTGGCTTTATTTTTGTCATAGTCTGGCACTGTTGTTTTGATCTCCTCCCCTTCAAGCTGGGAGCAGTTGGGGTGAAGTTCTGAAGTTCCCGGTCTTCAGTCAGACCACTTGTGTGTCATCAGCCTCATCAGTCACTGTATAAAAGGACCAGCCTCTGCACCCAGTCACCCAGTCTCAGATTGCCTTCCAAGTGCGGTAATCAGGCTAAACCTCGACTTCTCTTTGAAACGTTTGAATTCCCTGCATTACCTTCTACTTTGTTCTCAGTAACTCCTCACCGTCTGAATTACTCGGAACCTACAGCCTCTGACCACCTGATTCCCGCTAGCTGGATCCCTTTCCCAAGACCCTCACTGGAAACCCATCTTCTGCTTGCCTGCTCACCCTCCAACGGTAACCGGTGCCCTCACCTCCCCCTCTCAGGATGTCTCTCTCTCTGGAACACAAGAAAGCTCTCTCACTCCCAGTAACTGCAGAAACATCCTAGTTGATGATATAGGAATGCTGGAATAAGTCCTGTCTCCTCTCTCCCCAGTGGACACTCTCACCCTTGACCTGGAGAGAATCTCCTTGTTTCTTTCATGCCCTCACTTTTGCCATCTGAGCCCCTCGAGTAAAATAAAACCCGTTAACTCACAGTCGTGTCTCCATTGGTTCTGAATACCAAGCGGTATGAATGGTTCCTTCATTTATGTTTTTACTGTACAGTTCTGCTTTGAGTGTGGTACCTTTTGTGTATATAATTCATGTGTGATACAGTTGGTAGTTGAACCCTGCTTAGCTGCTATAAATCTACTTTATACTTTCATGTTACAAAGGACTTTTTACTGGCGCTGTAGATACACTGAAGTAGATCAAAGTGCTCCTACTGCATAAATGGATGGAACAAGTTTCATCTTTTTTAAACACTCCACCCAACAAGTACAGCAGAACTGTAATCTTTCCATCTAGGCTAGACCAGAGCACATTTGTAAGTCTCCTAAATCTCCCTGAGAGTGAGTCAAAGTTGGCAAATGTAGACGATGCCTGACCCTATAAAGAAACACTGATTACCCTCATACTGAAAGTGCGAGGAACTGCGGGAGGTTTAAGAGCTCAATAAAATGTAAAGCGCCTTTTTCTTCCCTCTTTCCCACTCTCCTCTGTGATGTCTGCTGTAGTAGAAGATGAACAATAGCAAAATCTTTAAGCCTACTATTTCCATTTCAGTAGATACATAAAGTACAAATGTAATCCTGAATGCATGACTGAAAAGATGAAATTTTCTCCACTTTAAGATGCACTACAGCATCTTAGACCAAAAAAAAAAAAAAAAAAAAAAAAAATAAAATTGAAGCTGGAACAGACCCAACTTCAAGCCCTTTAACATCTCGTAATGCTCTCCACTGCAGAAAGCCAGACTCATTTTGACTGTGGTCCTGTCCTTTTGTTCGTTTGAAGCTCTTTTAGCTGAAAATTCTGGTTTCTTTAGTGAAGGAAAATTGCCTCCAGCTGAACTCTCCTGACTGCACTTTGCAATCTCTCATTAACAGCGCTGTGAAGGGAGGTGACTTTCACGTCTTTATAAAAGCAAGAAGGGCCATCAGCTTCAAAGGGATTACAGCAAAACAAAAATAAATAAATAAATGCATGCTTCCTTGTTATCCCCCATATATATAGTCTGTGTTTTCCTTGGTTCCCTGTTGTGTTGTCATCAGTGTTTACCTCGCTGTGTGCCACCCTGTTCTATGGTCTTGTGTTTAGTTCTGGCACCCGTCCAGCTCCAGTTTAGATGTGTTCATTATTTTTTCTTTTGTCACTTCCCAAATAAACCATGTTTAAGTTCAGTTTTGGGCGTCTTGAATCTGTGCAGGGTACAATGAAATCTCTAGACTATCGAGGGATTATGGATTGAAATATGCTGCCCGGTGTCAGAAAGATATGCCTCAGTCACAGGTCACGGGTCCTCCAACAGGATAATGACCCAAAACGCACAGCAAAAATCATCCAGGAATAGCTAAGAACAAAATATTGGACTATTTTGAAGTGGCCCTCTATGAGCCCTGATCTAAATCCTATTGAACATCCGTGGAAGAAGCTGAAACGTGGAGTCTGGAGAAGGCATCCTTCAAACCTGAGACAGCTAGGGTAGTTTGCTCATGAGGAGTGGGCCAAAATACCTGTCGACAGGTGCAGAAGTCTCATTGGGAGTTACAGAAATCGCTTGATTGCAGTTAATGCCTCAAGAGGTTGTGCAACAAAATATTAGGTTAAGGGTATCATCATTTTTTGTCCAGGCCAGAGTCAGAGTTTTTTTTTTTTTTTTAAGAATTTAGCTGAACCACAATTCAAAAGAAATTTTGAGTAATTTTTTTATTACTATTATTATTATTATTGTCATTTTCAAGTTATTTCCGTGACCACTGTGGGTTTTTCTTTCTTTAACAGAAGGGCACCAACAATTTTGTCCACGTCTGTGTAAATGGCATCTGCCAATCTCATGTTATGTCTACTGAGCAGCAGTTCACCCGCTGAGTCACAACAACTAAACTGTTACCCTGCAGCTCTTCCACAAAGTAAATAAAGTAATGCCACGGGGGGAATAAAGGTTTTCAGCTTACTGCAGACGTCCTACTCTCAGGCTGAAATAGAAACATAGTAATCCCATTTTACCAAAAATATGCTGCAGGCTAAAGAACCTAAAAAGCACGGTTTGCTTCTCTTTGTAAATGATTTTAAAAAAAAGTCAGAGACTGACCAGGCTGGGTGTTCTCTGGATCCAGGAGAGAGGGAGAAAGGCTTTATACATAACTGCAGTCAGGTCAAGGTCATGATTTCTTCTCTGAATAACAAAATTTAATTTATCACTGCCAGAGAGACACAACAGTCTCCATGACTGGAGAGTCTGATATCAGAAGTTATAATGGCCCTTACAAGTTATCACAAAAGGCAGTTTAAAAAGTGATTAAGCAACATACTTCTGTAAATTCTGCACATGCTGGCAGTAAAAATAATTTGTTGATCTTAAACAACTGTCCCAGTTCCCCGCTGTGAGGGGCTGAAACAAATCTGGAACACATAGTCCTGATTTCATTTTGAAATATTGTTGCAGAACAAACACCTAAGCATTATGAAGCACTAAGATGGATTTGAAGCACATTTGTAGATTGAAAAGAAGGACTATAGAGAATAATACTGCATAATCAGTTTATTACAAACACATGAGCGTGCACACACACGCACACGCACACACACGCACGCACGCGCGCACACACACACACACACACACACACACACACACACACACACACACACACACACAGAGCCCCAGGCTTACAGAGAAAATAAATGAATAAATAAACCTCAGCCAACTTCACTTTTCTTTCATGACTCAGTGTAGTCTGAAATGGGCAGACAATTCTCATATGTAAAAATTGGGGCTTTTAGCCAAGTACCGCAGCGCCACCCCAGTGGATTGTTGTAATGGGCTTCCTCATTACACTGAGGTGACTCTGACTGTGTTTGAGCAGTCATAATCACTCTACAGCAGTCGCTTCTGCCCAACTACCTGTGGTTCATTAAAGCCGGTGCCCACTTAGACGATTGGGACCCCTTGATTAATCAACAGGAAAAGGCGCCACACATTCTCTCTAATTTCTGCCCTCTCTTTTTCTTTTTCTTTCTCATTTCTCATATGAGCTTAGGCTTGAAGTGCAGACCTTTAGCTTTAATACATTGAGGGATTAACTTTACACAGTCTGCTATACTGTATTGTCTTTTTGCAGCAGCAGTGCACAGTGACAAAATTGTAAAAATTGTGTCACTGTTCCACAATTTCTGGATAACACTGTGCTACATTACAGAGTAAAAAGGAGCTTAAAAGGTAGCTTATGAAAGCTTTAGGAGTGCATGTACAGGCAAATGCATTAATAATTCTGAATGTGTCACAATAACCAACCTAATGTGTTTATGTGTCATATACGGAAATACAACAATTTTAAGCTCATTTTAAACATATCAGGAACTCAGTGACAGTTGCTGCACGTACGACTAGAATGCAACGATTCTCTCTCTTCCATCGCTGGGCACAGGCATTCATGAAAGTCCGTCAGATCACTTCACAAACAAGCTCATAAAGTTCCATCCATCCATTTTCTTGTGTTTATATGTTGTCATAGGGGCTGTGTTTCCATAGGGCGAGAGGCAGGGTACACCCTGGACAGGTCACCAGCCAGTCACAGGTTCTAACACAGGGAGACAGGCAACCATTTACACTCACATTCACACCTATGAGCAGTTTAGAATAGTTAACCTGAGTAAATAATAAACAGAAAAGAAAAGAATGTGACGCTATTCAAATGTTACAAATGATAAATGTAAGTCAACACAAAAAAAAAAAAAAAGCAAATATTGTGTGGCAAATGTTTTTGGTTTTTTTTTTTTTTGGGGGGGGGGGGGGGGTGTTTAGCCTCTTGAAATGATGCATTGTTCCTGCCCAAACTTGGACTTGCTGCTGGTGTGTCAGCTTCCGTGGCTTTAAGCAAGACATTGTTTTTCTATGACACCTTGCTAATTCTTCTCCTCTATATCGTAGTCACCTTCATTTTGTGTTATTTCTTTGCACCTCGCAGGGTTTTTTTTTTTTAAAAAAGAAGCATTTTCCTACCAGTTGCCGATCTTGTCTGCTGTCACTTCAGTGCTGCTCATGCTTGATGCTCGGCCGTCTGCAAAGAAGTTTCTCATTTGACAGTCATTATCAGATTGCAGCAGAAAGTTGTGGCACAAACAAGCTGTTTAGCAGAAAGTGTATCCTTTCTGTTGGCATTTGCCATATTAGACTAGAGAAGCCTGCACGATTGTTATGTTTCAGATAGCAGACTACACTTTACAGGAAGACCAGTGCAGTCTCACTATTTGTTTTCTTACTCGGTGTCTCAGATGTTCAGAGGAGGATTATGAAAGTTTCCGCTATGAAATTTCACACAGTTTTTTCAGTACTTAGCTGCATGTTACATGTCATGAATAAAAATAAAGCCTCATAAATCCCTTGGTAGGGCTTTTCATAAAATACTGAGAAACTGGGACAATAAGCTTGAAATGCAGATTAGCAAGGCCGTACTATTCTTTTATCCCGGATAAACACTACACTGAAGAAAATAAAAATCTTTTTGGGTCTTTTTTATTGATTCACCACAGACTGACTAAAGTATCTGCATATTCTGTAGATCCATTTTCAGAGGATTACAGTGTAAATGCTATTTTATGCACACAAAGTAAAATGCTTGAAGCATTTTAATTAAAAACATCTTTTTTTTTATTTGTGTAGAGTTTTTCAAAGAATCCATGTAAATGATGAAAAACATTTGTGCGCTACGTTGCCACTGGCATTAGATTAATAGCGAATGCTTAAATTTGATTTCGGATTGTTTTCAATTCAGAACTATTTTTGATTCATAAAAACAAAAGTGGGGAATCATATTCACAGTTCAATTTGTGGTTCAGTTAATATGTAAACCTACAGCGGGTTGTGATACAAGACTGGAAATGTTCGATATCAACATAGTTATGACCAGTGATGTCAGTAACGCGTTACTTAGTAACGCGTTACTCTAATCTGACTACTTTTTTTCGGTAACGAGTAATCTAACGCGTTACTATTTATAGTCCAGTAATCAGATTAAAGTTACTTTTCCAAGTCACTGTGCGTTACTTTTTGTCATTTTCCTCAGTACAAAGATATATTGTTGCTTTCTTCTTGCGTCTCGGG
>JAVDPK010001459.1:11905-39759 GCA_034780415.1 Cichlasoma orientale | reverse complement strand
AACTAAGTTACTTTTTAAAGGAGTAATCGGTAATCAGTAGTCAGACTACTTTTTCAAGGTAACTATGCCATCACTGGTTATGACTTATCAAATATGGCATTTTGCAACATTCATCGATGCACTTTCTTTCAGTTATCCAGTGAGGGTTGAGGTAGGGGTGGAGCCTATCCCAGCTGTAATGGGGTACACTCTGGACAGATCACAAATTTGCTACAGGACTAACACGGAGACAGACAATCATTCACGCCTACAGCCAATTTAGAATGGCCAATTAGCCTAACGTGCATTCCTTCCTGTGGGAAGGAGCCAGAGTTTCTCACGCCTGTGAGGGAACCCGCAGAAGGGCCTCAGTCAGCCAATGGATTTGAACACAGAACCTTCTCGCTGTGAGGTAACACTGTTAACCATTGCACCACCGATGTTATTAAATTAAAAGGAAACATAATGCAGTCACATTTGTCTATGAGCTGTTCTCACATCACATCATTAAAAAAAGGTCCAGGCACTGTCTGATGTTGCCATTTCTCCATGCAGCACTCAGCAGGGCACAGTCTGCATCAGATATGTTTTCAGTTCTGAAAATACTCATTGTGGTGTATGCAAGAGCAGTTGCACGGGTAGGGTGCACAAGACACACAATGACCACTTACTCTCTGTGAAATTTTCCAGACCATTATCTGTGCTATTCTCACATGGGCCCAACTGGTCATTACACAGACCGACTATTAGGGAGCTGGTAAGGCAAAATCAGTGCTCTCTCAAATACCACTCCACTTGGTAATGTCTACTAGAATTCAGTGATGCAGTGCATGTCTGAAAGCAACTTTACTTTCAAAGATTTTGCTAATCAGTTTGACATAAACTAAATTTCTAGGAGATGAGATTTAAACAAGGAATTTCCTACCTGGAGAAGAGCAGCACTGTTATTTCACTCTAAAAATAAATCCTGGCCTCAAAGACCTCGATTAGTTTCTCTTTCTCTCAAATGAATGTGTGAGATACCTTTGTGAGCTAAAGAACATACACTTCATCCTTTTTTTAAAAAAAAACAAAAAAACAGATGGAACAGTGGGGGAGCGTCTTACCTGCGGAGATGGAGGGATCAGTTGTAATTAAGAGAATGCAGAGGTTTTTATTTTACTTCTTGACAGTCGATCTCTCATGGCGGCATGCATAATTGCTATGAGTGATTGTGTGAGGGCAGGGAATTGATCTCGAGAGTGATTTGCGATCCCATTATTCTGCTCTGCTTCTTTTTGTCCCTTCTGTCTTTCTCTTGCTCTATTTTTATATCTTTTTGTTCATCCCTGGATATCTTTTGCTGTCTGTCCCCCATGGTACAATTTTTGCAATTTTTTCTTTGTACCCATAATAGTCACACCAGAATATATCAGCCAAAAACATAGCAGCCAAATTTGGCATTTTTAACAAATGGGTACAAATTCACATCTAATTAATACAAATTTTCCTGTTGGTGTGTACAAATAGCCAACAGCCTCATTTACAGTTTTGTTTTAAAATACATACAATAAATGGCATTCAAATTCAGCAGAATCCAGTAGCTAAAAAAATCAATAAAATTAAACATTTCAAACCTCATTAAGATACCAGGCAGATGCTCCTTTAAACACCATGGTTATCAGTAACATTGCTGAATCATCCAAAATTGATAAAAAAACAAATGTAACAAAGCTCAGTTGTTCAACCTTTAGTCAGAATAGAATATTTAATTTGTGTTCATTAATTTATTAGGCAAAAAATTTGAATTGGATGAAGATAGAAGAGAAATAAAAAAGAAAGGGAATGAATAATTATTAAATCACTTTCACTGCAATGATACTAAAAGAACAAGGGCT
The DNA here is from genome assembly GCA_034780415.1 of Cichlasoma orientale. Taxonomy (NCBI): domain Eukaryota; kingdom Metazoa; phylum Chordata; class Actinopteri; order Cichliformes; family Cichlidae; genus Cichlasoma; species Cichlasoma orientale. The sequence goes on along the minus strand of JAVDPK010001459.1, from coordinate 37,903 downwards.
ATTGTGTTTTTGTCTCATTTTCACACTTTTATACCTAAACTGCGTTCAGATAGATCAAAAATCCATCCATCCATTTTTCTGTTCATTCGTCCATCCATCCATCCATCCATCCATCCATCCATCCATCCATCCATCCGTCCGTCCATCCATCCGTCCATCCATCTCTTCATCCATCCATCCGTCCATCCGGTCATCCATCCATCCTCTTAAGGTTGCAAGGGGTTGGGAGCTGACAGTTGTATGTGAGGCACGTTACACCCTGACAGTTTGCCAGTCCACATTAAACAGATCATCACTATTTTATCTGAGTTCAGCGTCTGACATGAAATTAGTTTGGGCCCAAACCAGTTGCTCAATGGTTTTACTAAATTTAAAAGCCAGGGAAGGCAATCTAATGTATTCTGGCAATATCCCAGAATATTAAAGGAAGAACAATAAAATTGTAAAACAAAACACAAAAGTGATGGTGACAAGGTAATGAGGCATAACTATGTATGAACACTTAAACACATGATATACACCTCTAGCCACTTTGGCTAGAGGTGTATATCATGGTAAGGTCTTAGGGAAAGTTGGTAGAGCGTGCACCTGTCATAAAATTTGAGGACATGAATCTAGTAGCAGACAACTTGATGACTAAAGGGTTGTTCCACAAGATCAACTAACCGACCCGATGATCTGAGGGTTCCAGCTGGTTCACAGAGAATATGGCAGGTCAGAGTTGTAAGATGGATTTTTAAAATGAATAAATTGATGAGTTTATAAGATGAGTATGATATGGTTGGCATTTCTTCTTTATTTGCTTTAAAGGTTTCTTTGGAGACCTTCAAGCAGTGTGTCCCAGTAGTCTAATCTGACAAAACAAAAATCAGCTTTTCGAGGTAATTTCAAGACAGTCTCAGAGTGTAGCAATATTCTAAATAATGTAAGGCTGCTTTCTAAACTCACTTGAAAGCTAAGGTTTGCATGCACAAAATTATCACACTGATACTAATATTATAAGTGTGAGTCCTCAAGGGGCCAGACACGGTTGGTATTTTACATTTGAAATGGGGAAAATTCACCTTGATCTAAGAATTGAAAGGTTCTTCTTTCAGTCAGCTTAAAATATGTGCAAAAGAGTAAAACTAAAACATTTCCCATCTGATATTATTCAACCCAGTGTCAAATTGTATTTCTTTCTCTTTCCACCTGACTCTCTTTTGTCCTGCTAATGTCTTGATCAAAGATGAATTTTACAGGTCCAGTCATGCTCTGTCCAGAATCCTTTTTAAGGCCTGACCATCTCCTCCATTATGTCTGTCCTGTTGGTGGTCTTTCACCCTCTCTTTAATGCTTTGACCTTCCATGCCTCCTGCAGGCCAGCTTGCACATGCCTGCCTGCTCTTTGGCTGCAGGATTACCCTCCATGCTGAGTTAAGCAGATGAAGGAGAACTGGACATATGTCTAGTCTGACTAACTTTTAAGACACACATTTATTTAACTGATATTACTGAGAGACATTAGGAAAGGCTGAGCTCTGTTCTGTGCCTAATAACCATTTTATTTAATCTATCTATCTACCTATCTATCTACCTATCTAGAGAGATAGATTGATTTATTGAAACGTGCAAACATAAATGGAAAGGCAAAAACAGTTTGTACAATTCTAACAAGCTTGAAAGTCCATATTTGGTATGACCATCTTTATTCTTCAACACAGCCTGAACTCTCTTAGGCAAGCTTTTTTTTTTTTTTTTATAATTTATGTTAGTCTTGAGGAATAGTTCTCCAGGCTTCTTGAAGGATGTTGGCTGCCTTTTGTTCTGTTCTCTGTCCAGATGATCCCACATTGCGTCAATAATGTTGAGGTCCGGGCTCTGGGGAGGCCAATCTATGACTGATAATGTTCTATCCAGGTATGCTCTTACAGCATTAACAGTGTGTTTGGAATCATTGTTGTACTGAAAAATGAAGCAGGATGCTTTTGCATTGTGGATCAAAATGGTACTTTCCTGCATTCATAATTCCATCAGTTTTGGCAAGATCCCCAACACCACTAGCTGAAATTCAGCCATTCATTCCTAGAGTTAGGTGCCTTTTTTTTATGCTTGAATGATTAATAGACTCGTGTAAACAGGCTTAAAAAATCCTGAAAGTGGAAAACGAGTGAAAAAGCAGCCAGTGACTAAAGAAAAACTTTTAATTTTCTGTTTAATTTCCTGACCATAGGAGGTCAAACTCATTATTATCATTCTTATTAGTTGTAGCAACAATAGTATACTTTAGTAAAAAAACAAAACAAAACAAGGAACAGACAGCAGTAGTTGTATCGGATTATTGGCCGTGAAATTGTTTTCGGCATCTGAACCATGCAGACTTATTGTCCTGGAATTATTGATGAGCTCATAAAATTGCTCCTTGCTGTTATTTTGCTGTAAACCAGGGTGACAGAGGTCTTCCTCCAGCTCCAACCCTGCCAGCCCATTGAGTTATTTCAATTCAATTTTATTTATATAGCTCAAATCACAACAAACAGTCGCCTTATTTGACTGTTTTGATGCATCAGCAATTCATAGATGTCAGTGGAAAAGGTCTCGCGTGTGCACATAATGAAAGCTACCAGGGAGAGGTGTAGTGATGTGTTACAACTTTTGGGGGGTATGAAAGAGCTCATCAGCTTTGAACATGACAGTATACATTTGATGCTGTTCAGTTATGCAATCCAAATTCAATCCAAAGTCACCTTTTACAAGCTATTCACAATCTGGGGCATTTATTTACTGGAAATCTTTATGAAAGTTCACAAACTCAGAGATTCCACGTATAAGAGTTATACCAAAATAAACTGTTTATAGTGTCTAACAAGAACAAGAACTCTGGAATTTCAAAAACATGGGCTTGCTTTCACTTGGTTTTTGAGTTAGTCGCGATCTGCTTCATGCCGGCAAGAACCCTCACCCTCATGTTGACTTTTTTTAACTCCTGCTGTATTCAACATTTCTTATTTTGCTCGATATAAATTCACAGTTTAGACACAGCGGGTAGCTCCACATGTTTGATTTGGCAAAGTTTTATGCTGAATACCCTTCCTGATGAAACCCCCGAAGGGGATTTCTGTCACCGGCTGTGACCTTTCACTTGTCAAGTGAATGTGCAAACCACTTCAATATGTACACAATGGACCCACCATTTAAGATGCTCTTTCAGATGTTTAAATGTATGTCCTTTTTGACATTATAGGTATAATCAGTCATTTTTGAGGTTATTTAATGGAAAACTGAATTTTTTTTGCTCACAAATATAAATTGATTAGTGTGTAATTACATCTTACATTCTCATAAATGTAGAATTAATCCACTAAAAATACATAGGAGTGGGTGCCAGTTTGTGGTAGCCATCATGCTTCTCACCCAGCATTAACAGCTGAGGTAAACAGCGGAAGGACTGCCTTCCACATATAGGGGAAAACTCCGGGCCAGATCCGGCTCCAGTCCAAACAGTACTATAAACACATTCTTGTATCTTCTTTCAGATGTCTTCATTCCTTTTAATGATGCAGTTATAAAAGTGCTTCAGAGGAGACTGTGGAAGACAAGGAGGAAGGAAGATGTAACTGTATGTGGGGCGATTTGGGGGGGGGGGGTCGCAGGAAGGACACTGTTAGAGCATCTGAGAATCACTGCGTCATCGCAGAAGCATGTTTGAGCACATGCACAAATGCATGCACACCAGCCCATGACTGCATGCATGCAGGTCTCCAGAAATAAAAGCACGCCTATGTTTTCACATCTACACTTGGAGAAAAATTGCATTTTTTTTCTGGTTCTTCTAGTTGTTGATTCTGCCACTTCTCCTTACTTAATGACTTGTGTATTTTTGGAAGTTGTTTAGCCTTACGAGGACCTTTAGACAAATCCAAATCGAAACTAGAGACAGGGAAATGTCAGTTACATCATTGACTTATTGAAGGCTACAAAGTAAACAGAAACACACGCACGCACGCATGCACCCACGCACACATACACAGAAGCTATTTGTGGCAATCTTGACAGATATACACCTATTTCCAGACTTTAATTACCGTTGGATGGGGGAAAAACATCTTGTCACACTGGGTTAGAAAGAAATGGGCTTTCTTAAAGTTAGAAAAAAAGCCTAGCATGAAACCAAAAAAGTGACAAACCAAAAGCATCTTCTTGACCACGATAATGGCAGAATAGCATAAGTTAAACATTACATAAGTATCGCTTCTCTGGTTCACAGTTTGAACCAAAGTAACATTAACTGTGGAATGTTGTTTTTTTTGGTTAAATGCATCACTGGCTAAAAGAAATGGCATTGACTTTAAAAATAACACTGTCACTTAGTATCAGCTTCAACCCAGAAACCAGGTGACCTTAAAGTAATCTGTACTTTATGAAAGAGCTGCTCTGGAGTGAGAGAGCAGACAGACTCAATCCTGCACGGATCTCTGAGATGAGCAACATATTTCTTGTTTGTAGGTCAACAGTTTAGGATTTTGTTCACCATCTAAATCACGACAGAGCATTTCACACAAACAAGAACCAAAATGAAGCAAAGATTTATTTACACCACTAATTGCAATGTCGCTTCCTGTTGTGCCCTCAATTTTATCAGATGACCAAGTAAATATTATGGCTTTGAAAAAATAGGACTAATAAAACCATCTTACATGGGATAGCAATACATTTAAACAACACATTAGTTTAATGCAATATGCAGTTGTAATTCTACTCAGATTTAAGTGCCTTAAATAATTGGGCAGTAATATAGATAAGCCAATCAAATTGCACAGTTAGTATTTCTTTGTCCACTATTTCCAGTGGTCATCTTATGCCAACATCAGGCATTTTATACAAACAAATTTCAGTTGAACAATATCATGATTACAGCTTCTTTAATTGGCCAAAAAAAAAAAAAAAAAAAAAAAAATCTGGTTTTACAGGTTTAAACAAATGTCTTTTTGTTTTGTTTTTTAAAGTGAAAATATAAGTGTCTTAATCCATAACCAGGTAACTTTGCTGCCCAGGATGGACATTGTGCATTAGCTTTATAGTCTGCACTGTCAGACGGTCATTAATCAAGTTGAACACTAATTAATTAAAGTCACATCACATAATTGTTAATTTAGACAGTAGCTCTGGATTGCCTTCAGTGTTCAAACACCTCACGTGATCTTTCAGCACATCTGCAAAGCAGAGAGAGGCAGTATAATTGCTTCTTTCTTTCTTTGCTGCACGGTGTTGTAAGGATATGTACGAGTTCATCTTCAGTATCGTCTGTTCGGCTATGGCCTCTATCAAATTTAGGTGAACGAGTCAGCTGCGAGACCCTATAATATTCCATTCGCTCTGTGAAAAAGGTTGGTGCACTGTTGACCCTGCATTAATCACGACTTGTGTGTGCACAGGCTCTGCACAGCTGCTCTGCAGGATGACCTAGTTGTGAATCCTTCGTGCTCGATGGGAAACCTCATGTTCGGTTCCACGTCACAGATACGAATGTTTCTGTTTTATTTATTTATTAGTTTGCTTTATTTTTGTTTACAAAATCATCTTGAGCATCTTTTATTCAATTGTACAGGTACACTGGAGGTTTATAACACTTTAGATACTCCGTATGATAACAATGAAAGATGTGTGTAATTAATACACTAAAGATTGTTTTTTCAGATTTAACAGCCTCCAAGAAGTGGATGCAGATATTCAGTGTGTAATTTATCCTAGTTTGAGAAATGTGTGTTGAAGTTGGCGAGCTCTCTGTCTGGGCTTTCTGCCAGACTGAAATTGGCTGACATCAGTCAGTGTCAAGATTTAAAAAGGAAAAGAATAAATAAATAGCCTCAGTAAAGTCACAAAGGTAAAATCACAGTGGGGAATCTTCAAAGTTTCTACACAGACTTTTACAATGATCTGAAACTTTCCAAAATTTATAGATATAGAACCGTTTGCATCTGATTAGTTGATCATCAAAGCGATCTCTGAACATCTTTACATAAGACATGGCTTACTATGTCTTTCCAGGAACACCAAGCAAATACAGCGATCAAAAAAAAAAAAAATTAAAGAAACACTTCACATCTTAGTGGGCAAAAAATAATGCTGGACATCTATACAGATATGGACTGGGTATGGAATGAAAGGATGCCACACCGTTTGATGGAAATGAAAATTATAGAGAGAGAGAGCTGAATTCAAAGACACCCTGAAATTCAAAGTGAAAAAAAAAATGATGTGGCATCTGCTACCTAATTCAAATATGTCATCTCTAATAACACTACAAAATGTTAGCTATATGAAGAAAAGAGTTCCAAAAGAAAAAAAACAAATACACTTATCAAATCACTGACAAGTTGGGGTAGGGGGGCGGGTGAGTCATCCTACACCCCTATTTCCTACACCTCGCCCGGGATGGGGGTCGAATGGTGCTTCGGGGGCCGGGCTGGTGGTGTCCTGGGGTCACTGTTGGCCCTGGGAGGGTGTCCACTCACCCTCAAAGGGTGAATATGTGTCTTTGTGCATTTGTCAAAGTCTTTATCTCCGTTTTTGGGTGTATTTGGGTGGGTGAATGTGTGTATATGTGTGTGCATTTGTGTGTGTATGCATGCATATATGTGTGTGTGTGTGTGTGTGCGTGTGTGTGTGTGTGTGTAGGTGTGTGTGCACATGCATGTGTGTGTGTGTGTGTGCGTGTTTGCGTGTATGGCTGGACCTGGGTCTGGGCCTTGCCTCCCTGCTGCTCCTCGCTGGTCGCGCTTGCGCCCCCCTAGGGTGTGGGTGCCTTGGGGTTCCGGAGCAGGGCCGGATTTTCTGGCGTGGGTGTTGGCCTGCTCCCCTGGGGATTGTAGTTCAGGGTGGCCTCTTCGGTGTGTGTGTGTGTGTGTGGGTGGGTGGGTGGGTGGTTGGACGGGGGGTTGGGGGAGCCCTGTGGGTGTTGGGCGGTTCTCAGGCACCTGGGGCCTTAGGGCCCTGCGGCAGGCCCGCGTAGAGGGCTGGCCTCTGGGATGGAGCTGGCTTCCTGTTTCCTCGGGTTCTCTGGGGCCCTTGCCCCTTGGCTGGAGGGGCTCTGTCTGGGACCTCCCTCTCCCTTCTGCTGGGGTGGGTGTGCAGTTGTCATTGGACTGTGTGGCCACGGGTCTTCAATACTCTTGATGGGCTGCTGCCTGCCCGGGTTTACTGGGTCTTTCTCCATCTGCCTCTGGCTTCTGGTGAGCGGAGCTGCGGCTTTCCGCCCTCATTAGTAAGTACATTTCATGACATAGACACAGACTCCCAAACTCCCACACTTACTCACGCAAACACATAACAAAATTGTTGATTTGTGTAGCCATGCTTTGTTTCTGTTTTGTTGTTTCCATATAAACAATATTTGTCCAAGTATTGTTGGAAAAACAATATTCTAAGTATTGTTGTTTTTTTGTATGTTGTTTCTTTCTTCTTTTACAGGTGCAGCAGCTGATGAACCATTATGGTTTATTTACTTGTGCTGTCTTCTCTAGCCCCTTTTTCTATTTTCTCTCCTTTCTCTTTTTTTCCTTGCTTTTTTCCCCCTCAGCCTGTAAACCCTGGCATTACTAGAACACATGTATATGTATGTGAAAAATAATACGAATAAACAAATAAAATAAAAGGAGCCTATAGAGAATCTACTGAACTCATCTTGGAAGACCAAATATGTTTGGCACAACAATGCATTCAGATCACAATTCTGTTTGCAAAATCTGCCAGACAAGACAGGCTTACTAAAACAAACAAACAAACAAACAAACAAACAAAATAATAAAAAAAGAGTGCCTAATATTTTCTTTATGCACCCTAAACACAATGCACATGCAGGAAGGTGCTGCGACTGCACTATTCATAGTCTGTGCTCATTGTGTGTTTGATGAAGACCTAGATTGTTTGAATTAATGTGCACAGGTGTGAGTCTCCATAAGATCAGCGTTATTTTTTCCATCCTTGAAGAAAACGGAATTATCCGTGATATTATGCCGCAGAAAAAAGTTAAGAAGAGCTCAAAAGGCACTAAAACTAAACCAGTCCATATCCATGCAGCTTTGGCAGATCACGTGGATCCTGAAGTGCTGAAGGCTTTTTTTTTTTTTAACAAACCAGCTTTAAGGCATTATCAAACTGTCTCTCCAGGACTTAACTGTGACTTACTGGTTACTGCAAAAATTTCACTGTTCAATAACTAAACTTGGTATCTGGAGCACTTTGAGCTCAGTCTACCAGAGCATCAAAAAGCATGAAGCCTGTGATCCTCATCAGGTGCTGTCACGCTCTACAAGAACAGAAGTATCACATATAGTACCTACAGTATAGTATAGACCTTTCCAAAGGTCAGCTTGGCTTTATTGTGTTTGCACTCTCTTGTTCCTGGAGTGCTGCCTAAACGCTGCACATAATTACTCGTTATATGCATTTACATATCTGTGCCCTTTGCTTTTTTCTTTTTGTTTTGCGTTTTTTTTTGTGTGTTTCAGTGAGCATATTTCACCTCTTGTGCCCACACAGCTCTGTTAGCTGATAGCAGCATTTGGCACCATGAAGGAAACGAGAGCTTACTTTTCAGCTGACATGGCGTAACGTTGTGTCCTGCCTATTTTGCTGCTCTGTCCTTGTCTCTGACATGATCACCATCCACTCAGTGTCTGTGCATCACTTCTCTGCATGAGCACCTGTTAGCTTTAAACATGTAGCAGCCCCGGTGTGCGCTGTACACACAGAGTTCACTGTGCAGTGTTTTTTAGTTTTATACCAAACTCTACCAATAATCTTTAAGTGTGACTATAGCTTGATTATATACTTAAATTATAATTCTTTATTGCATCAATATAAAACCAGTCTACTCTCCCTATAAAATGTCCAGTGCATGTCTATGTACTCGAAAGTACGCTGCTCTGGATGCAAATATCCATTAAATATTTACATTTTTGGTGTGAAATCCTAGTGAGGAGACCTGTTGATTTGCCGAAGTATTTGCATTTGTCCGGGTGTGTGCTAAAGTGTGTTTGAGAATCTCCAAAATGCTTCCTGCCAACTCTGACACATAATGCAGTATGTTTGTGTGAGCTGTGCCATCAAATTGTTGCATTTTGAATTATTAAGGGCATTTAATTGCTTACAAAGTGACTAATTCTGAATAATTGTGGCTTTATATCACATTCTTTATCTTTTTTTAGAATTTCACAACAGTCCACTATAATCCTTTTTCTGTTTGAAGTTATTTTTTATCACTGTGTCCCTTCACAGGAGGCCAGAGAATTGGTCAGTTTACCCAGCAGTACCTCTGGACACACTGGCAAGTCAATGTCTTGCTCAAGGACAGTAAGTGTAAGCTGATACATGGCAACAGGCAGGTCTCAGTGGTGTACTGTGTCCTCTATTGTAAGGACTCCATAAACTTTGCAGACAACAACTTCCTAATATGCTTGTATCAGATTGCTGAGTCAGATAAAATATGGTTATACCCTCTCCCACCCATAGATAGATAGATAGATAAGATAGATAAGATAGATAAATAGATAGATAGATAGATAGATAGAGAGCAAGAGAGAGAGCTGTGCAGAAACAGATGGCCATCTGAAGAACCCTGTGGCCATGGGTAACAGACTTTCTGCCTGGTTAAAGGAAATCCTCTGAGTTTGGGCCAATCTGTCATCTTGCATAGTGCCTCCTGTTTTTGGCTTAGTATCAGTCTTTCTCTCTTTTTGCCCATTTACTCCCCCATTCTTTTTGCTACTGTACAGTCTGCAGGGTCTGTTTCTGTTTAGTTCACTGAGCAAACAGGTTGAAGAGGGCTCCATTTTTGCCCTCCAGTTGTCTGCAGTATGGAGTCCAGCGAGCAATGTGCCCAGTAGTCTGCTGCCAGCTCTCCCAGAAGTTTTTACTGTCTGTTTTGTAGCATGTTTTTTTCTTTTTTTAATGAATGCATCACTCTGCGTTTGTGTCACTTACACTTTCTCTCATATAGACTATGACAACAGTCTACAGAGCATTTTAAGAAGAATAAATCTCTTTATTGTTGCTTTTGAGTAATTATTTGGAGTATTTAACAATTTTGAGAATTTAAACCCATATTTCTTCAGAACAAACAGACATATGGGTCGAGAATTAGACTGATATGTGTCTTCATGTTTCGGTAGGACAGTGCCACAATATGGCCATTTATGAAGCAACAGTGTCATTCATAATTCAGGAAAAAGACACTGCTGTTTACCTTCATTGTGCCAACTATGGTCCATACAGACCCCAGAGGTCAAAGCACCCAACTCCACCTACACAGTTTTAATAAGTGGAACTGTTTACTCAGTTCATATTTGCCATGGGTCCTAAATTAAAGTATCACACATATCCAAGCCAGTATTTTATATAACACACTATTTTAAAAAGCGTATAAAATATTAAAACAAAATTTTCTCCACATTTTGAGCCTTTTCTGCTGCGTACTTGTTAGAAAACAACACTGCTTATGTGGAGAATCAGAAATAGAGTCTATTACTGAGATATACTCTGTCTAAATTTGGAAGCCGAGACTCCTCTCCAAGGCAGAAGGGAATGAATGTGAACCGGCGGCTCCCATGGGTAAGAAAACATCTGCCAGCTAAAACATAGGGTGGGGGGTGAGCTTCTCCTTTGGCCACTGAAATACAGTACTCAGGCTACAGGTCTGACACAGAGCTGCTGCTAGTTGCTCATCCCTGATGTTTCAAAGTCACAGCCATTTCTGAGCTTGCTAGGTTTGTCTTAACTTCTACAAGGTTGAGTATCCTCATTAAATTTTCTGATTCTTCTGTGTTTAAAGATTTGTCTCGTCTTTGAACAAAACTGGTTGCTGACGAATGCAGAAACCATCATGAGGATCATATGACTTCCTATATATGAATGAATAGAAAAGACACAGTCGGGGACAAATGGGTACAACAATTTTGTGTGTTCATGATCGTTTTATACGTATAAAGTAGTTCTCCACCGTGCTGCATAAAACATCTGCTTACATAAAAATTCTGCCGAGCTTTTATTTTCTGTTTTGCTTACATGTGAATTTGTGGCATGATTAAAAACCCCAGGAGAAGTGCAGTCAGTGTGTGCTACAAATGTCCTCATTTCCCGCTGTCCTAACAGATTTGGGACAGAAATTTGAAATCTTGGAATAAAGGTTTTCATTTAGTGTTTGTGAATTTAACCGTTCTCTGATAAAAGCATGGAATTAGCTGAACATTCATATATATATATACTTAGTTTAATGTTATGCCAACATTCTCTTCTGTTTGTGTGTCTTTTCTGGGTCATGGCCTATTTTTGCAAATAAAGTTAAAAAAAAAAGAAGACATATATGGATGTTGAGGCATACTTAAAGCCACAGGGAGCTTCAGTATGTCTCTCCATACATCCTGCATATTCATCCTGTTGCTTCCTAATTAACATCAGTGTGCCAGTTAAACTGCCAGCCATACATGCACAAACCATTAAAGGACTATCACCACTACGTTTGACGTATGAGGTCCTATACCAGTGCAGCCAAAAAATGATTTCAAAAAGTTGTTTTTATTGTAATTTAAATCAGAAAGGTAAACTTTCATATATTAGTTGCATGTAAAACTATTTCAAGTCTTTATCTTTGTTCTGTTTTTGATGATCATGGCATTTACAGTAGCTCATGAAATTCAGAAATTTTGTATCTCCTTTTATTCTGTCGGAAAAATATGTTCATTTTAACACACAGTATGTGGTAGGGACCACTTTACCATGAATTTCTGCATTAGTGTGGCATGGAGACAATCAGTTTGTGGCACTGTTATTGTAGCCCAGGTTGCTTTGATAGTTCTCTCAGTCGTTAGCTCGTCTGTGCTTTTGGGGTTGGGTTTCCCTCTTGACAATACTCCATAGATTCGCCATGGAGTTTGGCACTGGGCAGATGCCAAGTCTTGCTAGGAAAGGAACTCGCTGTCTCCATAAGGCTTGTAAATAGATGGAAGCATGAAGTGCTCTAAAATCTCCTTGTAAACGGCTTTGCTGACGTTGGACTTGATAAAACACAGTGGAAAAAACATCACCAACTCCAGCTGCTGACCTAGCACTTCAAATCACCACAGACTGGAAACTTCAAACTGGATTTCAAACACTTTTTTGTGCCTCTCCATCCTTCTTTCAAACTCTAAGACGGTGATTTCTATTTGAAATGCAAATTTTACTTTCATCTGGAAAGAGAACTTTGGACACTGAGCCACAGTCCAGTTCATTTTCTTCTTCGTCCAGGAAAGATGCTTTTGGTGTTGTGTCTGGTTCAGGAGTGGCTTGATATTAGGAATGCAACAGTTAAAGCCCCTTTCCTGAAGTTATCTGTGCATAGTAGCTTCTTGATGCATTGACTCTAGACTTAGTCAGCTTCTTGTGAAGCTCTCCCAAGTTTCTGACTTGATTTTTCTTGAAAATTAAGGCTGCAGTCATTCCTGTTGCGAGTGCACCTCACTTTTCCCCCTTACAATCAACTTTCCATCAATATGCTTCAATGCAGAACTCTGCAAACAGCCTGTCTTTTCAGCAGTGACCTTCTGTGGCTTACCCTCCTTGTGGAGGGTGCTGATGATTATTTATTGGGCAGTTGTCAACTTAGCAGTCTTCCCCATGATTATGGTTGCATATAGTGAAGTAAACCAAGATATACATGGTATTTCTACTGTTTAAATAGTAATTTACGCAGAGTCAAAATGGAATTTCCTAATAATTTGAGACATTAGATTTCTGATTTTTATGAGCTATAGGCTATGATCAACAAAAACAAACAAAAAAAGATTTGAAATATTTCACTTTATATGTAATGAATATGGAAACCTTTGCCTGCTCATCAAGGAAACATCCTGGAAAGCATTTAGTTTAGAGGTCAGTCCAAAACAGAAAAATCTATAAAAATCTGATCTATATATGAAAGCAGAAATATGCTTTGCGGATGGTGAAAAAAGACTTTGCATCCTATTGTTTAGGCTATAATGCTTTTTTATGAATTATCTGTCGACATTTGTGTGTGTGTGTGTGTGTGTGTGTGTGTGTGGTGGGGGACTGCCTCTTATCCTTTCATCTTCACAATCTGTGTTTCCAATTAGCAGCATAAAAAGTTAAATACAAAAAAATTGGTTGTTTGACCTAATTTAATGTGTTGAGCACATATCGGGTGAAAACAGCTTCCAGCAGGAGAATGAATAGAGCACAGGTTTTGACAAGTAATGTGAACAAATGCAATTATAGCACATTTAACATACTGTAGTAGTAATAGCTATCATTGGTTCACGTTTAAGTAGAAGGAAATAAGTGTAAGAAAATGAGTGGATAATTCTGCATACTTAAATGAGGGTACAGTGGAACAAATGTCTAATCTTACGGTTATACTATTGGATGTTACTTTCAGAACAAAATGCAATTTGCTATTTACATACAATCATGTAGAGATACAGTGTGTCTCACTGTGAATTCATTCTCTCTCTCTTTTTTTTTAGAGGGACAGAAAAAGACTGCATTCCCCATCATCAGTCCACCAGGTCTGCGTTTTTATGGATGTAAAAGCATGTTTTGACAAAGTGAAAGGCAACATGAACCTCTGTTTATTAAAATATAGTGGCGTCTGTTACAGTATTCACTTGTCATGGAAAACACTTTCTTATCACAGAATTAGGGATTTTTAAATACATTTTCTTTTTGCATCCTGAAATTTGGTCTTTGTTCAACACACAGCCAGTTTCTCTCCACTTTGGATCACAGCTTTTCAAAAGCTGTTGAGCCAGTGAGACCTACAAAAGCACCATGTGGTAACAATGACTACAAACAGTGCTGCATTCACAAAGAATATTTCACCACCTGTTTTTGTTTGTAATGAGGGATTTGCTTTGATATAATTGAGCAGTGGAGAGTTTGTGTTAGTCTGGGTGTTTGACTCTTTTTTGTTTCTCCTCTGGAAAATGTGACAAACAGTGATCCTTTGATAATGTAAGATATATATCTAGGCTGACAGGAGCTTGCTCCTCCACCCATTAAGCTGTTACTGCCATTGATGAACATCTGTATGTCAATTTATGGGGACAGACTGAGATTGCATAGATACATTACAGCATAAAATGCCACATTTCATCAACAGCAGTTATTTTTAGTGAGATTAAAAATCACCCTTAGTTGTGTTGGTGCAGAAAAAAGGAGCTGATATTTGGGGGTTCTATATTAATGTGCATCTGTTTCTTATAGGGGTGTCGCAGTATTGAAGTTTTGACAACAACTGTGATATTTGAAAATTTTTAAAAATTATAACATATTAAAAAAATATGCATATATGGTATTATAGCAAAGTATTATCCAGTGCTGGTACTATTAAATTTATGTCAGCTCTACTTCCTTTCAGTAACTACTTTACTTCATGGCAGACTAAAGTATGGTGACTACCGCTAACGGCATTCCTTTTTTGTTGCTGCACATGCTTCCCACGATCTTCCAGATGCCTGGACTGAGTCACAGAAACAGCTGCAGTTAGGCGTTTTTACCAGCTGCCTTATTAAGGTCAAAAGTGACTTACAGTCTTTGTAAAGTCTGGTCCTTTTGGATGTTTTACATCCGTTAAACACTTTGCACGAGCTCATTTCATGTACCAGCTGTAACCACCACAATCTTTCTCACAGTGAGCCCACACAAGTCATTTTGATCAACAAAACAGTGCAATAAATAAAATTAAGAATGAATTTCACTGATAATTTTTGTCCTAAATTTTCTTTATTTATTACCTTTTTACTGGCTAAGATCAATGTGTATTAAAAATACACTATTGTGACAGCCCAGGATGAAAGGGGTATTGTACAAGAGCATGATTGGCATATAAAATACATACCGCTGTATGCTAATGAAGACAGCTTGTTGCAACAGATCAAAGTCACATGGTGATAAACAGACCAGATGCATGCATTTTGAATTTTCTTAAATTAGTGCCAGTGTGAAAGCTGTGGCCAGATAGAAAATTATCGTTGCTCTTTGAAATAAGTGCACAAGATGAAAATATTATCAAGTGTGTAAAGACAGAGAATCTGAAAGCACTAAGCTCGCAAAGTTGACATTGATGAATGCAGGATGAATAAGAGAATATTCAGTTCAATAAATTAAACACCGAAACAGCAGAGACCAGTGGCATATCCCCCACATGTGTTATTTAACTGTATCTCCAGCCATCAGTGCAGAAAACCTCAGGGTTCAAACTCTGTCAATAGGGCACCATAAGCACTAGGTGTTTCATATTGATTGATGTGTGCTGTAAAATTATGTGTTTCCAACAATACTTTGTGGCTGCTTAATGTGGGACCTCAAGAAAAAGGCAGCATCAGCACTGAGAACTACTGTACACTCATAAAAGATGTGTTAAAAAATAACACAAAATATTGTGTTAATTTTGTGTTAATTTTAACACACAATGTGTTAAAATGGCAACAAAAAGAATAACACACAGTATTTGTTGAATAGTTCAACACATATTTGTGTTGAACTATTCAACACAAACAGGTGACCCTGAACCATCCCTTAGTTATGCTGCTATAGGCTTAGGCTGCTGGGGGCTTCCCATGATGCACTGAGTGTTTCTTTTTCATTCACCTTTTTTCACTCTGTTTATACACCACTCTGCATTCAATCATTAGTTATTATTAATCTCCGGCTCTCTTCCACAGCACTGTGGTAGCTGATCCTGAATACATAACTTGGTCATGAGCAGATTAACAACTTTCTTCAGCCTTAATCACTTGTCTTATTTGCAACAGTGTTGCATTTTACTGTTATAGCAATATTTTCAGGGTTAGCTCTCCTGTCACCACAACAGACCAGTAAAGTATCTGAACCAATTTCTGCATCACTCTACTCTCACTTGTAAACAAAACCCTGAGATATTTAAAATCTTTATTTATTTTAATCAGGTGGAGTTTTCCTCACTTGCAGGAGGGTCATTGCTGCTCAGATTGGGGATTGAAATGTAGCAGCATCAGCTTTCCTTTCCACGTGTAGCATGACAAAGGCACGACCCAAGTGACGTCTCAAACGTTCATTAGAAATAAACAGCGTCTATAACTTCAAGATCCTTCAAGATCCTGAGTGTCAGCCCCCTGGAGCACCAGAAGCTCAAAACAGGATTTAATAGCAGAATAAGCTGTCTGGCATTGGCAGAGAAGATTTGACAAGTTTTTCATCAGTGCAACCCACATGCTCAACTCTGCTGCTCAACCCACAAACGCATTTTCTTTAAAAATGTGGCACCATTGAAGGCAAAAATAAACAGCCTTTCCAATGGTATTGTCATGTAACGCTGTGGCAGGCAGGTTGAGGACCCTAATGCAAAACTCTAGAGACAGGGTTTAAACTCAAAATGCTCAGGTTTTTTTTGCTGGAACCGTAGGAACAAACAGGGCTGGACGGGAGCCAGCAAAACTAATTACAAAACTCACTAGATCACAAAATTCAGACAGGGAGGCATGAAGCAGGAGGATAACTGGCAATGACAAGGACAAATGACACGACAAGGAACAAGGGGAAGGCAGACAATAAATACACAGAGGGACAACGAGGAAAGTGAAAACAACTGGGCAGGAAATACACAGGAAACAAAACTAAACACAATGCACACAGAACAGATAAAACAGGAAGAGAGAACAGGCAAACAGAAACGCAGACATGACACAACACTGGGAGTAAAACTAAATACAGAACACACGAGGCAAGGGACAAAGACACAGAGGGACGAAACACACACTGGAACACTGGGACGCAGGGATGACCACAACGGGAAACAGGAACTCGGTACAGATAACTATAACAAACCAAGAATCTAAACTAAGTAAACTAGAACACAGAAGAATTTCAACAACAATAAAACTTCAAAACACAAGAGCACTGGGCCAAAGGCACATGACCATGACAGGTATAAGATTTATTGCCAAGAAGCGCTGTTACAACAAATAAATAATCAATCAAACACACTTTGCACTTAGTTTAGTTCCGTTTATTAAAACTTCATACGTGGAATTGGACGTTTTTGATTGGCGTCCTCTGGGACCACAAAACATTTGTATTTTTAAAAAGCACTAATCATATCAGAGATAGAAAACCTCAGGGGTCTGTACAGATCCCAGTCAGAAGGATGAGGGTTAAGTGCAATATAGACGCTTTGGTGGGAAATAGGTTTTATAAGTGCAACTTATTAAGCCCTACCTTACTACTATGCAGAAAGTTTTTTTTATATTGGATTCTAATCTGCTATTAAATCACTTTCACACTGCTGGAACTGCAGCTATTAGAATACAGAACACACTCCAAGAATACCGGTTCAATCAACGAAATGAATTTAACTCTGATCTGCTGGCAATAAAGCGATTTCCATGTCTCCTTTATTACGCTGTTTGACAGAAACCTTTGATGTTTAAATGTATTCAGATTAAAGTTTCAGTGCTCTAATGTACAGCCATCCCATTATAAGGAGCAGCACCAAGAGTTCACTTAGCAATAAAATAATTAACTCAAACTTAACTCTGCATCACCGCCCTGTGTGCTAAATGCCAAAATCAGCAATTTTCTGCAGCATTAATTTATTGTCTTATTTGCAACAGTGTTGCATTTTACTGATATATTTTTTTAATGTACTTTATAGATTTTTCATCATCTGATTGGAGTGGGCAGCACTCACAGGGAAAGCCTGTGTTAAACTTCTTTCACCGTACACCCCTCAGGGGAGGTTAGAGCAAGTAACTAAAGTACTCTAATAAGAAGTACTAAACAAAGAACTCAAAAAAGAAAACAAAACATGAGGAAAGAAAAACTAACTCTACACTAGAACACAGAAACCAAAGATTAAAAAAATATAACAAGGGTTGACTCACTGTGGAATAAAAGGAAATGAGGAACTCAGGAATATACTAACAAAAAATCTAAAAAATTATAGAAACAAGACCAAAACAAATGGATAATGGCATAAATTTGCATTCGGCAGTCCCTAAGAACCCATTAAGCACACCTCAGTGCAGGATAAAGCCTTTATTATCCTTAGAAAGCAATGGGCCTTTAGGCACTTTCCCTGTGCTTTTGTCTTTCTGTGATAACAGGGATCACTGATGTGCTGTCAGTTTAAAACATTGCATTTAACAGTCCTTTTTAATGGTTAAGGTTGCAGCTAGCCTGAACTGCACCATGGCGGAGATCTTACAGCTTGGGGACAATGAAGAGATCATGGAACCTGTCAAGAGCTGATTCATGACCACTGAAAACAATGCATCTCATCAAAGAATGGTTCAGTAAAAATGGCATTTAATTCTCATTTTGTGTAATATGAAACTGTGCAAGGATCTATTAAAAAATACACAACTCCAGGATCCCAATACATACTGTATATATTCTACTCTGCATGAAGCCAGAAGTGTGAAGATACAACATCACTACTTCATGTCAATTAATGGCTACGGAGAAATAAATGGAAGCCTCTTTTAAACACATAAATTGTTCTTACGTGTAATACTTTGAAATGCAGTTATTACAAATGTGCTCAAAGGGTGCTCGGAGAAAAATAAACGCTAATTTTATACATTTCCATTTTCTTTTTAACTGGGGAGTGGAAGCACAATTCCCTTCTGTTAAATTGCTTGTGACCTCTGCTTATGCTGCTCAGTAAAGCTTAAAGCATCTTTCACTCACTGCACAGGAATGTCATTGTTGATATGACTGTTACACAGCGCCAACCAACTCTTTAATTAAAAGCAACCTTTTTGTTTCCAGGTCTTTGAGCATCTTCATGGATTGTTAATCACAATATCCCTTTCTTCCTTTCTCCTTTTATCTTTCTTTTGCAAAGATGACAAATCAGTCTGGGTTATAAGTATGACAGCTAGCAGGGTTTTAGCAGAAGCTGTGGCCAGACATGTTATGAGTATTTAATATAACATTATTATGCCAAATTTGGTGGCGTTATTATAAGCACATAATCAGATCAATGGGGGGGCAGCACGGTGGAGCTGCTGCCTCACAGCAAGAAGATCCTGAGGTCAAATCCACCATCTGGCCGAGGGCCTTTCTGTGTGGATTTTGCATGTTCTCCCCGTGTATACGTGGTTTCTCACCCGGTACTCCCACAGTCCAAAGATATGCAGTAAGTGGGGTAGGTGTCATATATCACTGTGTGGCAAGCAGGTTGTGGAACCAAACGCAAAAGCTCAGAGACAAAAGGGAAACCACAGAATGAGGGACCACACAGCATGAAGGAGGATGTGACAAGGAAATGAGGAAAACTGAGGCTGTAAATACATGCAAGGTGATGAGGGAGAGAGCTGGAGACAACAAGACACAGCTGAACAGAATCTAACTAACAAGACAAGGGGAAGCAAACCTAAACACAACGCACACGAGGCACGAGCCTAGCAAAAATAAAGTAGGAAGTAACTAAACATTGGAACAGGGACACGAACTTGACACAGAAGGCAGGAAGGCAGGAAAACAAACTCAGGGAATGAACTATAATTAAAATTACAAAAGGAAGCACAACCAAGACTGAGAACAAAATCATGACGAGAAATAAGATAGAATGCAAAACTCAACTAAGAACAATGGATGGATGGATGGATGATGAAATCCTTTAATTTTATAGAGCATCTGTGTCATTTTGTATTGACATCTCAGTGATTACAAACTTCCAAGGGTTTGTCATGTGTTTGTGAGTGGTCATTGCAACACAGGAGTTTCTCTTAGCTTGTTTGATTTTTTGAAAAGGCTCACATTTGTGGTCAGAAAAACTGAATTCATCCTCCTATCTATCAAATCCTTGTGATTTTCTGTTATTCCCCCATGACAGGCTGGGAAGAAGAGAGACTCATTGCATTTGTAGCTGCAACAGGATATCAAAGCACCAGGCGCTGACATATTTTGTTTGAAGAGGGAGAGCAATTATAGTTAATTGCTGGTGTGAGGGCAGCCTGTGATGGTAAATTGTTGAAAGGAGAATCGGCTGGTAATAAACAAGTCATTATTTATTAGACAAGCTAAAATAAGGACCATGAGATAATGAACATTGATACACAAATATATGTACATTCTACATTATTTGATTTGATTTATTCATGTTTTATATGTCCTTCTGTTTTCATGCACCCTTCTTATCTGTTTTCAGTTGGCACATAAAAGAAGCACAAGCCAGCGTGGCTGCTACTTTAACATTTTTTAAAGACCTGTAAACATATTACACTTACCCTGAAATAATTGGAGTGAAAATAGAATGACTGGAAACAGGGGCAGTGCACTCCGGAGTTGCAGTCAGATGTTTTCCTCTCAAAGAGTTGAAACAATTACAGGAATACAGCCTTTATTATCTCCACCAAGGAGGTTATGTTTTCGGGAGCATGTGCGTGCGTACGTGTCGTTCTTTCTGTAAACACTACAGCTCGAAAAGTTTTGAATGAATTCTGATAAAACTTTGTAGGGGTGTAACGTGGGGTCATGCTGACAATCCATGAAAAAGCATAATGACTTATTGGTGAAAACTTGAGAAAAAGCCTCATAACTTAGAAACTATGATTCTTAGAAGTGTGGCGTCTATTGTTATATACTGTAGATGCACCTTCCATCTGAGAGCAGCTCCAACAGCATGAGAAACAACAATGATTAGCTTTTAGTTTATTTCTAGCAGTGACAAGATAAGTATCTTTAAGGTGGCAGTGACACGATAAATACAAGAGCTTAAAATATCACATTTGGTTTAATCTCCTCAGTGTAGTCAGTATCACAGATTAGTAGAGCTGAGCATGTTCTCAGGCAAGATTTTCTGATAAAATTAGCAATGATCAGTGTTAGCTGACCTTCTTTTAAGAGATTAATTAATTTAAAAAGTTACTTATATTAACAGGATTAATATGAAAAGTAACTCTCAAAGCTTTTATCAAAATCTTATCAAAATGAACAGCGAGTACCGGTGCGTGCTGACAGCGATCCACTTGATAACCTCTACTGACGTGACAGCTTTGGCCAAACTAAAAGTTAAATAATGTTGTTTCTCAAGCTGCTCTTAGATGGTAGGTGCACCTTTAAACATGAAGTGCAGCTCTTTGCAGCTCAGATACACGTATTACTAAGGCAAAATTCGCATTTCACATGAGATTTGTTTTGTTTTGTGGCAACAAAAGGATTAGGAAAATATGGTAAATTTGAACCTCTAATGAACCTCTTATTTCAAAAAGCAGAGGTGGGAAGTAACGAAGTACAAATACTTCGTTACTGTACTTAAGTAGAATTTTCAGGTATCTGTACTTTTATTATTCTGGCATGTAATTTTAAATGCAGCGTTTCTATCAGCTCAACAAATATCAGTAAACACACAAACTGTTTGTGTGCAGTTTGTCACACAGTGTGTCTGCGAGCTAAAGGTCCAGCTGCTGTATTTCCAGAATGAGAGAGAAGTTCACTCAGAGATGGAGAAAGATGGAAGAAAGAGGAAGCAAAGAGGTTATATTTAAAGGTAAGGGCTGCTCAGTCACATTTCATAAACTGGAAATTTAAAGCCAACATGAAAGTCTTCAGTTTTAAATCAGAAAGTAATGCATCTTCATATTGTGAAATGTCCTGCAAAACAAACTGATGTGTACTAACTGTTGCATGAAAAGTTCAAAGGCATTAAAGGTTGCATAAAAATATGCAGTTCAGTGCAGGGTAAAGAGGTTAGCTTGCTGTACTGAGGTGTTTATGCTCAGAGTTCGGATACATCAAGTGTAGAAGAACGATTTGCATTTAACCTGAAGATGCTTAGATTCAGTCATTGAATTCAACCTTTATGCCAACTGTATACAGTATACTGTCAGTATAAAGGGAGTATAAACAGGATGCTGTCAGGATGAAAATCAGCTAAAGCTGCTTGTGAAATACTGGGTTACATCTTGTTGAATTCAGTTGTGTAAATCCATCAAGAGCAGTAAACCTCAGGGCAGAAGCAGCAGCACAGGTCAGCTGATCCCAGCCTGGAGCTCACAACCGAATTTATTGTGAGCTGTAACTAAACATATTATTTAAACTCCAAAACTAAAGTTTTAAATATCTAAGCAGAAGGGTAATCTGAGGAATCGAACACGTTACTTTCTAAGGTGCTACCCCCAGTACTGACAGCACTGGAAACGTCTGCACCTTTTGCAGCAGTTAAATGAAATAAAAAAAGAGTTTTGAATTTAGCATGAACAGCAATGTCTCACCAGTGCTGACAGTTATAGAGCACTTCCTGAAGTAACAGAACTTCACAGACAGAAAACCCAACAAAACACATTTCACTGTACCCATTATGACTGTTGGCTAAATCCTGTCTTGGACCTGTACTGTCAGTCTTGAGTCACCACTTTTTGTTTTTGCTAGAAAAACGTGCGCAAACATACATGAAAATGCAGAATATAAGACAAAAACGAAGTTTGTACAATTCTAAAAAGATCACTTTTATTCTTCAACACAGCCTGAACTCTCTCAGGCAAACAGTAGTTCTCCAGGCTTCTTGAAGGACATTCAAAGCTCTTCTTGGATGTTGGCTGCTTTTTGTTCTGTTCTCCGTCAAGATGATCCCACACTGCTTCAGTAATGCTGAGGTCCGGGCTCTGGGGAGTCTAATCCATGGCTGATAATGTTTCACTGTGTGTTTTTCTATACATGTGTGTTTTTACTCTATTGGCAATTGTCATCCTGAAAATGAAGCCATTGCCAATCAGACACAGTCATCAAAATATGTTGATACTTTTCTGTGTTCAATTACATAAATCTTGACAAGATCTCCAACACCACTGACCGCAGTGCAGTGCACCCCCCAAATCATGACAGAACCTCCACCGTGTTTACAGATAGCTGTAGAGTCTACAGCTATCTACAGCTGAAGGACCAGAGCAAATTTCATTTGGCCAGTCAAATCGGCAGCGTACACCTGCACCGACACCTATGACCCCTACCAAAGCCGCACGGCATCACACAGCGTGGGCTGCGATTGGGCAATTATTCAATCTTCTTCTTTTTGAGGTTTTGAAGCAGTTGGCAGACATCTGTTACACAACACTGCCTCCATGAGTTTAAAAGATGAACTGCATGCTGAGTTGTGATAATCGTTTGTGCCGGCGGGCAAAAAATAACACATTTTTAGACAAACTGCACGGACCATAAAAAATCTGAGCTCGGGCCATGTTTGGCCCATAGGCCAGACTTTGGTCATGCCTGCTGTAGACCTCTTCGTAAACACTGATGACAAATAGAAGCAAAAATTTCTATCTTTGATTCACAAGATCTGTTGCAAATGATTTTCAGTCCAGTTCTTGTGTAATATGTCATGTCTCAGCCTTTTCTTCTTGATTAAATTCTTGACAGTCACTCTTCCACTGAGACCATTTCTGATGAGGTTTCAGTGAAGAGCAGATGGATCAGCTGAAGGGCCAGACATCTCTCAGGCTCTGTATCAGGTCTTTACTGGATTTTGTTCCCTATTTCTTAAGAACATGACTTTCAGATACTGCTGTAGATAATTTTTTCAGACCTGCCACTTCTTCTTTTCTTCTCCTCTACATGTTCAGTTTCCTCTGGGTTTTTTGTTTTTTTAAGGACACGCCGCACACCATGCTGAGATTTGCCAAGGATTTAGCTAGTAGCTCTTTGGCATCACCTTGTTGGAACAAATATACTAATTTATGTCTCTCAGCTGTGTCACTTTTGGAATTTTTCATAGATTAAACTAAAGAAATGGGAGCAAATTATAAGGCTTATATGCATTTCAAAATATATGTTTTTGTGACAGGTAACGAGGTGCCTAAAGATACAATTTGAAATTGGTTGTTTTGGTTATTGGTTATTTCCAACAGGTCTTAGATCTGCACTTAATCACAACAGCATAACTGCTAGTGCAGATTTTGAAAGTCATTACCCCGTGTGCCCGTACTATACCATCAAAAAATATGCTCTCTATATTTATAAATATATAAAAATGGATCCCTAATAACTTATAAACGATATTACCATTTTACAAACCTTCGTGTTGTCCTTAGATGTGCCATTGTCCTTGCTGTAAACCATCCACAATGAGCTGAGATAAAAAGCTTACTCTCCACACATGATTTGTATTCCATTATGTCTGCCCTAATCTGTAAGCCACAGCTGGGGGGGTGCTGTGTCAGCAGCCTCTGTCATGTACCTGCCACAACCACTGAGAAATTCTAGAAGTGTGCATAACTACGTGTCTCAGCGTCCCACACATTCAGACACACACAGAGCTTTCATCTCCAGCAATCCAGATTATGATGCATATGCCGTCAGTTTGAGAGGGTCTTTGTGAGAGGGAGGAGATAGCGGGAGAAAAATATAAGACTGTGTGTTTACAGTCTGATGGCGTAATATGCAAATTAAATTGTGATTGGCATATGGTTTACTCTTGAGATATTCATGAGAATACAGCAGATTATTTTTCACTTCACTGGACTGGTTTGGTCTAATTTCCTCTGCATTTCGCTGTGCGTGTGTATGTGAGTGTGCGTGCGTGCAGGCGTGCATGCACATCCCTATTCATAAACATCCTTGCGGTGGTTTTCGGAATATTCCTATGAAAACAATGGCATACATCACACAATAATGAAGATATTAATGTATTCACCCCTCAAAAACATTTTTTCTGTAGAACATGAACATGAACTTAAATTGCATTCATTAAAGTTTTGTTTTGCATCATTTCTGATGCTTAATTACATTTGTGCTTTAGATCTTTCCGCTCCATGAACTGACTCAAGACGGATACGATAAGATTTAGGGGAGAAAACAGATGGCAGAGAATAAAGAAGAGATCATAAAAGTAATTATCCTTTTTATGTAAATAAACATACTGTCTGCTACTTTATATTGCCAAGTGCAATAACACAGCAGTGTGATTCAACATTCAGTATACCAATCGAATAAAGCCTTTATGTTAGTTGCTCTGGGCACGGAATGTCAAGTGGAAAGAGCAAGTGATGTGTTTTATCTTTCTTGCAGTTTTAACAACACTTAAGAATTAATATAGAAGAGTTTATGAGCAGCAAATACCACACCAGTGCTGAAGTCATAGAGCACCACCTAGAGCAACTCAAAGTTCACGATCAGTAAACTTAAGGAAACACGTGTCACTGCAACCTGACTGTTTGGTGGCAAAGATGAAGTTCAAATAATCAACGAATAACTGAAAGTTGACGATGAAAATGATTCATCAGTTACATAAAAAACATCTACTGACTGGTGTGGGGTTAATGATACACTGTCCACTCAATACCACATACTGTGTGTGTCAAAGTCAGAACAGCTGTGTGACACATGTCTCAGTGCACCTATTTGCTGCTTCAGACTTTAGACACACTGCTGCTGGTGTGAGGAGAGAAAGTTAGAGGGTTGTGAATGACCTGCCTTGATTAGAGAACCTGAGTGGACTGATATCAGCTGAGCAGCTGAAGGGAACCTGTTTTAAGTCAGTCTGGTTCTTAAGTTTTATTTTTCTTCTTCTTTTTTTTTTTTTAAAGATTTAGTAATCTTTAGTAGTAATCGTTTTCTGCATGACTTTATCAGTGTCTCACATCATTGTGGAGGAATTTTGACCCACTCTTCTTTACAACATTGCTTCAGTTAATTGAGGTTTGCATTTATTCATTTATGTTTTCAGTCATTCTGCTGTACATTTGTGCTGTTGCATGAGCCAGTTTCCACCAAGCTTTAGCTGTCAGACAGATGGCCTCATATTTGACTCTAAAATAACTGTCCACTATTTACTCTCTTAATTCCTATGGGAGCAGTAAAGTGCATTTGAAAACTTTCTTTTTTACATGAGACTACATACACAAGTTAGTAAAATGTAATATTCAGATGGGTAGATGCGATCTTTGGAATGAACATTTGGTATGATTACCAAACACACACACACACACACACACACACACACACACACACACACACACACACACACACACACACACACACACA
>JAVDPK010001458.1:566206-613253 GCA_034780415.1 Cichlasoma orientale | reverse complement strand
TGTGTGTGTGTGTGTGTGTGTGTGTGTGTGTGTGTGTGTGTGTGTGTGTGTGTGTGTGTGTGTGTGTGTGTATCTGGCTCAGTATCAAAGCAGGGCTTCTAAATTCCCTGGAAATCAGAGATCTAAAGATAATCAGTGAACGTATTTTGCCAAACAGCATGGAACCTGCAATTATTTAGGCTCAAATGGAATAAATGGTTATTTCCCAGTGACAAGAGTCCTTGTTTAATCTGGGACATGCTTCTGCTTCCTTGTCTGAGTATATGGTTTCATACTCTGTATGACCATGACTATGTTCCACTTATTACAAAACGACCCAGATTCTGGGTTTAAGTGTTTTGTGACTTCTTTTGGTTACCCAGCAGCAGTGAATTCTCAGTAGTTGGAAATATTGTTTGGAGTTTAGATACTGTATCATTTAGACATCGGCCTGTAGGGGGAGCATAGTACATGAGGCCCTGCAGCCCACCTGAATCAAAAAATAGTTCTCATTTCCCACCACAGCACACACTGTGAAGAATGCTGACCCCTGTACGGGGTGGCAGAGTCACAGGACTGAGTGTGGATGCCCTGGAGGAGTCTGCAGAAGGGTATATTATTCATTTAAAACCTCCCATACTTTTTGATGAACTGAAACAGCTACACAAAGCAGTGCTTCAAGTGTTCATTTGTGCCATCTGTCCAGCTGAACAAAGTTTTCTGCCACAGTCAGGTGCCTCTGTTCTTTCTAAAGTAAAGTTTACAAAACTTTATTATAAAAAGTCATTCGCCTAACAAGCAAAAAATCCCCAGTTTGTTCCCAGGAGGGGAGACAAAATCTTTCGGGGTTGCGTCAGGAATAAAGGAGCAAGAATCAGGGAATAAGGCAGTAACTGAAAGTAGCTTTTATATAGCGTAATAGCGGGTGACTGCCATTGGTTTGTTAGTTTGTAGACATGTTAAGTGTAATCATTAACAGTGCACAGCTGAGTTAGTTCAGATGGGTTTGGATTTTTTTCAAACGGTGACTTTCTTAATATTTTCCTCTCTGTCACTTCCTCATGCAGTGTTCAATAAATATGACGATTCACATCTTCTAAGACTTTGACTCCACATCAGTCTGTGTATTTGAGCATGCATTTGTTGTATTCTCCTCAGAAGATCTTTGAACTTTCTTTGTTGTTGCTGTTATCAATATTTCGGGTCTTTGCAAGGGCAACGATCCCATATTCTAGGAGCCATTAAAGTTTCATCATTTTATCTGATCTAGTCTTGCTGATCGGGATAAAAGGCAAGCAAAGGGTCATTTCAGTCCACATCAGCTGATTGTAATCAAAGGACAAGACTAACATCAACCATAGATCTGACTGTTTTTAGCTGTGTACAAAGATAGAAGACACGGTAGCACGAGGGAATGAAAAGTGAGTCCGTCATTTTCAATTTTTTTGAATTCATTCATGTTTGTAGTTTGGCTGGCTGCCTCTAAAGCATGGAGGTGATGATAAGCCTTGCTGTTGCAAACATCTGGCTCCAGCAGAGTGGTAATTACTTTTAGAGAAGAGAGAAGGAAACAGGCAGACTTAGGAGACATGAAGAGGGAGAGAAAAGGTGAGGGAAGCGCTGAGAGTGAAAGAAAGTAGGTGGGCGTCCTCAAAGGTGTTTATTATGTAGCAGGAATGTAACAGGCAATTTAAGCTGTTGTCCATGTTTTGTGGCAGTCTTTGTTGGACAGCTAGTAATTATCACACCCACACTTTTTACATACAAAATAGCATCAGAGACACCCGGTGAAACACTACACATAACACTATACTTTCTTCTGAAACCTCACGAACTAAAAACATTACCCAGGCTCCCTTTCACTTACTCAATTTTATATTTGCATGTTAGTCACCAATTTCCATTAGTGACTAACATATTCACATATTTTAAACTTATCTTTAATCTATCAGCAAGATGGGAAAAAGGCTCCATGAAACATCTTTGAGGTCAACAGGACTTGCTAAAAAGCAAGTCCGTACACCTCGACTGGAGGGATGAAACACCATTCCTCAAAAAGATACTTCCTCCTCTGATGTTTTGGTGGTGCTGGCAGTGGAGAATGCTGTCTAACATATCTCTGATCTCTCTCTGGTGGCCACAGCATATGTCATTCTTATACTCATTCTCCACAGATGGGAGCATAACCCTCCAAAAAAAGACTTCATTCGTGAACAATGATAATATTTCGTCATACAATCACTTGTAACAGAACCATCAGATGTCCTTGATCTCCTCACATTTGTAGTTGCCTTTAAAGATAAGTTTTTGTCCATCCATCCATCCAAGTTACAATTTCTGTCAGGGCCTCTGCCTTGGACTGCCACTCAGCATGCAATGCATTCAACTCCTGTGGCACCTTCTGCAGGGCAGTCCCATTTTGCTTTTTTGGGATGCACCTGACTGGGCCCTATGGGCTAAGGTCTGGCCACCAGGCACTATCCTTCAAGCTCCCTCCCCCAAGCCTAGCTCTAGGGTGGGGGCCCAGTAACTCTGTCCCATGCTGGGTAAACTGGTCCCTCAATCCTAATAGGGGTTTTGTGAATTGCTCTATATCTGGCCCCTCACCCAGGACCAATCTGCATTGGGAAACCCTAGCAGGGGCAAAAGGCTCTGACAACACAGCCCCTACACAAACCTCTCCATGGTAAGGTGGTGATTCACAGAGGGATACGGTTTTGTAAATGTGCATATTCAGAGCATTTAATGGAACCCTTTTTGTCTGCCTTACCTCCTCAGAGGATACCCTCAGCAACCTCCAATGAATAATAACTTTATGGATTTGCAGTTTGGAAGCCTCACAGATTTTTCTTAATTATAAGAGATCAAATGAGCTAAACCCTGATGTGCTGCAACGTCACACTCAGCCTGATGCAGACAAGTCATAAATGTAATGAACCATCAGTGATGAAGAAGGCAAATCAAGTAAAGATATTAGAACTGGTGTATCATCAACCTGCTACTACACTCACCCACCACTTCATTAGGTGCACCTCTTCAACTGCTCGTTAGCACAAATATCTTATCAGCCAATCAGATTCCACCAACACAATCCATTTAGGCTAGGCATACAGACAACCTGCTGAAGTTCAAACTGAGCATTAGAATGGGGAAGAAAGGTGATTTAAGTGACTTTGAACATGGCGTGGTTGTTGAGACAGGCTGGTCTGAGTATATCATGTGCTGCCACATGAGGCCAGGCAATGTCGTGCACAAGGAAGAACCCAGGACCCACTGCACCAGCATAGGATCTGACAATGAGTCTAAGGATTTCATCCCAAGTCGGGGTGCCGTTGTCTAGCCTGGAGAGTCCTGTGCATCCTTCCATGGATCTGCTTCTGCAGACCATCAATGACCCACCACCAAATGGGTCATGATGAACAATGTTACAGGCAGCATAACATTCTCCACAGCTTCTCCAGACACTTTCACGTCTGTCACATGTAATCAGGGTGAACCTACTGTCATCTGTGAAAATCACAGGTTGCCAGTGGTAGACCTGCCAATTCTGATATTCTATGGCAAATGCCAATTGGGCTTAATGGTGCAAAGTCTGTTTCTGATTGTTTGGTCAGAGACATTCCGTAGTGGCCTGCTGGAGGTCATTTTGTAGCGCTGGCAATGCTCACCCTTTTCCTCCTCGCACAAGGGAGCAGATACCGGCCCTGCTGATGGGTTAAGGGCCTTCTACGGCCCTGTACAGCTTCATGTGCCATCATGGAGGAGTTGGACTCCCTGTGCAACCTTTGTAGAGTCCAAGTATCACCTCATACCACCAGTAGTGAGAGTGACCCTAGCCAAAACTAGTGAAAAAACAGTCAGAAAAGATGAGGAGGGAAGAATGTCAGTGGCCTCCACTTGTAAAACCATTCCTGTTTTGGGGGTTGTCTCATTGTTGCCCCTCTAGTGCACCTGTTGTTAATTTCATTAACACCAATGCAGCTGAAACTGATTAACAACCTCCTCTGCTACTTAACTGACCAACAATATCCCAGAAGTTAAACTGACTTGATGTCACACTCTGATTAAAAGGTGTTCCTTTCATTTTTTTGAGCAGTGTATACTGATAGCACGTTGAATTACAGCCTTCAGAATTTAAAATAAATAACACCTTTCTAAACCAAATTCTAGCGTTCAAGCACAGCGTGTATTTTTTTTAACCTTTGTTTCACAAAACCCACTGATGTTGGAAACTCTGGGAAAGCTGATCACAACAAGCATTCAAGAACGAGTAAGAAGGTGTTTGCTTTTAGTTCTTCTACATTTGATCATATTGCAGCTGAGTGTATATGTATTTTACAAGCCATGTTCATTATAAGAAGGGGGTACAAGTACAGTCTGTGGCTTGGAGGCACTATTCAAGTGAAACCCAGTACATAATTTGTGCAGGCTGTTGCAGAGTCAGGGGCAATGCATGGTTCAGGAATTATAATTGGCTACAAATATCCAAGTGTATAATATGCACCTACTGTAGACAACCTAGAAAACCACGAGCTATTTAACATACAAGCAGACTGAAGAAAATAAAACAAACAAAAGCTTTCTGGGATGCTGGGCTGTGGCTTTAAAAACTGAAACAAATAAAAAATATACAGTAGTTAGTAATACTTACATCATCCTGCTATTTCTTGAATGTTTTAGGTTCTCAGTGGACACATTTGTATGCAGCTGTGACATCAAATTTGCATTAAAAGCTTAAGAGAGTCCATACTGTAAACCTACTAACTACCAACACCAGGGTGAGTCACACTGCTGTGAATAATTCAGGGTGATTTGTTTGAGCGGTTTATTAACATGCTGACAGAAAACACATCTCAGTTACTGAATAAATTTTAAGCTCAATGCTCTCAATCACAATCGCAGCGGATTCATTTCTTCAAGGACTTTCTGCACCGTGGAAGTGGCAACTTCATTACGTCGTTTAATTAAGAGTTATTTGTTCTCAGAAAGCAGTAGAGAAATGGCTGTTGTTAACTGGTGGCGCATGTTGCTGCTTTAAAGCTGTCTTTTGAGAACCTGAAATGTCACAACACCTTATCAAATCCGTGCCGGTGCATTTCACAGAGATTTCACAGAAAACTCCAACAAAAGAGTGAAATAATGCAAATTGCTAAGTACCACAGAGGACGTGGCGGCCAGAGCCCGTAATTATGAGTTCCTGTTATCAGACCTTTTCACTTCAGTGTCTGCGTGAGCGAGGGAGATCTTATTATCAAAGTCAGTGTGGAGACCAGGAGGTTCTTCACTTCACCCTAATTATGCCATTTACAACTGCAGCTTTAGATAATTATGCTGATTTTATCTGTTGAAACAGAACCACCGGTTTCTTCAAATTAATGGCTTTGGATGTCTCCGTGAGATTTGAAGTAACGCACCGAACGGCAGGCTCTGCTCAACTTTTAGTATCTCCAGAAGCAACTCGGTTTTACATTGTGCTTGTGAAATCAAATTGTATCAAAAATAAGAGACGCAGAGAGACGCCGAAGTGTTGGCTGCCTTGCGTTGAGAGCCCAGACTTCAGATAAATCTGTGATCAATGCCTCACTGGTAAATTGCTGTCAGACTCAATTTTGGAAAGTTCTCTGATGGTGGTTATTGAATAGATGATGTGCTCTGTCTCCCATCAGAATGACTCTGCACTACAGACTGTATTTAAAGAGCTCTGCACTGTATTACAGGCATGAAAGCAGACTCCAGTGGTCTCCATGGGACCAGGCTTTATTGGAAGGAGATGGGCAGGTTTTATGTGACACATTTTATTTCTTTTTCTAATCAGCTAACTGCCTCCGCTTTCATTGCTTGTAACACACACGCAGAATTTAAATTACTACACGTCAAATATATCAAGAGCCTCTCAGTTGGGTTGTCCTTTTATATCTCTGTTTGCCCAGAGTTTGTCCAAGTTAACATTTGCCTGATAAGAATATGTTCAGCAGGAATATGTCTCCACCCTCTTTGCTCGTGATGGCTGGCAGGAGGATCATCTGGTTAGAATAGAACTACTCATTAACACAAATATTTAATCGGCCAATCACATGGCAGCAACTCAATGCATTTAGGCATATATGATTGTTGGTGGCAGACAGGCTGGTCTGAGTATCTCAGAAACTGCTGAGCTAGTGGAACCATCTCTAGGGTTTACAGAGCTGATAGCTGTGCGACTGTGTGATGCTGTCTTATTGCAGTAACTTGCTGATTCTATGCTACAAAGAATCAAGGCAGTTCTGAAGGCAAAAGGGATCCAACCTGGTACTGGCAAGGTGTACGTAATAAGGTGGCCGGTGAGTGTAGGTGAACCTGTGATTCCCAAAGTGTGGGCTGCTGCCCACTCGTGGGCTGTGGGGGTACTTCAGGTGGGCCTAAAAAAATTAATTGCCATTAAATACTGACATTTTAAAAAGAAACATTAAACATTGTTATTCTCAATTTCCGGACCTATTTTTAATCTTAAACCTTTTACTAAAATTCACAACAACTCACCAAATATCAAAATGATTTAGAGAAATACTCCATCTCAGGTTTATTTTTTTAAAGCGGTGCTTGGGAAAATTTTCAGATTTAAGAATGGGGTAAGGCAGCACGTTGGCGGCTTTTGTAAATCAGCAGGAAGACACGTCTTTATTTAAACGAAGCCCTGGTGCTACGGTTAATCGAGTAACCTCCATCTGCCTTCAGCTCTGACACAGCAAACAGAGATCATGAGACCATGATCGAGCTGAAGGTTGCTCTAAAGCAAAATTGGATTATGCCTCAAATTACATTTCTGAAGGGCAACAGAGGATTTTGACAATGGTACATTTTGCAACTCGCAGAACGAGACAAAATCAAAGTTTGTGTGCGTTACACCGCTGACTACACAATGTTCTC
The DNA here is from genome assembly GCA_034780415.1 of Cichlasoma orientale. NCBI lineage: Eukaryota > Metazoa > Chordata > Actinopteri > Cichliformes > Cichlidae > Cichlasoma > Cichlasoma orientale. The sequence continues at coordinate 606,368 of JAVDPK010001458.1, read as the reverse complement.
CATGCAGAAAGTGAGGAGCATAGCGATGTGAAGCAGGCAAGTCACCGAGGTTTTGTGGTGCTTTTGTAGATGAGTCAGACACTATACAAACACCAGACAAGAGCTGCAGACTAGTGAAGATGCTGAAGGGCTCTCCATAATGCATTTACCTCTCTCCTTCCTCTTCCAACATTCATATTACCGGCACCTCTAGTGCTTCTCCTAATCCAACTCAAAACTCCCCTCTATATCCCACTCACCAAATGGACTCCTCAGAGTCCATTTACTTGCTTTCTGTGTGTTGGTATATCTATATTTCGGCATACGTTTGTAATAGTCTCTGTAAATGGTTTTTAGCAGAGAAAATTGCTTTCATATGATAATCCAGAAAGCATTATTTATTACTATTGTTCAAGGTGTTTTGATGTATGGAACAAGGCGTGCAGAGCTGATGTGACAGTGGAGATGAAACATGAAGCAGGAGAGGCTCAAAAATGCAAAGGAAGAAAATCCTCGCATAAGGTGAATATGTGGCGATGGGAAAATAGATGCTCTCCTATTGGCTGTTCTGTCCATTTACACTTTGAACTTAGTGCAGCAAAACATTTTACAAAAAAAAAATATGTTCCTCTATAGTGTGTTTATTTTCTTCTACAAACATTTTTACTCTTAAATTATTATTAAACCCTGAAAACACTTTGATGCGAGCAGTTTTCACTGCTATCCACACACTTTTTTTTTCTCCTCAGATATTTCATTCCCACATTGAGTTTGGTTGTTCCAGGAAGACTGGGCTTATCAGCAGTGCAATTACCATTTCTAAAAAGAGCCTTTGGTCGTCTTTAAACATAAAAATGATGTGAGAGAGAATTCTTCTTACAGCACATTTCTTTCTCAGGATGAGCGGTAAACAGATTAGGGGGGGATTTGAAAAAGCTGCCTCCTCCTCGGCGCACATACGTAGATGTGACACAGTAAACATACTCTAACGTATTGTCTGAAAATGTGCCACAATGTGTCATTCATTTAGCAGGCGATTAACTGGAAATTCCTGGAAGGCAAACTGTCATGCGGTTATAGTGTGGACTGGATGGTTGCTAATAGAAATAAAAAAGGGACTGCATCTGAACAGCACCCACAATGACGCCAATGGCGGTGGACTTCCCAAGCAAGGTGCTGAATTCCTCACTGGGAGCAAGTTCAGCTTTTTGACTATGGATACTTTTGCATGTGGGGAGGAGGGGCATTTTTCCACTCTCAGACTTAAGGTGGTCCTTGGGTGCAAAGTAAAATGCATTCCAGCCTCACAGCAAGAATGCTGGCAGACTGGAGCCTTTTTGTGTGGAGTACCTGCACAAGTTCTCTCTGGGTGCTCCAGCTTCCTTCCAAAGGCGTGCATGTCAGGTTAAGTGGTGAAACGAAATATTTGTCTGCCTCTCTGTGTTAGCTGTGCAATAAACTGGTGACCTGTCCAGGCAGTACCCCGCCCTTTACCCAGAGGCCTGTACTACAAAGCAGGATTTCATCATATCCAGCTAACTTCAGGGTTAAGCCTGGGTTTTCTGTAATGCGAAGGCAGTTCACATCTTGCTGGAGTGCATCGCCACTGTGGCTGCAATAAAAACTAAAACTGTCTTTTAAACACATTTTAAATACTTGATTGCAATCCATCAAATTCTCTCATGTTTTAATAATAGATGTGATATTGATATGCCTGTTAACATTTTGGCCTGCTTTCTTACTGTACCTGCTTCAAATAAGCTGAACTTTATTAATATAGTAGGTCTTTTCCAGTCTTACTTACCAAGGTGCTCAAAGCCCTCACACATTCATACATTTATACCTAAACTCAGATCACTTACTTGTCTGCAGCAACTGTTTCTTTCAGACTGTATTACATGTTTAACCTCTTCATATTTTCCCATACTACAGGTTTATCTTCCTTTGTAAAATCAGTCACTCTGTTGCTATAACACTCATCCATGATTGTGATTGGTCAGATGTTGTCACCCCCTTTCATGCAAACATTCAGGGGTGTGTGTGTGTGTGTGTGTGCGTGTGTGTGCGTGTGAACCAGGATGTGCCCCGAGTACGTGAGTTCTTAACACATGCTGACCTTAAAATATGGTGTAAATGATCTCAATACACGATGATGCAGAATTAAGAAAGAAACCACCTCACGGTGCATTCATGCTGTTTTAATAGTGAAGCCAAGTGGAGCCAATTGAGACGTGCTTTTACTGAGTGGCCTCAGCTGTTGGTTTCTGTGTCTGGCAGCATGGGCGAGCATATCCTGTAGTTTCTTGACATTTTCAGAGAAATGAGAAGAGATTTCCACTTGCGCCAGAAGAACTGATAGGAGGTATTAGTTCTTAAGAATGTCTTGACCTCTGCGAGATTGTCCGTGCTCGATTCTGTGGCATTTCACATGACATGAAAAGTATTTGTGAAGGAGGAAAGATGATAAACCTCTGCATCAGAGTCTGACTGTACCAGTCACTCCAGGCATGTGTCAGCAGTCACGTCAGGTTTCACAGAAAGAGAGAAAACATGTCTGCGCTGCTGTTGGGTGTGCAGGATCGTTTTATCTTCTACGTTCTTGTTTTATTCAACAACAAAAAAATAAAGAGCAAAGAAATACACACAATGGACCTCATTAATATACATAAAGTGCAACAATACAGCAAAAATAATCCCATACAGCTGTCCTTGGACTCGTCAGCAGAGGATTAAATTTACTTAAGTTTTCATGTGGATGCATCCAGACAGCCAGTCACGTCAGCCTCAGGACTGTTAGACTGATGAGAGCACTTCATGCCTCTGTTGTCGTTTTTATTTTTGTTTTGTTTTTTTGCTGTGTGTGTGCGCGCGCGCGTGCGTGCGTGCGTGTGTGTGTGTTAAAAGGAGACAGAGACAGTCTGTCAAAGAAGGTCCAGCATGTGCTTGGCATGCAAATCAGGACATGTCTGTGTCCGCTGGATGTTGCCTTTGCTGTCAGAAAAATTTCCTGATTCGATGGACCAAGCTGTCATGCAGCTCACATCAGAGAATGCATATCTCACGACCCCGATCACATGAGACCTGCTGGCTGATTCGCGACTCTTGTTGCATCAACATAGAGATCCCAACGTACCATCACAGGTCATATAACGTAAGCTGTTAGGCCAATGGCAACATGACGTAGAACTGCAAAACTGCTAAAACAGGCGATGCACAACTACAACATACACATGGATGAATGTAAAGTAATTGCAAAAGTCTCCCATCAATGACTAATCAGCTACCCTGGTGAATTCCAGCTTTTGCAGTTGAGTGACACTGATGTTTTCAGTGTAGACCTTTTCAGCTAAATTTAGGTAATTTAGGCTTACTTAACAAGTGAGGCAATGGGATCAGAGAAGAACAGCTCCTCCAGGCAGATGTGATTAAATGCCACAAATGATTTGGTATGTTAAGAAGCTCTCAGGAAAAAAAAAAAAAAAAAAAAGCAGCAGTAGTAGAAATGTCTGCTAATTTCAAAGTGCAGTTCAGCTGTTTGTTCCCAGCTGCTAATTCAGATATGAATATGAATATGAATGAACATTATTTTCAGAAGGAATAAAGTACCACCAATATCTGACACGCCTTCTTTCATCACATAATTGGATGAGTAGAGTGTGGTGAAAAATAATGCTAGAGATAAGGTCTGAATGAAGATAGGTGGGACCACAGGGACGGCCCGCGTGCCTGAGATGTTGATATTTTCTGTCACAGTTCATTTCGTCAAAGCCTGCTGGGCATTAATTAACTGCCTCCATCATTTTTCTTATCGAGAGGAAAACATCTTGACTTTTTTCCCTCGTTAATGTAAATGGAAAGTCTTTTATTTGAGGTCTGAAAGTTGCTGTCAGTAGCAAGAACCATATGTTACCTTGTCAGTAACTTAAAACTGAAACATCAGCTGAACTTCTTGTTAATATGCTGTACACTGTGTACTGTATTTACAATATTATTTAGCAAATTCACCAATTTGCTTCATTGGTCATAATTATGTGCACACACTCATCTTTTTGTGATATCTGTTGCGAAGAATCGATATTGCACATGCTGTGTAATACATGCCGGCATGGAACACATATACTCAACTAAATAATCACATTGATAGCTGAGGAAGAAAGAAAACAAAGGAAAGCAAAAGAACTGATAAATGTTACGGCCCTCTGCAACCCCTACTGTCTTTGCAGCGGCAGTTAAGAGTTTTCAGTTGCTGCCTCGGTTAATTGCTGATTGGTCATTAAAAAAAAAAAAAAATGTTTCTTACAACTTTGGTGTCATTCTCCACCTCATGTTGGGCCGGGTCGTAACATAAAGAACGTGTGGCATTGCTTGCAGTTCTTTTTAAATCTTGTTGCAAAGTGTTTTCTCTCAGAAGAAATCAAGTTTGTTTGCTCTGTGTTTTCAAAGATTAGTTGTTAAAATAGCGCCTCATTTTGTTTTATTCTATTAAGATGCTTTCGGCTCTTCCTGCGTCGCAGCAGGTAACTCTGAATGTTTGATTTGGCAGATTTTTTACACCAGATCCCTTCCTGACGCAAACCCCCAGGGATTTGTTTCTCCTCCCAGGATTGAACAGATCTTAGGCAAATGTGTAAACCACTACAGTATGGAGCCTTTTTATTTTTATTGCAGGGATGGGAGATGGGGCTTATTAAAATACTAACTATATGCTTTTTTATAGTGTACAGCTTAATTATCAAGGATTATTATTATTATTATTATTAAAATATTGGCATGCATTTCCTCCTTGTATGCCTTTCTTTTCCTCTTACAAACAATAATCAAGCAGCACATGGGAGGGTGGTCTCTCTATCAGCTATGATGTGTCTCACAGCCTCTCTCACACTCTGCACACAGCAGGAAGCACTCTCTTCAGTCTCTTTTGTTTTCTTACATTAGTCCAAAAAATATACAGCATAGTATTCACGGGATCAGGTGTGGTAGAGATGGGGACCAAATAAAGAAAAACAAAAAGAGTGCACAAGTCAAAGAAAGCAATCAAAATAAACAGCAAACCAAAAAAAAAAAAGAGAGAGAGAAAGAGAAAATTAATACTTGGCACATGTAATAAAAATAACAGATGGAAAAGCTGTGGTGATTACAATAATGGGAACTGACACTGTTATAGTAAATGTGTTCATGATGACCGAAATTAAATAAGTAAATAAATACTGGCATCGCCAACAAAGTGATAATAAGAACAATACCACTAAAATTATAAATAATACTCTTATTTTGTAAATAGTAAATTGGTAATATTAAAAGGGAGGATTGGAATTTTGATGAATAAATCATTTTAAAAAAGGTTTAAATTGATATTTAGCAGTGATATGTGGTCCTGGGAGGGTTAAGAATTGATTGCAATATGTGCAGGCAGAGGTGGGGTGGGAGGGGCAGATGTTTTTTCTTTTATTCACAGTGATTAATAATTTCTTAGACCAATTTCTTAGATATGTGGGTTGTGAAGAGACATCTGAGTTGGGCTGAGCTTGATGATGACCACTTATCAATGTTTACTCCAGCATGACACATCATCAGTTGTGTACCCCAGCCTCCTTTGGTGTTTCTGCCATTTATCACAATACACCCTCAGCTGGGGCAGGCCCACCACAGGCTGATCAGACCTGGGTGTGTGTCATCTGGGGTGGTCCTTTAGCTCCCCACGCTGTCTCCTTTCTTCTCAGCCACAGCCAGTGACTGCTTGTCTTTGCAACTGTGGCCAGTTCTTTAATGGTCTTCCTCTGGCTCTGACCTCTGATGACAACTTCCTTTAGAAGCCTTACTGTGGAACTACCAATAAAGTCCCTGCAACCCACCTCCACTGGGCACACCTTCACACTCCAGCCCCATTCCTCTGCTTCAGCTGCCAAGCTGGCATAACACAGCTTTTTCCATTCATGTGCTTCATTGATGGCATCCTCCCAAGGCAGCTCAACGATGATGACACGGTGGAAGGATTTGGACCAGAGAATCAGATCTGGGTGCTGGTTGGTAACAGCAATTTCTAAAGGGATGGCGAGTCTCTGGGTTAGGTCGACACACATTTCCCAGTCCCTAGCTGCATCCATTGGGCCTGCATCTGATCTGCATTGGATGAAGGTTGTATGTGGAAAGATAGGCTGGGCAGCTGGTGGAATGGCATTGATGGTGGTTCTTCTGTTCTCCAAGGCAGAGGCTAGACACTTGAGCACCTGATTGTGCGTCCAGGTATATCCTCTCTGAGTCAGACTGACCTTACAACCCACCAGGATGTGTTTGAGGGTTGCCGGGGCTGCACACAGGGGACATGCTGAATCCTCTCCAATCCAAAGATGTAAGTTTGCTGGAGAGGGAAGAACATCATATGTGGCCCTGATGATAAAACGTAGCCCATTGGTCTTCATGTTACGCATCTCACACCAAGTGATTTTCTTTCTCTCAGTGCCCTCCCACCTCACCCACTGGCCTTGCTGTGCCTGGGAGACTGCTTTGGTACACCTGGACTGAACTCACATTTCTTTACTTAAATTTGAGCCTCGTCTGAAAAGTCAGAAATCAACACAACATTCAACCACTGAAACAAAATTTTCCTTTCACAAAAGGAAAAATGTACGTCTGCTTTCAAAAATCTTATATTATCGTTAAACTATCATTTTGATTAAACCACTTGCACATGCTGGTGGAGTAACCATTACAGGAACATAAAAATTATTTTGATAATTACCAATGGTGTTAATTTGGGCAGCTGTGGCATAAACTTTACCTCTTCAAAGCAGATGGCAAAAAAGATGTTCTGCTATGTTCCAGAAACACCTTTTTTTGTCCACTGATGCAAAAATGGTATTGAGCGAGAGTCTTTCAGCCTGCAGAAGCTAAGCAGGAGGTGGCCGAACGTTAGCGGTTCAGTGCTCAGGAGGCGGAGCGGGTAGAGCAGGCTGTCGATCCTCTAGGATGCATGTCGAAGTATCCTTGGGCAAGATACTGATACCCGAGTTGCCCTCAGTGCATCCACTGTAGTGTGAGTGTGTGCACGTTAGGTCAAAAATGCTTAGGTATAGAAAAATGTGCTTATATGAGTGTGAGTGTGAATGGGTCAATGAGCCTTGTACTAAGAAAGTGCTTTGAGTGCTCAAATAGAGTAGAAAAGCACTACCAGTCCATTTACCATCCTTGCTTCCTTCTCCAGTCAACACGTGGAAGTGTCCTTGGCCGTGATAATGAACCTCGAGGGTGATGGATGAATACCTGCACGTTTTGTATTTATCATTTCATTCACAGGGAGAATCATTAGTAAGCACTAAACCATGTGCAAGTGCAACATAATTGTTGATGGATACCATCCTTTTCTGAGCACAAAAAAGCGAGATGGCTTCCTTGAAAGTCATTGTATAGATTGTATATAGCATGCCAGCATGCACAGATGTCATCCTTATTTAAGGACAGGATTAGCCTGGCTGCACATGCAAGGGCACTTTAGTAATTCTGCTGAGACTGCTGTCCATAATTATCCCATGATGTGAGAAAACAAAAGTTGTTTCATTAAGATAAATGGTTAAACTGTTAGGAGAAAATGAGCTGCGTCATCTGGAGATTGCAAAATAACACATTTGCGATCTTGAGATAACGGTATAAAGAAGAGTGATGGTACGCGCAGCACTTCTCCGCACCGGCACTTTACAGTTAAAGAGTATGAATTATCATAAATCCTTACACTTCACACCTGCTGAGTGGAATATTGATAGCTTTTCTAAAATTGCATATTGTGACCTCCCACTTATTTGCCTTTTCCCTCCTTGGATGAGGAAAAACATTCCAAGTTTTTGGTTATTTTTTATGTAATTAAAAATCACACGTAGATTTTTATTTTTTTTTACATACTTCAACTGATAAATGTAAGTCCCACATTCACTCTGCTAAATGACACTAAATATTCACTGATACTATGATTTATTATAAAAATATTGGCTATAGCCGATACCTCTGATACCTCCACAAAGTACATTAATTCATGCACACACGCACCGATGCATTCCAGTCTCACTTAAGAAAGCTGTCCAGCCACACTCATCCTCAGTGATAAGTTTGAAGAATTCTCCTTTTTTACTTTAGTGAAACTGGAGCACCTTTTCACTCTGTAACTACCTCCCTTCTCTGAGGTGAATCCTATGACTCACCCTGTCCTCATTTTGCCCTCTTGTGCTCCATGCGTGTTTTTTCCAATTCAGCCCGGCGTCTTCTTTCCACTGAATTTATTTGTCTCCAAGGCCGGAAGAAATGATAAGTGAAAAATGTAGCCGAAGCCCACAAAAACAACAATAGCACTCAAGGTACAGATGTCAGTATGTTGTGGTCGCAGCACATATAGCATCTAGCTAGAGCTACTGAAGAGGGAGTAACTTTTTTAAGTGGCAGGTCACTTCAAATGCAACATGTCAACAACTATGAGCAAACCCACCAATAGTTTCTGTGCAGTTTCTCACACAGCGCGTCTGCTAGCTAAATGTGCAGCTGTGTGTTTAGCTGACTCTCAGAGATGGAGGAAGATGTAAGAATTGGCACGAGTTTGTTAGCTTTGCACAAAAATAGCTGATAGAAACGTCCTCCACAGAGCTAATGTTTACTTTTATTAGTAAACATTAGCATTAGGAGTACATTTCTGACCCTGCGCTTTTTCACTTTTACTTGAGAACAGACATTGAATCAGTACTTCAGCTTTCACCAGAATATGTTTCTAACACAAGCATCTGTATGTCTACTTAAGTCACAAATGACTGTACTTTTGCCACCTCCGCCTGTGGATAATTGCTTTCATCTGTGCCTTGTTCCTCGCCTGTGGCCTGCCCCTAATCAGTCCCCTTTGTGTATATATAGTCCTCCTATTGTCTTTTATTTTCACTCTTTGTGCTAATTTTGGAGTCCTGATTTTTTTTCTTTTAATTTATGTTTGCTTAGTTTTTGTTCATTTTTATCTCCCCATTGCAGGTCCTCCGCACTATATCATGACAGAGAAATGGCTTTATCTCTGTCCCTCTTTCTCCCTGATTGGGCTCCATTACCAGGTGAAGTGATGATGTGATGAGACTTGTATGCTGATGAATAAAGGCCGAGTTACAGGATAATTAGAGGAAGAAGAGGAGATAGGATGGGTCACAAGTATTATCTCAGAATGAACACTGCTGATCTGACTTTTAATGAGGCCCAAGCTGAGAGTAATGATTTAAATAACATGAAAATGTGACGCCTGAAGAAGGCTTTGTTTGAAACCAGGGTCATCTGAGATTCCTGATCTGATTAAAAAAAAAAAAAACTTGGCAGAGATTGTGATTTAATATTTTTATGGTTTTTGCTGCCATTATAAATCATGTAATATTACCCAAAATAAATCCAAAGGAAAATGCTGCTAATAGAGTGAAAGTGTGAGGTGATTAATTAAAGACCTTCTGCTGTTGCATTAAGGATTCCTTTCTGAGCATTAATCTGATTCTTTGGACAAACGCTGCTACCCTTCGAGCTAACTTCTTAAATTTGTCATTCTGGTGATCAGAGAGCTGTGAAGCGCAGTTAAACTCGATCCTGCCTGTGCTTCACAGCTTCAGACCACAAAGGAAACTAAATCACAGACACATGAAATTAACACATTTGCAGGCAGCAAGTGCACATGAAACGGCTCCAGACTGGTATTTAACATCATCTCTTAGTAATCCCTGCTCTCATGGAGTACAATTTGCTGTCTGCAGCACACAGTGTGTTGGCATCCATTCCTAAATATGACTGACATCTGACCAGGGATTATCCCATTGCCCCAGTTTCACTGGGACAGGCAAACAGAGAGTGCTGTGTTGTAAATAAGCTGCACAGACAAAGATTGGAGCACGTGTGTGTGTGTGTGTGTGTGTGTGCGCGCGTGTGTGTGTTTTTTAAATGTGCTCAAGCATGAATGTCCGGACATATTCACATTAGTCTGTGCGTGCATATGTTTTTTTTGCTTAGGAGTCATAAGCTGCTGTCTGCTTCGACTCAGTGGGTGTCTACAAATATAAAGTACTAAAAGGGAAAATAAAGCAGATGTGATAAATGTATTTGTAAGCCTGTGACCTAATGAGATCCTGAAATAATGTAAATAATAAAAACCCAAGGTCAGGACATGATTGAGTCATATTTTCTGTTTTGTGGAGACAGGCTGATTATTATGCTTCCTCTGTTGCTACTCCCTGAGAGAGAGAGACAGACACACACACACACACACACACACACATCCCTTAACCCAGACATTTTTTTCTAAATAATTGAACTGTGCTCAGTATTTTGAATATTATATGTACCGAGCTCAGCAGGAGCACCCCAGCAGCAGTGAGGGTTTGTGGACTTAACTGACATCTCCCGAATGGATGAGGGAAGCTAGACCAGAACAAAGTACTCGCACACAGAGAAACACAAACTTAGTTGCTCTGATATTTGAATCTTAATATGTTGATTTAGCTAATTAGAATGTTTTCCAGGCAAAGTACATATATAGAGATATATCAGCTTCACACACACACACACACACACACACACACAGAGCAGGGGACTGTAAGCCCCGTGAGTCTCAAATGCTTTCAAATGAGACACAAATTTATGTTCCTTAGAGATTTCCGGTGCTTTAAAATAAAATATTATCCACTCATCCCTGTACATCATTATGTGTGCAATGTTCATGAGGATGAACCTTGCATTTTTAATGCAAATGTGCGTTGTTAAATATTTTATGATCTTCTTAAGCACTGTATATTTTTTGAATTAATCGCGGCTGGCTGCTCAAGCTGCTCACTAACGCGCCCGGCGTTTCAGAGAGACCACCTGCAGCTGATTTTAGATTTCATTTTTCAGAAGGTCATACAGCCAGACAAAACAACACATGCACCACAGATTTCAGATTAAAAAGACGATAGGTTAGGGCACGTACCACATGGGCTTAAATGCCCTTAGCAGCGGAGTTCGTGCTCTGACTCTTTCTTTCCCATTTGTTGTCTATCTCTACTGCAATATCTGCATAAAGGCAAAATAGGAAAAGAGAGAGCCTTTCTCACAATATGCTCGATGCAGTATAAAGTGTTATTATTTATAGTTTTAAATGAATTTTTTCAAATCTTTTACCGTTGGAAAGCCCGTTTATTTCCCGTTAAATGGGGCCACATTTGTAAAGAAAATGCATTTGTGGCTTGAGTAGCAGAGTTGTGTATGTGGGTTGCACCCATGGAAAAACTTGACAAATCTCTTCCACTGCCGAACAGCTTATTCTGCTACTGAGTCTTGTTTGGTGTGGTTTATTAGATTGGATGACTGAAGCCTCAGTGGAAGATGTGGGAGAACCACACACAGCCAAAATAGCCTGGCACCTCCTCCTCATGCCGGTCACCAGCTTGGTCACACACTGCTGTGCGATGGCATCCTCTTCTTCAACCAGCCTTTGCCGCACGTCAGCCAATGTGGTTGTTTTGGTTACTCTGGCAAAAACAGCACACCCAAGCTGATCCCACAAGTGTTCATTGGGGTTGAAGTCAGGCCTCTTGGCAAGCCCTAGGAGACCAGAGAGTGGCTGTGTGCAGATTGCCTGGGTACAGAGCTGTCAGCCATCTCATCCTGCAAACCTTGACTGAAGATCTGTAGAAGATCTGTAGCCTACAGTGCTGACAGGGTGAGGAAAAGCTCTTCTTGGGATGCCCACTTCATGGCTTGTCTCTGACAATCCCCCATTATATGGAGATGATACTCGGTCTCACTCCACGTAATCCGGCAACTTTGTTTTGCAGAACACCAGCTTGAAGTTGCCCTATGGCATGGGCCCTATCCAGATCAGTCAAACATGGTATGCTTGGAGCAGACACCAACTGACTGCTGTAGCAGCATCGGGAATACCAGAAGTCAATAGCAGAATAAACTGTGTTATAACTGTGTTATAAAATGTATTGCCAAGCACTGTTAGAACAAAGAAATAATCAACCAAACACAAATGTTCTAACTTTTTGTGCTGGGGATTTAGAGGGTCATGATAATTGTTTTTGTTATTTAGGTATGTGGTGGTTGCTAAATATGTAAAAGTCTTTTGAACAGGAACAATAATAGGGTTTTTTTTTAGAACTCACCAGTGGGTGTAATCCATAGTGCACTCAGTGTGTGTATTTGATGGTTTTATTTTCAGTCTGAAGATTCCAGTCGATTCCGATGGAAGAATATATTTTTACCAGGCTCGATGCAGAGGCTGATATTGATTTCACCTTGTGAGTCTCTGCGCGTTTGTCTCGTCACAGCTAAATGTGGTTCTGAAGCTACTGTCCCAACAACCATCACGAAGGCAGCTTTGAGCACTTTATAATAAGTGTTTGTAAGTTTGTCTCTCTGTGGACTTGTTTTCTGAGCACATTAGCACTGCAACAGGATGTAGTCACTAAAGTTTAAGGACTGCGGTCTGGCCCATGAGTACTGCATACTCATGTACAGTCGCATCATAATATTGTGAAAAATTGAATTTAAAAAGGTAAACTGTCATATGTTTTATTTTCATTATAGAAATATTACAGTGAAATATTCCAAGACTTTTTTTTGTTGTAATTTTGATTATTTTAGCTTGTAAAATATAACAGTTTTGCCCGTCTTTGTCTCCAAACTGCACAAACTGTCTCACTCTCACTCACACACATGTATTCTGTCTTGCGTCTAATGACTTCCATTCGTCTTCTCTCCAGAGCATACCTCCTCTTCTCCAGGCTCTCTCCCACCTGCCCCCTGCTCTCATTGTTGTCTGTGAACACTGTAGTCCATGGAGACTCCTGCCTGACCTCATCATCAGCCTGTCCATCACCACTGCAAACAAGAAGGGGCTCAGAGCTGATGCCAGATGTATTCCCAACTCCACCTTGAACCCATTAGTCACTCGTACTGCACATACTTCTCTGCCACACCTGACTTTCTCATACTATGTCACAGTCCTTCCCTTGTAGCTTATGGCTCTTAAAAAAAAAAAAAATCTAGTATCTCAGATTATTAGAATATTTATTTTGAGTTTGAGAAAATTTATATTAAAAAATACCAGTCAAGTATCTTTCAGTCTACTTCAGTTAATGCAACTACAATCACGGGGGAAGACTGCTGACTTTGCAGCTGTCCAGATAATGATCATTGACACCCTCCACAAAGAGGGTAAGCCACAAAATGTCATTGCTGAAGAGGCTGGCTGTTTACAGAGTGCTGAAGCAAAGTATATTTATAGAAAGTTGACTGGAAGGACAGAGTCTAGCAGGAAAAAGGTGCACAATAAACAGGGATGACTGCAGCCTTGAGAGGATGGTCAAGAAAAGTTAATTGAAAAACTTGGGAGAGCTTCACAAAAAGTGGAGGGTGTCAGAGCATCAAGAGCAACCACGCACAGAAGTCTGCAGCAACTGTTGCATTCTTAATATCAAGGCAGACAACACAGGAAGCACCTTACCTGGGCTAAGGAGAACAAAAAACCTGGAGTGTTGCGCAGTGGTCCAAAGTCCTCTTTTCAGATGAAAGTAAAATTTGCATTTCATTTCAAATCACGGTCCTCGAGTCTGAAGGACGAGTGGAGAGGCACAGAATCGGAGCTGTTTGACCTTTGATCAGCACGGCAGAATGAAATGAAGTCTCTTTTTTTATGGATTCATTTCGTCCACTGACATGTTATATTTGGAGGGTGATTCTCCATTTCATCTGTTCTTTTAGAGCCAGGTGTCATATTTTTTAAGCCGTATAAGGATTTTTAAACTGTGAATTGTGCAAAGCTGCTGCAGTACAGTCCAAGAATAAAATTTGAAATTTACTGGACTGACTGAAAGAAATTTAAAAAAAAAACCCACCAACACCAAGGGAAAACACAGGTAATACTTCAGATTAAATAACTTGATTAATATCAAGACAAATTGCTGAATTCGCCAGCAGCATTGTGAGTGGTAATGCCGATGGAAATAATGAATGTCTCTTGGGACTATAGAGACATAAAAAAAAGCATCGAACTTCTTTTGTGTAAAAACAAATCTAGCATCACCACAAAGATTTCAGAAGTCTTGAACAGGGTCTCTTTAAGACCCCCAGGTGTAAAAATGTCGCACATTTCCCTCATATCAAATTATTTTATCACATACACACATTTGATGACACGCAAAAGTCAGTGCAGTAAGCGACAGATCAACCTTAAAGGCTGAACAGAAAACTGTCAGCATCTGCCAGAGTGCAGCTTTGATGAAACTCTGCACTACTACTCCCCCATCATTTACCTGACTCCTCTCCTCCTCTTGTAATTCCCTGCGGCTCTGTCCCCCCTCCTCTGTTATTTTTTCATTCCATTCCTTCTGTTTTCCTCCTCCACTTCAGAGGGACAACTGCTGAGAGGCAGGCTTTCTTTGACAGCAGAGGAGATGGTTGCAGGGAGAGATGGAGGTGTAGAGAATATTACACAGATAGCCGTGTGTGTGTGTGTGTGTGTGTGTATGAGTGTGTGTATGCACGCAATTACTGGACAATATGCAGCATTTAATCATCAGTTGCTTTGAACAACATTTAAAAATACCAATGAACATGTTTGTTTTAAAATAAGAATGATTAGAATAAATACTCTAAGTCCAATTTACACATATTAATGGCAAAAGAATGTGTGTATGTACCACCATCACAGAGTCCAGACCTTAACCCCACTGAGAAGCTTTGGGATGCGGTGGAGAAGCCTTTAACCGTCCAACTCTGTAAATCATCAGTACTGGGAGATCTAATGCAACTCTGGATGGAAATAAATGTTGTAACATTGCATAAGCTTAACAAAATTATGCCATGGCGAATGCATGCCGTCATCAAAGCGAAACATGCTCCAACAAAATGTTGGAGTGTGACTTGTTTTTTCTGGCCGGTCAGTGTATTTAACCACATCCTTTGATTCTGAACCCAACATTATCAGCCAGACACCAGCTCTGCATAAATACTTCAGCACTTCCAGCCGTTTCCAATGTAAACGGTCAAATTTTTCATCACAATATTCGCAGTGACAGTAGTTTAGCTGATGCATCTGTAGTGGACACATAACACTATACCTCCAAACTATCAGTGAAGTTTAATCCATCTTCTTCTGCTACAGTAAGGGACAAGAAGATGGACATATCTGTGTCATCAGTGCAGATGAGCCATCTCAGTGAAGCTTAATTTCTATCAGTGTCAATTAACACAGATAATTTTGAACCTCTTTTCCTACATTTTTCCCTTTGCAAAAAATATGGCCTGTCTGCATCCATCAGTATTTTGTAACACCAACATCCCGGAACCACGGGAGTATGAATTATAGATATTTGCTGTTACAATTAGAGAATGAGAGACGTTACAAAGCCAGCTGTCTGCTTTAAATAATCAGGACCATTAGGTCTTTGAAATGAGCGATGGAATAAAGTTTGATGGTGAGTGCAGAAGAAAGATCTTATGATGATCTTATGTTAAATAATTCTGCTTAAATCAATGAGCTGCAAACATACCCAAGTTCATGGCAGCAAGGTCTGCAGTTAAATGTTCTTGTCACAAAAGATGCATTCAAAGCTGTTTACAATTGTTAGTTGGCTTGCTTAGTCATTCTGAGGTGTACCTTGGTCTAGTCCCTGATCCTTGTTGACCTGTGAAGGAAACAGATTGGCACTAACTGTCTCTTGGACACGTCAGGTCATGAGCTGCTCCTCTTCACTTAACCCCTCAATTTACACCAGGGTTGTGTAAGCACTGCATAAGAGAACATCTGTCCATACAGGCAGTGTGAGTCAGTTCTGTTGTTTTTCTCTCTCTCTGTTATCAGGTTGCTCATTCTTCTTTTCTTCTTATCGTTCCCTTTGTTTTGTTCTTGTGTCTGATTATTTCATGATTCTGTTCCCTCCTCTATCCTCTCCTCCCCTGTTTTTCTGTGTGAATACCAACAATACCTGCAAACAATTCCATTAAGTTTAATTTATTTTCATCCAGAACTGGGGGGGGGGGGTATCTTTTATTTGTTTACTTTTTATTTTCCAGAAAGATGCAAAACAAAACATGTCAAGTGCTGACTGTGAGGTCATGTTGCTCTGTTTTTCTGTTTGGCAGCACACACACTGGCTGGTTCTTCATGCAATTATAAGTTTTTGGTTCAACAGAAAGATCAAGAGAGGTTGAATTTTCTATTTCTTCAGCTCAACAAACACTGTTGTGTTGGGCAATTTTGTTTGTGTACACTTGCTACTTTCGCCATGTTGTTTATTCTATGGCGATTTTGTCTTCTATGGTCCATTAAAGCATTACCAAAAGTGTTGTCCCACTTCAATTGACTCTATTTCTAGGAGGACAGAAAAATAAACAGATTATGGAGCTAATTATAAACCAGTTACACCGGTCAGGCATAACATTATGAACACCTGCCTAATATTGTGTCGGTCCCCCTTTTTGCTGCCAAAACAGCCCTGACCCGTCGAGGCATGGACTCCACTAGACCCCTGAAGGCATGCTGTGGTATCAGCATGATAACCATGACTGGTCTGCGGCTATGCAGCCCCGTACACAACAAACTGTAATGCACTGTGTATTCTGAAACCTTTTGATCAGAACCACCATTAACATTTTTGGCAGTTTGACCTACAATAGATCATCTGTTGGATCAGACCACATGGGCCAGACTTTGCCCCCCATGAACCTGCCACTGTTCCTTCCTTGGACCACTTTTGATAGATACTGACCACCGCAGACCAGGAACACCCAACAAGAGCTGCAGTTTTGGACACACCCCTGTGCTGTCCCGAAAAAAAAAGAAAAAAAAAAGAGCATTCAATTTTAGTGACAGTCAGCACTTATTTCCTTTAAATAAATTAAATTAATTCCACTTCCTTTCACTCATCATGCTTTTTCTCCCTGGGCATCAAGATGGTCTAATGGCATGCTTCTTCTCTTACATAATGAATCGTGGTGCCTGCATGATGATCATCAAATGAACTCAAAGCAATCTTCAAGGACATTTTAAACACAGCATTTATTTTTGTTTTAAGTTGTGCATTGCCGTCTTTTTTGTCTTCTCGGGTTTTCTTTGCTCTCAAAAAGCTGTTAAATTCAGGGACATTTTCACTCCGAAGTGATAAACAGCTGACGGATTCATTAGAATACACATTTCCAATTAGGAAAGTCAGATGTTCATGTCACAGAAAAAAAACAGACACTTTATCTGCCATTTCCAGGACTACAGAGACATGAAATATATCCAGCAGCTATTATTCCATACAGGTATTTTTCCTAGTTTTTTTTTTTTTTTTTTTTTACTGTCAATCACAGGTGCTCATTGTTATAGCAGACAAATTTGCCCCACAGCTCTGGAAGCTTTAACAATGTGCTATGAATTTGAGTAGCAGTACGAACATCTCAATAACATAACATGCTGCAAAAAAGCCGTCACTTTCACTCACATTCGCTGCCTTGGGCCCACATTAGGCGCTGCGTGAGCGCTAAAGAGACGCGGCGGTGAGTGGGACTGACAGACACACTCGGCACAGGTCACAGCTCGTTTTATTTTGAATTCGAACCAAGAAAAGAGGGACAAGGATGCACACGGATAAATTACACCAGGTATCGCTACATATCAACTAACAACATCACAACATCTCATTAAAGCGCCCTTGACAACAGATCCAACATTACAAAATTGAAAAAAATAACAGGAAGAGAACTTGGCTGCGATTGAAGCCCATCCATAAACATATCAATACACAGTGGCAAATCAGAGTTTTGGCAAGAGACAGTTGTATGCACAATATCTTGTTTCCCATCTGCAACATTGTGTTTAATGAACTGAAGCAATATGTAGTTCACATAAAAGATTTGTAAGACTGATTTTTTTTTTTAAAGAAGAAGAAGAAAAACTTCGTAAAGCTACTACAATGCATACACACAAAACTAGCCTCAATGCACATTTCTATGTACAGCTTAGCTCACTGGGGGGATTTCAGGATTTAAAATTTATGGCACAGCACATTTAAAATTATCTTCTTATATATGAGCTATTAAACAGCCATGAAGGGGAAAAGTCACTCAGTCAACTCAGAGCTGAAGCGGGCGTTGGCCTCAGACAGACCAGCTGAAGTTTTGACACATTTTGGGTGATATGCCTGTGTAGTTTTTGACAGGTATGCCTGAGGTTGCCTAGTCTGGACAAAAAAAAAAAAAAAAAGCAAGAAAGAAGAGGGGCTGAGAATGACTATACAGTAACTATAGTATACACACTGGGGGGAAAAAAGGACTTCAAACTCCAGAGAATCTCACAAATAGCGTGAATCTCAGCATCAACTCGTGCCTTCATACAAAGAGTTACCTGGTAATCACATACAAAACATCCATAGATTACAGTAAAAAATTATATATGATGAAAATCAATGAATAATCATTTTTGAGGAGGGGAGTAAACAAGATAAGGGACTGTGGGTGGATGTGAGTGTATTTCAGCAGATGTTGATGATGATGATAACCTAAACAGAGTAAAAGATTGGATGCCCCTCAATAAGAATGAGGACATAAAAGAGCAGACAAGTTAATCTGAATACAAATATGCTTGTGTGTTTTAATGTCTGCATGCACGATTTCACTCTATATATGTACTCTTGTGTGAATCTGTCTCTTGTCTACAATTCTAAATATTCACGGACATGTTGTCGGCCTGTGTCTGCGTGTACTTCTTCATGTCTGCGTGGGTGTCTTCACATCCTTTAGCCATTCAGCTAACTCAGTGGCCCTCACCACCGCTCGGGGGTTTGGCGTCGCGCCCTCCCGACCCTCCAGGGAGCCAGGGGGAGACGGAGTGCGAGGTGGTCTGCTTGGCCATGCTGTAGTGGCTGATCACTGTATAGAAACGGCCCCTCGAGTTGGCGTCCTGGGCGGCGTAGTAGGCCTCGAGGGAGGCTGGGATACACCGCTTGTGCTGTAGGGCAACAACAGTGAGATTCAGTAGGAGAGTAACAGGTTAATTCAAAACTCTGCTGAATTGCTGTATTCAATTAAACAATTGAAGGAGAATATTATTCAGATATTAAAATTTGATTACCTGTACCACAAGGATATTTAAATTGAAAATTACAAGCCAGTTAAAGCCAACAGTTTTAGGCAAAATGTGTTTATAACACATTCATTAAGTTTTTACATCGATAGTATACGTTGCATTGTCAGGATCAGAAATGTTCAAAGATAACCAAGACATTTATAGTACAGTACTGTTACTGTACTATAAATGTCTTGTGCTGCAGCCAGAGCACTGACAGAGAACACATTTCTCCCACACTGGCTTCTCTTCGTGGTCATGAACCGGGGCGGCTCCCTCTTAATTCCAGAATTGAATTTAAAATCCTTCTGCTCACATACATACAAAGTCTTGAATAACCAGGCCCCTTAAAGACCTCATAGTACCATATCATCCTAAAAGAGCATTCCAAGGTTGCAGAAGAGATAATAGAAAAAAAAATGTTAATAATATTGCCATATTATTACGTAGGTCTTCTTGGGACATTTAACATAATACAGTCAGGACCTTACGAAAGCATGAGAAGCCCAGTGTTATATATAATAACCCAAAAACCTCACACTGTACAAATAAAATAAATAAATAAATTAATAATAATAATAATAATAATAATAATAATAATAATAATAATAATAATAATAATAATAATAATGTCTTTAAATGTGTAATTGTTTATTATTAATGCTAAATAATGGCCAACAAGAAATTCATTTGACTGACCTTGAATATTATCCCCTAATAGAAACAAATGTACCCTATTTTTTTTTAATATAATTTTTGTTCAATTATTAGAATACTCTGTGTAATATTTTCTGTTATTGGGTAAGTCACTGTGAATTTGTAAAATATTTGCATCTACATGCTACTCTGTCACATGAACCACTTTTTGTTACGACACCGACTCCGGTGAAATGATCTGATTCGCCCAGTGCAGCCAATCCAGACATCACGTGACTGTATCGACACTCGAGCGAGCTCCAGGCGTTGTTAGTGTGTGTAGGTGTGGTGGGAACTGAGGAGGGCTTTAGCGCTAAACTCACCCGACTTATGTGATCACATTTAATTGGAAAGGCGTTACAATGGGACCAGATTTTAGGCGACAATCCGACTTGTATGATCTGATTTAGGTGATGATTTTTATTGGAATTAACATTAGGAAAAATTGGGACCTGCAGAAGACATCGGACTAGAGTGCAAAACCAATTTGTGCGACTTCGACTTAGGCGATTTCTACTGTGTAGTACTTTTTTATATTTATGGTGTAAATGACTGTATTTTTGTTCTTTGTTTTACTCTTGCATCTGAAGGTGTCATTACACATTTATAATGACAATAAAAGGCTCCTAATTCTAATTAGTTGTAACAAGGAGGTTGCATATGAAGCCGTAAGAAGAAGTCTGACGTGATGGTAAAGCAGGGATGGTAAAGATGGTAGAACATAAGGAGAGGAATAGAGAGTGCATGCATATATTTCCATGTGCTTGAGTGTGCACCCATTCACAGCCTTGCATAGCTGTGCTGTGTGTGGCACATTGTACGAGCAGGCGTGTATTTCTATTGACACTTTTCCACCTTGTGAATGTGCATGTGACACTGCTAATAATACCTCTGCAGACTGCAGTCAGAGCCCCTGCAGAGGTTGTGGGCCTGAAACTAGATTTATTCCACCTTAAAGACCAGATCTGTCTAGAGACACAGACTTCCAAGGTGACCTCTTACAAGGTAAAGTGAAACTTATAAGTAGAGGGCAGTGGAAGTAGAAGTTGTCTGTGTCCATGCACTCTAAAACCTAAACTCAGACTGTTGCATTAGGATAGCTGTGCAAGACATTCTGTTTTATAACCTCAGCCATAAAGATCAGGAGTCAGTCGTGATGTAGTAATTACCGTAAAATATTCAGCATGTCTAATTTTTCTGATTAACATATGATGGAGGACTATATGAAGTGTTCTTTTGGCTTTCGTGTTAAAGAATAAAAGCATAAATTGCACTAAATTACACTGGTCATAACAAAATCATTGATAGCATTGATGAATTATTCCCTGCCAGTAAACCTCATCAGCTTCTTCAGTTAACATGACCTCAGATATTAATAAAACTGGGGCAAAATATTTTTTTTTGTTTTTTTTATATCTCCAATAGCAGTCTCTGCTCACCTTTATTTCTTGATTCACATACACTATATTGCCAAAAGTATTCACCCACCCATACAAATCATTGAATTCAGGTGTTCCAATCACTTCCATGGCCACAGCTGTATAAAACCAAGCACCTAGGCATGCAGACTGCTTCTACAAACATTTGTGAAAGAATGGGTCGCTCTCAGGAGCTCAGTGAATTCCAGCGTGGTACCGTGATAGGATGCCATCTGTGCAGCAAGTTCAGTCGTGAAATTTCCTCACTACTAAACATTCCACACTCAGCTGTCAGTGGTATTATAACAAAGTGGAAATACTTTTGGCAATATGGTGTAGGTGGGATGGTAGAGAAGGCAACAAAGAAGGTGGACAGGATTCAGCAGTTTGGCAGAGCAAATATTTGCCAACACAAGTGGGAAATAAATAAGTGAAGACAAGCAATTAAACATTTACTTAACTGACAGAAAAACAAAACTTTCATTTAGAAAAACCGTTTTAGGCGTGCTCTAGCATCTCCTGCTGTCAAGGGAGAAACTTCAATAGAGAAAAAAATTGAAAGAAAATCCTCTTATTATTTTGACATGTCCAAGCTGGACTTTAAAAACATTTTACCAGCTCATGCCTTCTTCAGGATGCAGCACAAATGAGCTGAAGAGGGTATATATACCTGAGAGGCACGAGCACACAAGCCTATAATAAAAACAACAGCTGTTCCATCTCCAAAGCAATTTGATCAGATATTGATTTTGCACATGCTGAGATATCTTTCAGTTACATAGATGCTCAAAAACAAGAGCAACAACCAAACAGAGGAAAAAATGAAGAATTACAAAACACACGTGACACCACAGAATCAAAACAGCACCTGACACTGATGTAAACAACAATAATACGCAGAGACGATATAAACTACACAACCATCACTGAAAATATACATAAGATTTTTCTTTAAGAACATTTTGGATCTAGCTTTCAATTGCCAGATCCGAAATCTCTTAGATGGTATTAATGCCTTCACACTAATTTTCTACACTTTCAGTATTCTAACTATTAAAAAAAAGTGCATCATTTTCTCCTCCACTTGGCTGTGTGCAGATAAAAAAATATGCCAAAAACTGTTGGGCAGGAACACTTTGCTGAAGGCTGACAGTTTCTTACAAAATCAATATCCTTCTTGGATAGTTGAAGTGTTTAAGTGATGAGACACTTGGAGAAGCAGGTTCAAGAAATAACATCCAGATTTTGTATCCATGAGCAATAACGGAGGGTGCCACTAACACATTTTTGACAATTTTTTTTAAAAAGAAAGATTTACAAAGAAAAATACTCACATTTCTCTTTGATTAAGCAACTCGTTTAATCAAAAGCCCAAACACAATCCCAGGTGATCTGAGGTTAAATAAACTTAACACAAAAAGGAAATTTGTGTTTGGTTGAGTATTCCTTTGTTGTAACAGTGCTTCTTGGCTATAAATCTTATACCGAGTTGAGTATGTGGGTTGCGCCCATGAAAAATTTGCCAAATCTTCTCTGCCGATGCCAAACAGCTTATTCTGCTTATTGGCTCTTGTTTGGTGTCATTTATTGGATTGGATGATTGAAGTCTGCAGAAACAAGACATGATGGCAATTTAACAATTCATTCACTTAACAAATAGGGTCCTCAGCAGCATGTGGAAGAACCACACACAGCCACAACAGCCTGGCACCTCCTCCTCATGCTGGTCAACAACTTGGTCACACACTGCTGTGGGATGGCAGCATTTGTCACAAGTCAGCCAATGTGGTTCTGCTGGTCACTCTGCCACAAACAGGATGCCCTGTTGTTCAATGGGGTTGAATGGGGTCAGGACTGCAGGCAGATCATTCTCAGATCTCTGATAAACCCCCGCTCTGTGGGGGGCGAGTGTTGCTATCTTGGAGGATAGAGTTTGGTCCCAGACTCTTCACTGAGATTGCCTCCAATGTTGATAAGCCTGATTGTCAGCAACCCACAAATGTATTTTCCTTACAAATATGGCACCATTTAAGGGGAAATAAAACTGGTTTTCCAATGGTTCCAAAGATTTATTGCCAAAAAGCATTGTTACAACAAAGAAATAAGTTTATATTATTTCTCAACCTGACATGGAAATAATCATGTGCTTTTATTTCACGGCTAGGTTATTGTAATTCATTACTCCATTGCCTTTAACCATCCATGGATCATCTCTTACAAAGGGTCCAGAATGATGCTACGAGGCTCCTCGCTAGGTCCCCTAAAGGACCCATGTGACACCAATTCTGTCCTCTTCACACTGACTCCGTGTAAAGTTTGGGGCTCAATTTAAGACTTTGGCGATCACTTTCAAAGCTCTATTAGTGAACTTTTCCATCCATATTCAAATAATACGTCTCTGAGGTCAACTGATCAATGCGTGTTGTTGTGGAATCTGCATTTGACTTGCTCTTGAAAACAGCTACATAAATAATTTTAACTTACTTACTTAAATAAACTTTACTTACTTAAAAGAAATCTTCCACAATCCCCCTATGACTACATTCAGTAAGGGACCATCCATAAGAGACAAGCTTTTAGGAAGCACCCACCAGGATCTAAACAATGAACATGGTTAAACAAAGAGGTTTTGGGAACCTTGTGAGAATTTAATTTAGAGCAAGACATTTGTATCTGAAAAACACAGCAGAGCTTCATCACTTCTAATACGCAGTTTATGCTGATCTACTTATTTAGATCTGGGTGCTTCTATATGAACTAAAAGAAAGTTAAGTGAGGGTTTGTGAGGTGAGGAGAGACACTTTGGGGCCAAGTCTTAACAATGACAAAGATTAAGTCAGTGAGGCTGTTCTTATTGTTGAGTGGTTTCCGTGCTGTTCTTTAATACTAAAAGGTTTGACTTTCTGTGTGACTTGAAGGTTATGCTATGCGCAGTGCAAGTATTTTTTCTTTGTTTTCTTGTATTTTTGAGTATTTATGTAACTGTGATAATTAATTAGACTGAATGTCTAAACAGCAGAACAGTTTTGGAGATGAGTCTTTCCTACAATCCTTGCTGATGTGCCTTACTAATTAACTGACCATGTACGAATATTTTGATCAGTTGATGCTTACTACACTATGAAGAAATGCTTAAAAAAACCAAATCTTTTTGATTTGATCATCTGGTCTGACAAAACAAAAAAAATCTGACACATTTTTCACTAATTTTGTGCATCCCATCACCTTACTCCTCACCTCTCACAGGCACTGTGGGGATGAGTTCCAGTTATTTGACTCTAATAACTTGCAGTGTCTGTGATATGTTACCTAAAATAAAAAAAATTAGACGGACTGTCACACCACAGAGGGAAACTGACATTTTCAGACACTTTGAAAATGTCAAACTATGTGTTTATTCCCCTGCAGTTAGAATATGAGATCAATACATTTTTCATTTTTTGGATCGTAAATATATACTTAGGACTTTAAGGTTTTGGACAATGACATAATGTTTGTAGTTTCAACACCACAGTGGATTTTAAATCATCCCAGCAAGACGTGACTGCAGTGCGGACTTTCAGCTTTAATTCAAAGGGTTTAACAAAAGCATTGCATTCACCGTTGAGGAATTATAGCCATTTGACTCCATAGTCCCCTACAGTACTTTCTGAAGCTCAATGGAGGACCAGTTTGACAAAGGTCACCTGGATAGCCATCACAAACCACATTACATTATCTTAAGTGGGACTTTAAGGCTTTGACTTGACTCTATGTCTCCTTTTGAGATCTGACAAGGCTAACTCAGTGAAGTGCTATGGAAGTAGTGGAAATGTGTTTCCACTTCATATATTACCCCAGAATCTCTAAGACAGGAGAAGACATATTGTAATATACTTCTACAATATTGTAGCATGCTGCTAACCCTCACAGATGTTGCTTTCATGAAAGAAACCGATAGAACACGGGCCCAATATTCACATGATGCATAAAGGGATTCAAATTAAGGTGGACACACACACACACACACACAAAATAATAATAAAATTAGCATTAGCTGCAGGCTTACTTAGCAGTGAAGAGGTTAATCTAGAACCCACATTACAGTGCAAACCAGCTACTCTGTTAACCACCTCTCCGGGTGCTGTTGTGCTGTTGAGACATAAAATGGAACACTGGACATTTGTGGGTCTTACCTTATAAATGAATCCATCTGGGCAGGCGTGGTCGTAGGTGAAGGCTTTATAAACCACCAGGAACACAATGCAGGCAAGGAAGGCCAAGGCCAGGATGATCAGAATCGTCACCTGGAGGAAGGACAAACGCTGGTCAGTGTGTGGGTGTGTGTGTGTGTGTGTGTCAGAGCAATAATAGAGGATTGTAGTTTATGTGAGGCAGGCTTAGGGTTAGACAAGGAGAAAGATGGAGCCCGTGCACCTGTGTGTGTGTCTACATGTGTATGCGTAGTTATGATAAATGGTAAGATGTTGTTGACTGAGGTCAATAGCTCCTCAAGGCAAGGTGTTCCTGTTGAATTACGTGATGAATGATTCAAGTGGGGACACTATTAAAAACCACCTTGTTTCCACGGACACAATGCTGCAAATATAAAGCATTAAGTCAGCGAGTTAAACGACGAGCGCATAAGGATCATTTCTTTGTTGCTTAACGGTGTCCTGTTTGCCTCTGTTCAGTTTATTTCTGTGTTCACTGATACGGTACATAACGACTGACTCGCAGTGTGAAACGAGGATCTTTTCTGTTCAAGCGTCCCACTAAGCTGTGACAGGTGTGACAGTGAGCCAACACATACCTGTCCTGGCCTGTCCTGCTACATATCCATCTAGATCGCTTTGGTGTGAGTTACCCACCTTCGGAGACCTTTGCTGTAGAACTGTCTGCCCTGTCTTGGTTTATACTTAACAAAAAATAAAAAATCCACAAACTTTGTTGTGGGCAGTTTCACGCAGGAACTATTACACCCACCACTTGTATCAGTGCACAGCAGGAAGTGAGCATCTACCCATGACGAGCGGCTGTGTTCATAACAGCGTGACAGGATGTAAACATTAGCATCCCCACAACATGACTTGTAATATTAGAGAGCTGCATGCTTCTTTTGGTTGCCAGGTTGGCATGCATAACTCTCTACAGCCTATATTGCTAAAACTGGGCAACCCACAATAGGGTAATCTAAATGGGGAAATAGTACAACAGGTCAGAGGAAAAACAGGCAATTTGATTTGGGGGTAACTATCCCTTCAGGTTCTGTCATGTGCTGTGAGCTGAATACATTATAGCACAGCTGTGCGTCCATGGCCTATCATGGCTCAGTGATATTTAATTGTGGATTAACTTTCAGTGGCCTCAATTCATTATTACATTAATTTAACAGGTGCTTCTGGCATTTCACTTGGACACACATCATACTGTTTAATATATTTTATTTCGTATTCATTTGTGTATTCTGTGTTCAGATTCTTAACAGAAACGACACACTTTAGACACTCGATATTAACAATACAGCAAGTTCAGCTTCAGATGCTCCTATTTGGGCAAAGACTGCCTTAGTTAGAGTATTATATAGTCATTCAGTCTATCTGTTGTTTCTCAAACAAACTTCATGGTGACAAGAGTAGAAAATTTAGATTTTTACTGTTTGTGTATGATGTACTGTATATAT
Source organism: Cichlasoma orientale (assembly GCA_034780415.1). Classification (NCBI taxonomy): domain Eukaryota; kingdom Metazoa; phylum Chordata; class Actinopteri; order Cichliformes; family Cichlidae; genus Cichlasoma; species Cichlasoma orientale. The sequence continues at coordinate 579,526 of JAVDPK010001458.1, read as the reverse complement.
TATTTTAGCATATTTTATGTGAAGCAAATTGCCTCACAAAGATAAAAGTGTGTCAAAGAAATATCCCCCCACACCATTACGCCACCAGCAGCCTGAACTGTTGATACAAGGCAGGATGGATGCATACCTTCATGCTGTTTATACCAAATTCTGACCATCCTATCTGAATGTTGCAGCAGAAATCAAGCCTCATCAGACCAGGCAACGATTTTCCAATCTTCTGCTGTCCCAGTAGATCAGCAGTTTTCCCATTCTCGTGCTCAGTAAGAACACAGACACACTCATGGTCACTTCATTAGATACACCTTATTGGTTGCTGAGAGACATCTCCAATCTTATGATTTAGGACAAACAGTATTTTTTTTTCTCTTTTTTCTGAGTAGATATGTTTCAGGCACTCTGTTAAAAATGTGAGCGATCATTTTTTTAGATGTCTTGTTTGTGATTCATCCACATGTATCAACCGGGACCCTTCCTGCCACCAAACCTGTGCTGTCAGTGGACTGTGACGTTAGCGAGAAAAATCAATTAGCCCTCCATTTAATTTCTGAATTTTTCCAGCCGCTCAATGCCAAAAGCAGAAGAAAGAAAAGCGTCCTTGCTGTAAATAATGGGGTGTGCAAAAGAGAATCATAAACTGTATTTTCTGACAGTGCCAGCTTCCCAATTCTTGATATAAATGAAATATAATTAAAAAATGAAACAAAGTGTAATGTTTGGGTTAGTTTCAATAACAAGTATCTATGACATGCTATCAGCATTTACTTCGACGAGCACTTGTATGGAATCAAAAACAATATGCAGTGTGAAAAACGCCTAATATCAGCCCAAAGCAGAGCTAATCGAAAATGATGGAAGCAATACATTTATTTCTGCATGCTGATGCAAATGTGTAGTTTGATGTGTGAAATATTCATTTCCCTGGCAGGCTAGACAATGTTGTAGTAAAGTAGATTAACATATAAAAGGATTTGTTTCCTCCTACTTTCTACTTGACACCCTGATTGGGTGCTTCTGAGTGAGCATTTAATTAGAATTATGCAAATCGAGCACAAAGGATAGCTGTAGGTAAGTGTGAGCTGAATGAACATGGCTGCATCGCCCCGCGTGCTCAAAAAATAAAAAAATAAAAAAATGAAAAGTTAATATTAAAAGTCAAATTTATCCCAAGGAGTGAGCTGAAATATGGAATCTTCCATAATGGATGAATATATCTAATTTCCTCTTTTCATTTCTAGACCAGTGTTAAAGCCATTCCCAATTTACTGCTCTCTATACAATCTGTCACAGCGAGATGTCAGAACAATTACACGCGGGTGTGATCATCAGTCTCCATCAGCGTTATGTGGGTGGACAGGGACACGCAAACTAAGCGACTGTTTACTTGGTGTCAACTGGGGGACACGACTCTCAGCCTTGACTGCTGCTGACACTTTTGGTAAATTACATCTCCCACGCCGCTATACATTAAAAGGACCGATCGAAAGTCGTGGCTAACCCGCCTTTTGTGAGCAGCAACAGACGTGGAAGGACTGACGGAGGACCCACCCTGACCCCCTTTTTTTGAACCGCTAAATAGCGACGCACATAAAACGGGCTTATTAAGAAGAAGGATTACTGCAAAGCTCTTCATATCATGGAGAAAAAAAAGCAATGGGAGTTGTTCATGCATGTGGGCTTTAAAACTTAAAAACTCTGAAGCATGAAAGGAAGACTCGAGTCTGAAGAGATTTGCACTTCTGTGTGCAGCTAAAATGGAGGGAACATAAAGAGTCCTCACGCGCACATTTGAGTTGTGTGAAATAGTCATTTAGCAGATTATTTACTAAATGACACTCTTAAAATTAGGTCATGACATGTTACATACACAAAACAGATTAGTGGGATTAACCCATGCATGGAGAACGCAGCGTATGCTTATGTTCAATCACTCTTTCATTTTAACTGTTGGAGCAACAGCTCAAGCGAAAACATACCCCACCCTCGGTGGCAGAAGTGATCACTCTAAAATCCCTGTTGATGCAGCTGTGGCCATGTGGTGTCTAAATCCATTAAAAATCTATCCTGACCTTTCTCCATTATTCATAATCTGGCTGAACTCTGCAGTAAACCTTAGAAGGTTCAGCTCGGGGAAGAAGATTCCCTCCATGCGTGAAATGGCTTCATACTTTTATTTACTCTTACTGCAACATATCTCTGCTATAAGATAAAGCTACTGTACTTATTTATCTGATAACAGCTGAGCTTAAGCAAATGCACATTTATCCAACAGAACAGAGCAATGCCTGTTTTGTTTTGGACAACACAAAACCGTGATTTCTTCTAGCAGGGCACCCACATCGGCGTCATCCCATTTTCTCCTCGGTACACTCAATGTGACTGTTTTGTCACTAGCACTTCAGGATGTGTCATCCTGCACTACTATCACCACCAACACAACCGCCATCCTGTTTGCTGTGCAACACAGATAATAGACAAGTGCTTGTTTGTCTTGGATGCAGGTAGAGGCGCAGCATGTTGTTGCGCTCTGGATAAAGAACAGCGTGTCTTTAACAACGATTGGCTTCGTAAGCAGAGGTTGGATTGACTGCAGGTAACTGCGCCCGCTGGGCTTTAATCGTTTCACCTAATCCACCCAGGGCCGCTGGAAAAAACTCATGTCTATATAGACAGATTTAAAAAAACATTCTGATTGCATAAAAAAAAAAAGACACTTTATCACTGGTACCAGTGTGTTATCCTGGTGGAAGCAGCCATCAGAAGATGGGCACACTGTGGTCATAAAGGGATGGACATAGTGAGCAACAATACTCAGGTAGGCTGTGGTGATCAAACGATGTTCGGTTGGTGCTAAGGGGCTCAAAGTGTGCCAAGAAAATATCCCCACACTATTACACCATCATCACCAGCTTGAACTGTCGATACAAGGCAGGATGGATCCACGCTTTCATGTTGTTAACGCCAAATTCTGACCGTACAATCTGAATGTCGCAGCAGAAATCACGACTCGCCAGACCAGGCACAGTTTTTCCAAACTTCTACTGTCCAGTTAGGGTGGGCCCGTGTGAACTGTCGCCTCATTTTCCTGTTCTTAGCTGACAGAAGTGGCGCCCGGTGTGGTTTCGGGTGCTGTAGCCCACTGCTTCGACCTTTGATCTATTGTGCGTTCAGAGATGCTCTTCTGCACGACTTGGTTTTAACAAGTGGTTATTTGAGTTACTGTTCCAAATCAAACATCTGTGGCAAGGGAGCAGTGGAAAGTAGCTTTTATGTTTATTTATTTATAGATATGCATGGGCTGTATAATGAAGAACAGAAATATATGATGAGTTAAATAGGGGTTGGAATTAATAAGCATTTGCTACCTCCTACTCCTTTTTGAACGGGAAAACACTATATTTTATTTGTTTATTATTGTTTTTATTACGTTCCTTAACATTTGTTACTTATATGTTCAAAATAAAGATTTAATTAATTCATTCGAAATCAAATAAAACTAATAAAGTCAGAAACATTAAAAAAGAGCGCCCAGCAAAGGTTACTGACATCACCTCCTTGGTAAATCTGTCTCGCCAACATTTTAAAAATGGTATTAAAGAATAAACTATAATGTAAAACAGTGAATGGTCCTAAATTGTTAAAGGCCATCCCACTCAAGTGAATTCCCACAACTGAGACTCTGCAACTGGTTAGCATTTCTGCTCAAAATGGCCTGTGGGTGATCTTTCTTTCAATCTGGTTCAAATGTATTTATATTTATATATCTATAAACTAGTATTTCTCTATCTGTCTTTTATTCTTCTCAACAACAGGCAGCTGCAGCTGTCGACAGTTTTGAATTTCGGGGAAAGACAAACAACAAAGCAGATTAAAAAAGATCCATTAGGATTGCTCCTCTGCTCCCCGGCTTTCTCATCTCTGACTGCAGATTACGCATCTACAGTTTACCTATTGTTTACCGCATCTTTCATAACACACACACACGCACGCACACCACCTGCTCATTTTCTCAAACACCGACTCCCTCTGGATTGTAGAAAATAATTGATTGCAAGTGAGATATTTTCCACAAAATACATTTCCCTTTTATTATTTATGGCTGCACGGTGCATCACAAGTTCAAAGGCAGTGAGTTTTCTAAATAGATGTGCTTCTTCACAGCGTGGTTTCCCACCATTTGACATATGATTTCTCTCTCTCTCTATTTTTTTTACGCTGTGCTAGGTTAGAATGCAACACACCACCCACACTCTCTCTGCTGTAAGTTGACAGGCCATATGGGGGGAGCAGACACCTCCTCACATTCGAGGAACAGAGGAGAATATGTAAGTGTGTCTGAGCAGAAGAGAAAAGAAAGGTGGGTGTGTGACAGGAGAGAGAAACGGCGCTGATAAAACAGATAGCTAAGTGACAGAGGGAGCAAAGTGTAAAATAAAGAAAGAGATGACAAAGGCAATAAAGCAGCAGGCAAAAGGCAGAGAGCGAATGACAGAGATCCAGGGGCAGATGGAGAATCGTGTTCCCTGTTTTGGTAGCAGGTGGCAGAGACAGACAGACACACAGAGAGGCAGGCAGGAGGGCAGCAAACGCAATGGGATATCAGTTGTCGCGTCGATCGATACAGTGCTGAAGAAAGCAGGAATAACTGCTTTCCATTCATCTTCCTATTACCCTTCTGACATCTTCTCAAGAGCGGCGCAAAGGACGCTCGATCCCCAACATTTTCATCTATTATTTTCTGCTCAGCTGTGAACTCGATGAATCTGCACGCGCGGGGGCACGTCACGCTACAAGCGTTAAAAAGAGCTAATGATATCGAATGAGGAATGAGCTAATACTAAAATGTTTCACCGTAGCTGTGATATCTTAAATGCCCCAAGGGAAATTTGTTGATTAATGAAATTAATTACTTTGGTGACAGGCTGAGCTAGTGCAGAGTGAAAGCCTCCCCTGCAAAAATAAATGAATTTAAAAATTAAAAAAAAGCTTAAAGGTCACTGGTCAGCGGTAAATGTCAGTATGTCAATCAGAGTCAACATCCAAAAGTAAAGTATGTGCAGAACGCCCCCTTAAAAGACTAAATCTGGCTATAAAACTTCAGTTATGAATTCTCTCCCATTCTTCCCAGACACAGGCCGCAAATCTCTCTGGAGTTGAAGTGATCTTTCCCAGTAGTAAATTGTATCACCTCTGTGAGTACAGAGTTATCACTAATGAAGTTGAAATAATAACGCAGAGATTTACTGGAGATTTTTGATTTCGTGGCAGCAGATCAAAGCCAGAATCATCTGAACTTGCCAAGCTCGGACATGGGAGGAACTTGGCTGTTGTCAGTTGGCTCTAAATGTTTACAGGAGTGGCTCGAGTGTACGTCGACAGTATGAATAACAGTTTACACACGTGTAATCACTAAGGGCAGTGATGAAATGATCAGGCACTGAAAGTGGCCTGCTGACACGGGCTCGTAGCAACAGAGCGGATTCTATGATTTCACCTGCACTTTTCCCCTCATGTCAAAATATAATTAAATGAAGAGTTAAAAATGGCTTTCATTCAGGCTTCTCAGAAATTTAGATCTGAATTTTTGATGTTCCTAAAACCATCACAGCTTCTGAGCCAATTGTCCTTCGTTCTCCATAACCTGATCACAGTCCAGGATTTAAAAACACACAATTTAGTAAAGATAATCTTAATTTATTTTCACAAGTCTCTGGAAGCGTATGAACCAATGTAGCCTAAAGATATAAGAGTGGAGATGGATAAACATCGCATGCACTTTAAGACTTTAAGTCAAGGATCAGCTACATACATAAAAATTTAAATGAAATATTCTCTTATCCTCTTAAGGCCATTTTGTAAGGCTGAAGCTAATAAAATGTGTGGACAGATACCTTTAAGGGCATGTGGCTGGAAGCTATCACTGATAACTGAAAGGTCACAGGTTGAATCCATCAGTGTCCTTGAGCAAAATACAGCAAACTTAAGCGTACCCTGCCTCCATACATGGAATATAAATGTGCAGGATGTGGCCGTATGGTTAAATGATGACTGAAAATGACTGGAATACTTCATCACTGTAAAGATGCCACGGGATGTGGTGAAAAATCAAAACAAGAAAAGAAAAGGGCAGAGGTCTAGGCTTCAAGTCCTATTATTAAGCTGTGAGGTGTTATTAATCACATTAAAGTAATAATATCAGCACCTGTAACTACAATATCATTCAAGATTTCATTATTAGCATAGTTGCATGCAGTACAACTGCAACTTATAGAAAAAAGTCAGTTACCATATATTTGACAATTACAATGGCACGCCTTCTTAAAAGCCCAAACTCACTCCCTGCAGGCAGCAGCAGGTTTAGTTCAGCTCACACAGAGATGATGAGAGGTGAAGAAGAGCAGGTATGAGGAAAATTATGAAGACAGTGAAAAAGAAAAAAGGTCAGTGTCCTACTATAAACACCTGATTTTGATTGGTAAGGTAAACTATATCACGTAAAGGTGGGTGTACAGCAACTTATTAACTTCTATTGTCTATTATCAGTCATTTGTACCTCTTTCCAGTAGCAGAGCACTTTACTTTCAGTTGTTTCAATGAGAGAAGATCCTGTAACTTACTGCAGTTTAGGGGAAATTGTAAGTTTAATAATTTATTTTATTATGAAAATAATATTTTGCATTGCACTGAGAGCAGTAGACTTTTTTAGAACATGGGAATGAGCAGGTCAAAGTCAGTGAAAAATCAGAAATCAAATCAGTCAAGAACAAATGCATGATTTTTCAGAAGTCTCTTAATCAGGAGCACAATATCAACTAAAACAGTGATTATAAGTTATTATAATCAAGCAGCTCTACTCATTATGAAGATGTTTTTAAACGATCAGATACGTTTAAAGAAAAGAAAAACTTGAAAAAGGACTGACTGTTAACACCGTGTTGCATTTTTTAAGCTCTGTCTGTGTTTTCTGTAAAATGCTCTTTGAAAAAGTAGCTGCAGCTGTCAGATGATGATGGTGGAGCGCAGAAGCAGCACAAAACGTACATGCTATACTTAAAAACAGCAGTTATATAGTACTTGAGTAAATATCCTCAGTTTCTTTCTACGATTCTGGTGTTTAAGGTTGTGTTAAAACTTTTTCTTCTAAGTATAGTTGAGCCATGTTGTGCAGTATTTAAGAAGAAGAGCTCTTCTTTCACCGATTTTCTTCCACTTGGCTTTTTTGCAATTGTGCCGTCTAATCCTGTACGCTGTTTTTCCTTCCAAAGAAACTCAGTGAAAAAAATTTGCTTTGTTTTTAGTAAGCAGAACAAAGGCAAGTCTCAAAGCCAGTGCTGCTCGGGAAGCCCGCTACTTCAGAGCAGAGTATCTGAGACAGGGCAGAGGGATGTCAAGGAGACCGTGTAGGGGGATTTGGGCTCTCGAGGACGAGTTATCGGGTTGAGACAAGCGCAGCTTCAGTAGTGTGGCAACAAAGCCCAAACACTCCACTGTCGAGGTGCATCATGTCTTGGACGAAAACACAAACTATTAAAATGCCAACCCCAGAAAACGCAAGATTTTGCTTTGAATTCAGGTCAGCTGAGGTCTGCACACAGAAGCAAACCCCCCACCCAGTGCACCGATTCCTTGAGGGAGGTCAACAAGCTATACGTGTTCGCCCTTTCTCAAAAACAATGACTAGAACATCTGTGGAGTGATTATTCATGCAGCAACCCTGCTGTTTTCCTTTCTATGTGAGGGGCATTTATTGTTGATTTTAAATAAAGGTCACTTAGCTACAACGAAGCAAACAATTCATTAAATAAAGCCCCATCAGGTTCTGTAGATTCATGAGGCTTTGACCACCAAAGTCAAGGTTTAGCAGTGATACAGAAAGATATGGCAAAAACTGCTCCGATTAAAACCTACAATCTGCCTGGTAACACCAAATATAATCTCCCGCTCTCTGACTGTGCATATCCGGGGATGAATGAGTTGCAAACATCTTGCACTTGAATGTCCTCTGCAGCCTCTTACATTAAAGCACAGCAAGAGTTGCTAAATTTCCTTTTTAACTTAACCAGGTTGGCGGTTGCACTGGATTGCAGGAACACGATGAAGTCTTTGGATCCCTCAGATTATGTGCTGAAAGAAAAATACACAAGCCAAGCACTGACTAGAGGACTTTTAAAATCCTAACTCCCCCCCCCCCCCTCCCGTGAACAGAACGTCGGACGTGTAACAACTGCTTTATGCAAACTGTAGTCATCACAGTTTGAAATTTTCATCTTTTTAATCATGTTAAACCACAGGATACACTTGCATATTAGTCAATTCCACACATAACAATCAAACATTTCTGATGTAATCTCAAAAGATCCAACAGATCTCATGTTGTTAGAAGATTTATATTCTGCTCACTAGAAGATAATGTGCCAGTGCCCACAGCCCATATTTCTAAAGCCATGCACAGTGTCTTTACAGTCTGGGGGAAAAAAAAGGTTTTGAAATGGGAATATTAGGATTGTAGCAGGAATAATGTTTTATTTTTTCGGGATGTGTGTCTATAGATAATGTCTTTGTTAATGTTTTACTTCCCTGTCTGTCTGCAGTAAGATGTGTCATTAGAGAGCATCAAAAATTTTCCCACTCAGAATCCACAAGCTCAGTAGCGAGTGTGACAGTGCATGTTCAGCAGGAGACGAGTGCTAATTATGATAATGCATCCCAATTAAGTGAAGTCTCTATGGAGACAAAACTTCAAAGGTTTTGTCTGCATGCACAGCGCATTAATTAGAAATGCCGCACGGAGGAGAAGGCTCTTAGGGTATAGACTCCAAATCAAATAGCAGGTGGGTTATAATAAAAAGAAAAGATAGCAATGAGAAACAGGAAGTGACAGAAAGGGTGAAAGAGGCAGAAAAAAAATGGATAAAAGAAAACAATGAATCAAAGTCAACAAATTAATGATACTCTGATGTCCCAAAAATATGAGTCTACAGCCTACTGAAAAGAGAACCACTAATCATTTATGATAACAAATCTGAATGCATCCTCAATAATATGAAGACACATAAATACTTAAATGCTAATCATGAATCCATAACAAATCTCCAAGGAGACAAAAAATTCGCGATTAGATTTGCTAATCAGCTCCTACTCTGCTAGATGAAGATGCTGCAGGGGAGGAGATATTATTAATGATGGGACCTGCCTGCTAACACCTCTAAACAGCTGTTTACCTCACAAGACAAGGTCCATTACTCTAATGTATCCCCAGCTCTCATTCTCCTGGGTAATTTTTATGTTCCTGCATTTGTTCAGCGTGTACACGGATATGTGTGCATGCATGCACGCATTTGTGCGCAAGTGTTACACGGTGCAGGTGAAATGTATTCGCTCCCTGTGGAATTTTTTTACCTTTGAAAAATGTTCACCCATGTAAAAAAAAAAGCACATGCAAATTTGATTTAGCTGGAGATTTTATACAGTAAACCCAAATAGTGGATTCTTCTTGAGCTGATTTTGCTTCATTTGTATTCGTTTATTTGAAGTCTTGGACACAATTTATATGCATGAAACGTAAAAAAAAGTAAATAAATGAATACTTGGATACTGAACGACGCTAAAAATTGTTATCGGATTATTCAACACTCCCAAATCGTACATGCGGCGCTACCCACTGTGGCAACCCCTGGTGAATAAGGGAGCAGCCAAAAGTAACTTCTATAGTCATTTGCCACAGTAAAAACACTGACAATTCCCCCTTTGACCCCTCCAGCTGACACACAACTTCACACAGCCCCTCCTCCCACTAGCTGATGTTCACAAACACTGAACAACACTGTGTTGCTGAAATCTCCTGTTTCAACAACATTAAAGTATTAGGCAGTTATCATAAGTATTAACCTGGCCGGCGCACACATTAACTTCTTTTTTTTTTTTTTAGACATTTAGATTAGCAGTTACCCGAAAGCTACATTAACCATCTATTATTGTTAAGGTAGTAGCTAGCAGCTATGGCTAATAATCAAACGGTAATGTTAATGTCGAAGCTGGGCAGCAAACATCATCAGCCCTGCCATTCTGTAATGGTAATAGTGTTAATTTAACACAATAACACAATTTTTTGTGTCAATTATTTTCTCTTAAAGTTATTGACAGTTGCTTATCAATGTTGTTTAAAGTTGCTTATCGATGTAAAAAAAAAGAAATCCTGCCTGTTGGGTCACCCCTGAAACACCAGAAGTGAACATAATTAATTAAGCCTTAATGTATGAAAGGTCTCTTAATCACATGACAGTATACGTGACCAAACAGTCATCATATTTCATTGCCTGTTATATGTCAAAGGTCTATTAAACACACCAACTCTCCTTATTTGTAATTAGTAACAAATGATTGAAGCCCGTAACTCCATGCACCATTTGAGTCAGTCCTTTGAACCTCATCATCATTTTGACTACAAACTGCAGCAATATTGACAGAACACTCCAGGCCATGTTTACTTAAAAGGGGGGAAAAAATCAAAAGTGAAACAATGAGCATTTGTCATTCTGATCATTATGAAAATTCACTGAATGCAAATTGGGAAAAAGCTTTGACTGTCATTCTGTCAAAAGACTGAAACAGTGGCACCAGTATAGATACATATTATACTGAGCCACTGACAAACCTGCAAAATAAAAAAAAATGCATGAATTGTATCAAGGTTCCCAGATTCCAAAGTGTAACGGGTTGTTAGTAGATGCAGCTAATCTGAGTATGAGAAGCCTGTATGATATCCTTCCTGAGTCAACACCTACGGCATAATTAAAAAAAAATCCTGTGACCTCCTTCTTGAGCTATTGTGTTCAAAAGATTTTCAGTAAATTTGACCTTTGACTCTAAGGTCAAGGTCACCGAGATTCAAACTCGTCTGAGATTTTTAGTAAAATGGTCAATGGTTCTTATATAGTGCTTTTCTACTCAAATGCATAAGTGCCTTAAACCTCAATTCTGTCTGAAGGCCACCAGATGGCTTCCTGTCTTGACCTCTGTAAACACCTTCCTGCTGGGTTTCTGGTCTCAGTCACTCATTTTGGGTCAAACTGAATAAAAAATATAATCTACTGTGTTTCAAAATGAAGGATTATGAGTAGTATGAAACTGCATGCTCATTGGCTAATGAGCTGTCTATACCAAGTAATTAGCCAATGAGCATGCAGTTTTACAGTCATCTGCAACATCTGCACACGCCATAATGATGACTCCATCTTTTATATATTTTTAATATTTAATCTTGTTTCCACATTGTAAATTTTTCTCTTCTATTAGAGATTATTTGCAAATATCCTAAATCTCAGTGCCTTGCTTTTACTTTCTCTTTCTGCTTTGCATCATGAGCCTCTCTCCCATAATTTTTTGTCCCGCCTCCCTATGTTCTCCTTTTTCCTTTTCTCCTTCCCCTCCCCCCCCCTACACCAGTCATGGTAGATTGCTGCCCCTCCCTGAGCTGGTTTCTTCCCATTAAAAGGGCACGTCGCAAAGTTCCACCTCACAGAAAATTGGCTTATTGTTGGGGTTTTCTCCAGAATAGTGTAGGGTCTTTACCCTGCAGTATAAAGTACCATAGGCCAACTGTTGTTTATGTTGTTGGGATTTAGTGTTATATAAATAAACCTAAATTGAATTGAATTCCCTCTATTTCTTGTAAAAGTCACTGCCCTAATTTTATGAATGTAGGACCTCTGGTAGCAGTGGTGGTTTTTTCTTTTCGATTTCCCTATTACTATAATAATTATGCTATTACAGTGAAGACTGCTTAAGAAATATTTTACCAATGAATACCTCCAATAGTAAACTTCCTCTGTGTTCTACACTGATAGCTTTACTGATGCAATAAGAGTGACACCACTGATGCTTGGACTCCATGAGTAACACACATGGAAGTAAGAGATGGATCGATTTGGAGGACAGATGTTAAAGTGAGAGGAAGCAACAGAGAAGTAAGAAGTGGAGGGTCAGACTAGTCATCCGCAGTCTGTCTGTGTCCTAATTGCTCCCATGGCTCAGCTTGTCAGAACACCAGCAGCCAAGAGGACAACTCGGGCTGAGGACAGGGAGCACGGTGACCACTCACTTTCTTCCTCCACTTGATCCCACCCCCCCCCCTTCCCCCCAACATGGAAACATCAAAGCCTGGCTTTTTCACCAATTTAATCTTTTTAAGTTTTTACTGCTGCACAACGTGCAGAAATTGGCAGGCTGTGGACCTGATCGGCTGCCACTGAGAAGTCAAGACGCAGCAGAAATGTGTTCTTTGGAGGAGTCTTCCTGGCCTTGTAGTGCTGATCACATAAATTACATTAAAATCTAGCATTTGGTGTGAAAGATAACAACATCATTTATCTGTGCCTTCTAAAGCTGAAACAAATTCCGGCTGCTAATTTAAACAATGCCCTGATACAGTATGACACCATTATGGTAAAGCTATGTTTAAGCACAAGAATAATATGCTTTAGGTAAGAGAAAACCATGGTTGTGATAATGTTTTAGGAACAACTTTGTATTCTTATCAAATTATTTCTTTTGTGTTTGTTTTTTTTTAGGATAAAAGTATGAAAGATAATGACTTATATCCTATTTAAATCTGCTGTAGTAATAATTTAGTTTATTGCTCACAATTCAGTTGCTTTTGCAGACTCCTGAGGCATTACTGGCTCTCTGTACTGCTAGTTGCAGTTTAAAAAACTGGAATAAACCAAGCTTAAAAATCTTACTCATTTTCCAGCACAATTAAGGATTTTTTTTTTTTTTTTACTTGCATTCAGATCCAGATTTAGAGTCATGCTTTAAAAAGAATGAATGGCCTTTTCCCCCCATGTGAAGAAATCCTTTTAAAACCACAAGATCAGCACCAAACAGTGAGTACTCTTCCTGGGGCAATGGAATAATTTGCTACCAGATTTCGTTATAATACTCAGACACATTTTTCCACCTATCAAAACAAAAGAGAGAGATGATAATTATGCTCGCTGGCAATCTCTAACCAACATTAAGCCTAAAGAAACTTAATTCAACAACTGAAACTGAACTGGAATGGATTTCATAGCAATTACCTCATCTATTTCCTGCTGTTTTTGTACTGGGGTGGATTTAAAAACAAAACAGTAAAAACTGACTGATCCAGAACATTTAAACAGGCTGAATCACAATATGAATGGCAAGAGATTTATTAGTGTCAGACTGCATGCACTTGTTGGCCATTGATCAGGCTCAGAAATCCTTTGTTGTCCTTTTGCATCCCCTTACAACTGAGTTATTATGACCAACAACATGAACATGAGTATGAATGCAGCT